>VZQC01014894.1:2759715-3184730 GCA_009823505.1 Rhizomys pruinosus | reverse complement strand
ATATATATATATATATATATATATATATAATTTTCTAAGCATTCCTAAATCAGTTCTTCAAATTTATAAAGTCAAAGACTGGAAAGTGGGAGGGGGGCATGGGACATCTCTCACTCAAAAGCCCAGGTACTCACACATGAATGCTGGGCCAGGATGGGGTGGGAACAAGGGTCTTCTCCAGTATCATACAGTAGAACTGCTCATTTCTTTCTGAACATCTTCAAAAGTGCCTTTAACTGCTGAAGCAAATATGTGTTCCCCTATGGTTATAGCAGGTGCCCACATGAGATGTTGAGTCCACATCTCCTCAGAGAGGTGCAAGTATATATTCTCTTTCATCTAGCTTTATCACCCTTATTGCTTCTTTTTTCTTCCTTTTATTTCTTACCTTTACGTCTTTCCATTTTAGGATCGCTTTAGCCCAGTTTACTTTTAAAGGGCATGAAAAGATTTAAGAAGCCTCTGGGAAAAAATGTACAGAAATTAGAACGTAAAATTCCAACCTTGCTTCCTTAAGTGAAGACTGAAGAGATTATCAAGGAAGACAGCATATTCAGAAGACAGAGTGAAAGTGCCTGGGCAGGAGAAGCAGACCACGCTCCACTGACAACTATCTTTCCAAATCTTTGTTTATTTCCATTTCTATAGCAACCTAGTGACTGTAAAGCAACAGCTGTAATGAAGAGAAAGCAAGGGAAAAAGGACAGTAGAAATGTCTTATAACTGAAATAGCACAGAAGAGTTCAGAGAATTTGGAAAAACAGATTATTTTTTGTTGCTGTTTAAATGGGTTAATAAAAGGAAAAAAAAAATGTCTACCCAAGTTCTCCCTCCATTGGGACAATAAGATGCCTGTGACATGTGAACTTTGGAAACTTAATTATGTGCCCATTTCTTGTTATTACTTTCTTTATCCAAAAAAATCCCTATAGAGATTTTACTGCCATCCAATCATCCATAGGATTTCTCTGCTTTCAGTGGGGTGCAACGCAGAGCTTAGTACACATATTGCTTTTCCCCTCACCTGAAGAGCAGCACTGAATATTCTTTTTGTAAAGTTTTAAATGGGTCTCTCTTTGGTCTTTGTATAAGTGATTGCGTTCCATAAAATATTATTACATGAAGCAAAAGGAGCCTGGCCAAAAATTAAACTCAGGAATCTAATAAAATGATAGAGAAAGAGAGAGAAAAACAGAGAGAGTGTGAGCCTTTATATGTCTTCTTAAAAGAAGAAAAGAGAGAATTTTGTAGACATAAAAAGAAGTAAAACGAAAGGTCAGACTTTGCTGTAAGTAAATGTTCTGTGGTTTATAGAATTCACAAAATAAATTACAGCATGACATCCTTTTCAAGGAAATGTTTGTGTCTTCGGAAAAAGTGTGTATTATTTTTGGTGAACTCTACCTTTTGATGTGGCCTTTCTGAAGGAGACAGCATCATCAGGATTTTTTTTAAATTGAATAACAATGTGTGATGAACAAGACAAAAGGCTAGCTCATTTAGTAATTTAAATCCTTTTTGTTCCCTGAGGCATAGCCAGAAAGAGACTAAGAAAGAAGAAAGAACGTGAGGCTTGCCTGTAGCTCTGAAGTTCAGGGACAGACTGTGTCCTCAGCCTGGAGACCAGGCCAACACCAGGGAGCCTGGACTTTACTCACAGCTCAAGTGGCAGGGGAATGAGGTAGTCTCCAGGCTAAAGAAACTGTTCATTATGCCGAGGACAAGTTCTAGAAACAACAGGATTATCAAACATTTTGACAAAATCCTACTTCCCAGGCATGGTGTTTTGTATTCTGTAAAAGGCTTCCTGTTTTCATGCCCACAGCAGACTAGAAATCATGCATTTTACTTACAACTTTGTAGGTAAGAAAATGGGGACTCTATGAGATTAAAAGTTTAGTTAAATCAATTTACCCAATAACCAGCTGAATGTTGATTCAAAAGTTTATCTGAATACAGTAGTCTTATAGTCTAAAATAACAATCTCACTGCCTTTTAACAGATTTGACAAAAAGGTAATGCTTCTAAATGATGAAATTCTATGAAGCTACTAAGCCTATGAGTGTGTCTATGAGTCACTTTAATGCTTCTCCAAGGGAAGAGCAGGCTTGCTGTTTCCCTCTTGATGGGGCCTGGTAGAAATGAGGCACTGGTTGTCAGTGTTTACTCAGCCCCAACTTACTGCCAGGTATAAATCCTGCCTAGATATTCCTTTCTCAAATAGCTTTGAGCATTTCATAGTCCTATCATAAAGTAATTCTTAAAATCTAGATGTTAGCCAAGCAAAATGGCACAAGCCATTTTCTCAGCACTTGGGAGAGAGAGGCAGGAGATCTGTGAGACGGAAGTCAGCCTGGTGTACATACTGAGTTCCAGGCCAGCTGGAGTTACAGAAAGACTCTATTACAAAACAAAACAAAACCAAAACCAAAACAACTAAATGATATTCTTCCTAAATGAAGAAAAGCTCAAGAAGACCCATTAATATTAAGAATAAAACAGGGATAGCCACAAACACCCTTTCTTTTAAATATGGTGCTTGAAGACCTAGCTAGAGCAGTAAGAGAAGAGAAGGAAATTAAAGTGTTACTGGTAAGAAAAGAAGTCAAATCATCCCTATTTGCAGACATAAGAGATCCCAAACATATTACCAGAAAAGATCTAGAAATTATCAATAGTTTCAGCAAAGTTGCAGGATACAAAACCAATTTGAAAAACTCAATAGCCTTTCTGTATACCTAAAACAAGCATCCTGGGAAAGAAATCATGGAAACAATCCCATTTATTTATTTATTTATTTATTTATTTATTTATTTATTTACAATCCCATTTATAATAGCCTCAGGAAAAAAATACCTATGAATAAACCTAATCAAGGAAGTAAAAGACTTGACAATGAAAATTTAAATCTCTGAAGAGGTTGAAGAAGACGTGAGAAGACAGAAAGACTTCCTGTGATCATGAATTGGTAGAATGAATACTGTAAAAATTACAATTATAGGGGAGATGGGCTAGCGGTTAAGAGCACTGGCTGCTCTTACAGAGGCCGCCTGGTTCGGTCTCCACCCACTCTATGGTGGTAGCCGAAGCAACGTCTGATTTTTAACTCCAATTTCCAGGAGACCTCCCGTTCCAGGGAACAGACCCCTATTTGACTCCGCGGCATGCTACGACAGGGTGCACCAAACTTGATTGCGACCGTACACTGATACACATTACAGAAATAAATAAATTTTAGCGCAGGGTGGTAGCACCACCTTTAATCTTAGCACTTAGGAGCAGAGGCACGTGGATCTCGTGAGTTCGAGGCCAGCCTGGTCTACGCGTGAGTTCCAGGATAGCCCAGAGACTACAGGGAGGACCCTGTCTCAAAAAAAAAAAAAAAATTACAATATAAAAAACAAATTTATAGATTGAATGCAATACTAATCAAAATCCCAATGACTATCATCACAGAAATAGTAAAAGACTTCCTAAAATTCTGAAGAACAAAAGACACCAAGAGCTAAAGCAATCTTGAATGAAAATACCAATGCTGGAGGGACTGCTATACCATATTCCAAGCTATATTACAGAGCTATTGTAATACAAAGAGCATGATATCAGCACAAAAACAGATATGTAGATCAATGGAACAAAATGAAGGACCCAAATATGTGTACATATAGTAGTCGTCTGACATTTGACAATGTTGCCAAAAATACACACTAGAAGAAAGACAGCATCTGCAACAAATTGTTCTGAGGAAATTGCAGGTCCATTTCTATAAGAATGAAATAAGATCCATTATCTATCTTCCCCCAAATCAAACTTTAAAAGGATCAAAGACCTCAATGTGAGCCTGACACACCGAACCTGTTAGAAGAAACCTAAGCAGCACCCTCCAGTGAGGTAAATCAGGCCTGGAAAGAGAAATGCTCCAAGTTCTGGCTTATTTATGGATTCTAATTCTGAATCTTTAGATGTGGGTATTAAATCTGAAGTGCAGTCAGAAACCAGGAAATTAGAACAAGTTGATGGTGTGTGTGTGTGTGTGTGTGTGTGTGTGTGTGAGTGTGTGTGGCAGGCTCCACATAATAGGATAGTAGGAGAAATGGTAAATGGGGGAAAGGCATTAACTGGAGGGGAGAAGGGAGAGTAATAAGGAGCAAGAAGGTGGAAGAAGAAATTAATAACATTAAGACTTTCTGAAAGAAGCCATAGGGAAACATATTTTTCTTTAAGAGATAAAATTTGGGGGGGGGGCTGGAGAGATGGCCTAGCGGTTAAGAGTGCTGACTGCTCTTGCAGAGGACCTGGGTTCGATCACCAGCACCCATATGGCAGCTGAGAACCATCTTCGACTCCAGTTCCAGGGGAATCCAACACCCTCTTCTGACCTCCGCGGCATTGCATGACACGGGTGCACAAACCTACATGCAGACAGTGCATTCATACACATAAAAAATAAATAAAATTTTTAAAAAATTTATAAAAAAGAGATAAAAAAATGTAATTGGTATCATGAACTAACATTTTTATGTGTCCGGGTATATAACTGTTAATAGCTTGATGTCATTCAACAACTGAAGTTTCAGCTTAGATATTTATTAGTAATATTGATTATTATTGTTACTGGTTTACTTAAATATTTGTTTCTATTCAAATGTTTTTACTTTTCTTTTTTTAATTGAATTTTTGTGTATTTCATACATAGCATCTCAGTCAGTCTTAATCACCTTTATACCCCCTTCTCCTTTGGCACCCTCCCACAGCCCTTCCCTCTGGAATTCATACATTCTGTCATTTGTGTTAGGACCTATTGTGCCAAATTAATCTCTTGGCCATTCCTCAATGCAAATTAATCCTCTGAGCTCCAGTCAGCCTACTGGGAGTCCCTCTCTTAAGAAGGTCAGTTCTTCCTCACCCACTATTAATCAGGTGCCAATATTTATTCAGCTGATTTTGGTTTCTGCTACTCATTTCTGCAGTTCTGTGCTGTTTTTTATCTGGTTGAGATTTCATGAGTCTTGTGTATGTTCACACCAGTGCTGTAGGTTCATATGAGAAAGGTCCGAGGATCCTATAGAATTCTATTTCCTTGGCCTTGTACCACCTCTCCAACTCTTATACTCTTTCTGGTCCCTCTTTGACAATGTTCCTTATACTCTGAGTGAGTGAAGTTGAATCAGGTGATCTGTCCATGGACCCACAATCTGTTGATTCTGAATCTCCATGTTTTGCCTGTTCATGACTTTTTGAGTTCCTGGCCCCCTTGTTGCATAAGAGAGCTTCTTTAATGCAAGTTAAGAGGTTAATTTGTGTCTTTTTGGCCCCTTACTCTATGATGTATGAGCCTTAGGTGTAAAGGATTCATTGTAGATGTGTCAGGAAACATTATTTTATAAGCTTCATTTAAAATTTGGGATGGGGGGACATAAGGGGTGGGCATGGATGGGGGAATGAGTCTAAATTTGATTAAGAAATGTATGAAATACACTTAATAAAAATTAACTTAAAAATATAAAAAATTTAAAAAATGCCTAAGTGTGTATTTGAGTGTGTGTGTGTGCGTGTGTGCGTGTGTGTGTGCGCGTGCACACGTGCGCATGCATTCACTTACCTGTCTGTCTGACTATAGATAGATAGTTGAAGGCTATCTAACAAAAGTTCACTGCCAACCATGGTATATCACTCTTCCACTTGTTGGTCAGGGTAGTATCAGAGACTCCCTAGACAATAAAGTTTATTGCCCTCACTCTTGGTTGCCTACTAGAACATCAAGGTAAGACCCTCTTGCTGAATACGCCACATATCTTTAGCACAGGATTTGGACAAATTGAGCTGGAACTGACCTGGAATCCTCAAACCCGAGGACCTGCTTTCATAATATCAAACAAAATGTGCTACATACACTGCCATGGGGGAAAAAAAGCAATCGACGGTCATATCTAGCTATAAAGCCTATGAATCACAATTGTTATACAACAAAATACCCCTAATTGTGAACCCCTAATAGTACAGTGATGGCACTTTCATCTTGGGAGATAACCCTGCAATTTAATTGGACTTAAGGCCTCAAAAGAGAGAATTCATGCCTAGTATTATAAAACTAGCCAACTAACAGTGGATGGAGAAATCGTAGACCCTAGAGGATAATGCGTGCAGGAAGAAACACAAAATATGCATTTACATGTTGTGGTGGTTTGAATGAGACTGTCCCCCATAGGCTTTAAGTATTCAGACATTTTGTCCCCAGCTGTTGGCACTGTTATGGGTGGTCTTAGAAGGTATGGACATGCTGGAGGAAGTATGTCACCTGAGGTGGGCTTAGAGAGTTAAACAAGCCTTGCTAGTCACATAGGCTCTCTCTAGGCTTCCTGTGCTCATTGGAAGATGTGAACCTCAGCTTCCTACTGCAGCTTCTGCCACCATGCCTCCCCACCACAATGGACTCTTGATTCCCTGGAACCATATAAACTCTTCCTTTTACAAGTTCCCTTGGTCATGGTGGTTTTCTCACAGCAACAGAAAAGTGACTAACTCACACATAAACCACACATGGACACATAACCAGACTTTAAAAAAATCTTCAATAAGCAAAGCAATAATAACTGGATAAATTTGTCCTATACATGGACCTGTTCACTAATGAAGATATTACTTGCATATCTGCACTGACTCCTAATGCCAGGGTATAAGGTGCTGGGTTTCATAGGCAGATTCCTATACTTCAGAGGCTTTCATGGTGTATAAGAAATAGACATGTAAATAAAATTTCCTCGTGTACTGTGGTATATTCTCACACATATATGTCATTGCGTCCAGTTCAAATGATAATTTCTCTAATACATAGAGCTACAGGTATGGATAAAGAAAGAGAAGTTACTGATTTCCCCCTAGAGAATGGAGAAAAGTTTCACAGAAAAAAACAAACAAACAAACAAACAAACAAACAAACAAACAAAAAAACGGTATTTGAATTGGCTGTTTTAAACAATGGCTTAGTGGGTTTCAAAATTTTTAATCCACAACTAAGACAAAGAAACCCCCCACATTTCACCTTCTGAACTAGTATTCCCACAAACACGTACATATATATGTATATACACATGTTTGCATACATGTACCCAAACATATTTTGTGAAGCAATATTTATATTTTCTATTATATTACATTATGTCCTATTATTACTAAACTTGACCCATTAAATTGATTTCATACTCTTTTTAATGAGCTTCCACTCTCCCTTAAAGAAAATATGATTTTAAAGAAAAAAAAAAAGCAATTGCTCACTAAAAGAAAATAATAGTAGACCATGAATAGAACATGTTTCAGACATACAATTACTAAATCCATGAAGAGCAGAGGAAGTATAAGTTCTGATGAGAATGAATCATGATATATGTGAGGGTGAAGAGTTAGAGATAGAATTTAAAGGGAAAGACAAAGCTAAAAAAGGAGGGAGGAATATAGGACTGGACTGTCAGTAAATTGATCACTTTCTGCAAGGAGTTCTATAGCGTAACAGGGTCTCAGAAAAGTTCTTTCAAGTAGGGAATAGAGTCACTTTTCACTTCAGCAAAGATAGGCAGGGAACAGTGGAATACACTGAAACGGTCGAGAGGGAAAGTTATGAAGCTTTCAGCCAAGGTTTTGTCAGTTGAGATGAAGTGCAGTGAGCAATTTCAAGCATTATTCCCAAGAAGATAAAGTCAGGCAACTGGCATGAAAAGATGTCCTAGTAGAAGAAGATTTAAAAAATAGAACAGGAAAGAAGAATCAAAATAACATTTCCATCTCACTTCCAAATATGTGTGTGTGTGTGTGTGTGTGTGTGTGTGTGCATGTGCATGCGTGTGCAACCGCGATGGGGCTGGAGACATGGTTCAATGGTTAAGAGTACACACTGCTCTTGCAGAAGACCGGAGTTCCATTTCCAGCAATCACATCATGTGGCTCACAACTATCTGTAATTACAATTTCAGAGAACCCAATACCCTCTTCTGGCCTCACGAGACACCTGAATTCATATGCACATACCCACTCAAAGATGCTCACACATACACATTGAAAATATGAGAAATCAGTTAAAAAGTGATATGCTCTCCTCAACAACTGAAATCATTCTTTCAAATTACCATTATGTATGAATAGTAAAGGATTCACATGAATGCTGTAAAATAATTACAAATGTTCTTTATTATTAACCAGCAAAATGTAAATTATTCAAAATTTAATAAGATTAAGATAAAAAAAAGCAATGTAATTTGGCACAAGTAAGAGGATGGCTTTATTTATAATTCAGTGAACTATATTTAAAATAATAATTAACATAAGGAAATGCTAATATTGATTTTAAAATGTAGGAATCAAAACAAATGTAAAAAATAGGAAATATAACAAATGATTGAAGGTTATATCAAGATTGTGGAATTACGAGTAATTTTTTATTCTTTATTGTTTCTGTATTTTCCACATTTTGACTAACAAATGAACTACCTTTGCAATTTTGTATAGTCTAAAAGTTTGTTAATATCATATATAAAATTTTAATCACTTATCCAAAATACAGTATTAAACAAAAAACTCTTCTATAGTTTTCTTTGTCATTGAAAAAAGACAAAAAATATGGGCTGGTGATACTGATTAGTGGTTAAGAACACTGGCTGCTCTTGCAGAGGATTTAAGTTTTGGTTGCCAGCCCCCACATGGTGGCTTACAGGGGCCCATAATTCCAATTCCAGGGGATCTGATGCCCTCTTCTGATCTCTGCAAGCACTGAATGCACATGGTGAACTTATTATATACATATAGGCAAAATCCTCATACACACAAAATAAAAATAATTTTTTTAAAATTAAAATAGCTTCCAAAATAGAGAGATTAAAATGATATATTTAAAGATGAAGCCCTATTTTGAATGTAGAGATTTCTATTAAAATACTTTACATACCTCCCCTTCACTACTACATTTTACTGCAAGGCATAGATTTATGTAATCTAAATACCTTCCAGACAAGGGCAAGTTGTTCTCTAATTTGCATTTGCATTGTGAACTAACAATCAAGACATTAAAACTCTTTGAAGAACCTCAATTTAATTTTCCAAAGAAAATACAACTTAAATTAAATTTTATGTCTATTGAAATTTATAATTATGTTATCTTAATAAATTCTAGCTATTACATTTATCTTAAAATCCTTGCACTGTCTTCCATGAGTGTTTCAGTTTGATTCTCTGTGGCTTTGATAAAACACCAACTAAAACCAGCTGAGGGGAGGAAAGAGTTTATTAGGCTGGTGCTTCTAGATCAGAGGTCAGGAACAGAAGCCAAACAGAGGCAGGAACTGAAGCAGTGACTATGACTGCAGGAATGCTGCTTACTGGTTTGCTTCCCTCTGAAAGTTCACAAGCCCTCTATTTTTCATTCAACCTCATTATATACACAACAGCTCATCAAGGTCTGAGCTTAATGGCTTCAAGCCAAATGCTACATGATCTCCCACAGTGCTCACACAATAGGGTAAGGACCATCACAGCAAGACCCCACTCTCAGTACTAATTTCTGTTTTAGTTTGACTATTGTTGCTGTAATTAAACACTGACTCAAGCCAACTTGGGGAGGAAACAGTTTGTTCAGTCATACAACTCCTAGGTCACAGTCCATCACTGAGGGAAGTCAGGGCAGGAACTCCAGGAGGGCTCATAGAGGAATGCTGCTCACTGGCTTGATTAGCCATGGTTTGCTCAGGTAAATTTCCTTATACAGCCCTGGTCCACTTGCCTAAGGATGGCACTGCTCATAGTGGACTGGGCCCTCCTCCATCAATTACCAATCAAGAAACTGCCCAGCAGAAATTCTGACAGGTCAGTCACATGAAGGAAATCCCTCAACTGTGATTCTTCCTAGGTAACTCTAGTTTGTGTCATGTTAACAAAAACTATCCAGCACAGTAAGAAGCTATATCGATGATATTTTATTAGCTTTCCATATTCCAACTTTTTTGCAATGTGACAATATTCTTTCTACCAGGCCATATTTGGCATTTACCTTTCTGTTATAGTTTGGATATGCAAAGTCCACACAGGCACCTCTGTTGGACCTTTGATCCTGAGCTGGTACAACTATTTGGGGAAGTGCTGAAACTTAAGGCGTAGACCATAGCTTAAGGGACTAGATCCCTGGGGGCATGTCTTTGAAGACTTTGCCTGGTTCCGGGTCACTTACTCTCTCTTTGTTTCAAGTCTCTTATGAGGTCACTAGTCCCTGTCACATGCTCCCATTGCAATGATGTTCGGCCTTATCACCCATCCAGATTAACAGAGACAAGGATTGTGCACTGCGATATCTGAAACTATGAGCCAAAAAAGAAACTTCCTAACTCAGTAGTTTGTCACAGTTATGAAAGCCTAACATATCTTCTATTATTCATATCAAATTACTAGACATAAAGAAAAATGAGACAGGACCTTCTGCACTATTAAGACAACAGACAATTCAAAGAAAAAAAATACTAAAAGAGAATGAACCCTAATTATAATACCATAAAAACTAGAAAAGGGCTGGAGAGATGTCTCAGTGGTTAAAAGCACTGGCTGCTCTTGCAGAGGACCTGAGTTTGATTTCCAGTACCTATATGGCAGCTAATAGTTGACTGTAATTCAAGTTTCAGGAGATGGAGCACCCTCTTCTGATATCTGTGTGCATTGCACTATAAGAGTGCATGTATACACATGCAGGCAAAACACTCATACACAGAAGAGGGTGTCAGACCTCCGTGGCATTGCATGACACGGGTGCACAAACCTATACGCAGATGGTATAATCACACATAAAAAATAAATAAATAAATAATTTAAAAAATTTAAAATACACATAAAAATAAATATTAAGAAATAAATATTTTTTAAAAAATAATAAAAGCATGAAGTTTACAAATTTCAAAGAGGGGCTTAAGTATCAAGTAACAGAAAGATGGTAATAAGCTAAGCAAAAATAATTCACTGTCACTTTGTTTTTGATGAACAGATAAAAAAATGACAGGAGTTCTGTAGATGCTAAGGATGACTGAACACCCAGAGAGAGAAAGAGAGAAAGTTCTTCTCAATGCAATAAGTCATGGTTTCAAACAATTCATCACAGGGCAGAGGTAACACAGACCTTTAATCCTAGAACTTAGAGGCAGGACTCACAGGATCTATGTGGGTTCAAGTCCAGCCAGATCTACATAGGGAGTTCCAAGTCAGCCAGGGCTATTCCATGGGACCCTGTCCCAAAATAATTAATTAATTAATTAATAAGTAACAAATCTATAAATGCACAATTCTCATGTTTGTTCCATGATACATATAAAAATCTCATCATGACCAAGTTGGATTCATACCAGAGATGCAGGGATGATTCAACATATGAAAATCAAAAAATATCATCAAGCATATAAATGGACTGAAAGACAAAAAACACACCATCATCTCAATTGATGCAGAAAAAGCCTTTGACAAAATCCAGCATCTCTTCATGCTTAAAGCCCTAGAAGGAATTGAATTGGAGGGATCATTCCTCAATGTAATCAAAGTCATATACAGGAAACCCACTGGCAATATCATCCTAAATGGGGATATGACAGAAGCATTCCCTTTAAAGGTAGGAACTCAGCAAGGCTGCGCCCTGTCACCACTCCTCTTCAATATAGTGCTTGAAACACTCGCTAGGGCAATAAGGAAAGAAAAGGAAATTAAAGGAGTACTAATTGGAAAAGAGGAAGTCAAGCTATCCCTATTTGCTGATGATATGAATGTTTACTTAAGGGATGCTAAAAACTCCACCGGAACACTCCTAGAAATGATTAAGAGCTTCAGTAAAGCGGCAGGATACAAAATTAACCTAGAAAGATCTAGGTTTTCTTTATACCAACAACAAGCAACTGGAAAAGGAATTCAAGGAGACCTTCCCACTCACAATAGCCTCAAAAACAATAAAATACCTAGGAACAAACCTAACCAAAGATTTCTACAACAAAATTTTTAAAGCCTTGAATAAGGAAATTGAAGAAGACATCAGAAGATGGAAAAACCTCCCATGCTCATGGATTGGGAAAATTAATATAGTAAAAATGTCGATTCTAACCAAATTCTTGTATAGATTTAATGCAATCCCAATTAAAATCCCCAAGAGTTTCTTCACAGGCTTGGAAAAAAAAGTCCTTAATTTCATGTGGACAAACAAAAGGCCCCAAATAGCCAAAACAACCCTGAGTGAAAAGAGCAATACAGGGGGGATCTCTATACCAGACTTCAAACTATACTACAGGGCTATAGTCCCCAAAACAGCTTGGTACTGGCACAAAAACAGACCTGTTGACCAATGGAACAAAACTGAAGATCCAAACTTGAGCACATACAATTTCAGCCATCTCATATTTGACAAGGGGGCCAAGAATACACAATGGAGAAAAGACAGCATCTTCAGCAAGTGGTGTTAGCAAAACTGGATCACCACTTGTAGAAGAATGAAATTAAACCCCTACCTCTCACCCTGTACAAAAGTCAACTCCAGATGGATTAAAGACCTCAACGTGAAACCCCAAACTCTGAAGGTGATAGAAGAAAAAGTTGGCAGCAGACTACAAGACATAGGCGTAGGAAAAGACTTCCTAAATCAGACAGCAGCTGCACAAGAATTAAGGTCGACAATTGACAAATGGGACCTCATCAAACTCAAAAGCTTCTGTACATCAAAAGAAACAATCAAGGAAGTGAAGAGAAATCCCACAGAGTGGGAGGAAACCTTCACTGCAGATACATCTGACAAAGCATTGATTTCCAGAATATATAAACTACTCAAAAAACAAAGAAAAAAGAAAACAAATGACCCGCTCAATAGATGGAGCAAAGAACTGAACAGAGACTTCACAAGCGAGGAATTAGAGATGTCTGAGAAACACCTCAAGAACTGCTCAACATCACTAATCATTAAGGAAATGCAAATGAAAACCACTTTAAGATATCATCTTACTCCAATAAGACTGGCTAGGATCAAGAAAACAAATGATACCAAGTGCTGGAGAGGTTGTGGGGAAAGGGGAACACTCATCCACTGCTGGTGGGAATGTAAACTCGTACAGCCACTATGGAAAGCAGTGTGGAGAACCCTTGGAAGACTTGGAATGAACTTGCCACCCGACCCAGCCATACCACTCCTGGGCATGTACCCTCAAGACTTACGCCACCACAGAGATACATGCACGGCCATGTTTATTTCAGCTCTCTTCACAATAGCAAAGAGCTGGAACCAACCTAAATGCCCCTCAACTGACGAATGGATAGAGAAAATGTGGTACATCTACACAATGGAGTTCTATGCAGCAGTAAAGAAAGATGACATCGTGAGTTTTGCAGGTAAATGGCTGGAGCTAGAAGATATCATGCTGAATGAATAACACAGTCCCAGAAAAACCAACGAAGAATGGTATCCCTCATCTGTGGATGCTAGCACCAATTACCTAATTGTATGGCAAACTGAGTAACGTCAATGTGATCTGCAAACAACTATGCTCTTATATTGTGAATCCCTTAAAATTTAATAAATAAATTTTTAAAATCTCATCAATTTGTTTGTTAGGGTATTCAACCAAAGCTAAAGACTCCTTTTCGGCCAGTTTGACATAGGCCTCTGACAAGGGACAGTATGTCTGAAGAAGAGGAATCTACAGATGTAAGGCCCTCAAAGCAGTTCTTCAGAAGCTTCAAACTTCCACATGCTTTTTTGCACAAACCTTCCCAGAAGATCTGTATTTAAGTGATGAGGATTATGATATATCAGCCTAGAATATAATATACTGGGGGATATCAGGTTTAATTTAACAGTTTTGATGTTGTTGTTGACTTCTATCAAAGCTTGGAGATCAATTCTTGCTCAATTAACATTTTTCCTTTAAAAACAAAGTCTTTGAAAAACTAATTCTAGAACAAAGCCATCCCAAAAGATAAAAACATGCAATCTGCTCTTGGATGGTGTTTTGATAAATAGGAATCATATTTTTTACATAGACACAGCACAATAAGTTCATCAGATTGCTAAATATATTTATATTAAGTATTAAAAATTATAAGCATTAGAAAAGCAGAGTCCATTTTAGGAAAATTGAACCTAAAATTTTCTCTAAAAATTTACTTAAATTCAGCAAGAGAAAATATCACTCCAGGAATCCCATATCAATGTTATAATGATAATATCAGTATGTGGTAGGCCCTATTCTAAGCACTTAATGTAAATAAAGGAATGTATTTCACAGAGTCCCGGAAGATATTTCTATGCATGTTTCCCATTTTGCAGATTTGAAACTCTGAGTCACATAGGTTAAGTGACTTAAACAATACCATACAGGCAATGGAGAGCCTCAGGTTTGAAATCAGACAAGCTAGGTTCTGATTTCAAACATTTAGCAATTTGGGTAACAATATAATCTATTTTATAAGACTGTGGCAGACTAGAAAATTGGTTTGCCAATTAAATTTTTTTCACCTGAATTTGCATTACATTTGATTATTATATTGTTCACATTATCTAGAATTATGTTAATAGAAAACAACTGATTAAATCACTGAGGTAGTTCCAAAAATAAATGCATATGAAATTCTTTGTTTCCTGCTATTTATATCACAAAGTAATAAGCTGAAATTCAGGACGGTGCAAATTTATCTATCAAACTTGACTAGCTTTCACCCACTTCAAATTCAATTAAGAAAAATTAAGGTTGTTTTCATGATGTTTCTAAAATTCAACATGCCAACACCCTTCTATGTTAGTAGCTGTAGTGTGAGGGAGAAGGCCGTGTTTAGTTCCACAGCCCATATCAATGACCCAAGCTTTAAAATATACCCTGAGTTACAGGGTTATTTTAGAGACTGGATTCACAATTTAAAGTTATTCATAGTTTCTTGATGGTTATAAGACTTTATCTTCAACTTATGCTGCAGTACCTGTTATGAGAAAAATATAAGATATTATAAATATTCTACATACATTTTAAGAGTACAGCAGGATTCTGCTCGATTACCAAAGCCACACTCAAAAATCACAACAGATGTTGGGTCTGTGGGCAAAGCAAATATCAGTCCTGCTAACGTGCTCTGCAGTGAATTCTTAGCAATTATACATTTCTCCCTAGGAAGAGTCAAGTCATTAGATTGATGGGCTATAATGCTTGTATTATTTCGCTCCTTGCATGAATTCAAGGAAGACAGTAGTGTACAGGAGTTATAGAAAGAATATTTCCATTACTGCAAAGGTCTCTTAGTACCTTTTGGCCTGGGCTATAGAGGCAAGCAGGAAGCAGAATCGTCTACCATCATTTGCTGGACAGCTTTGACTCTATTTGGCTAAGGATTGCTTCTTCTCTTTTGTCTTTTTGATCTTCTGACCTTTCCAAGGGGCGCATTAGCTAACGAAGGCAAGCAAAAAACTAAGGTGCTTGCAGTCACAGCCCAATGAAATGGATCATATTAAGAAGGGGCGAAATCACAAGCTGCTGGAGAGATGGGTTGGACTTCTGTACCGTTATCATTTCTAAATGCAGGGGTGCGAGAGGTGAGGCAGAACCTGCACAGAGAAACAAGCAATGTTTGGGATGAAGACCTGGGACAGGGATTTCTCAAGATAGAATGAGAACAAAGTTATTGTCAATAGACCAGGTTTACAAAAATTGCAAGAATGTTCTTGAAATAGAGATAATGTACATTTATGTCTGCTTCTGAGGACAATCACCTCAGAATAAACAAGCTTGAAACTCCTTTATTAAAATAACACAATGGGGGCTGGAGGGATGGCCTAGCGGTTAAGAGCGACGACCGCTCTTGCAGAGGACCCGGGTTCGATCCCCAGCACCCACATGGCGGCTGAGAACCGTCTGTGACTCCGGTTCCAGGAGAACTCCAGTTCCAGGGGAATCCGAGACCGTCTTCTGACCTCCGCGGCATCGCACGACACGGGTGTGCAGACCTGCATGCAGACAATACATTCATACACATAAAAATAAAAAAAAAATTAAAAAAAATTAAAAAAAAATAAAATAAAATAACACAATGATGAGAGAGAGAGAGAGAGAGAGAGAGAGAGAGAGAGAGAGAGAGAGTTGGTTCAGGATGATATGTATAGGCTCTGGGATGCACACCTCAACAGGCCAGGCATGCAACCAACCAGACTGTGCCATTTACATGTCCTCAAATACCTGTATGTCTCCCCCTACTGGTTGGGCCTTTGGAGAGTACAGCAGAGGAACCAGAAGATCCCTTTCACCTAAGGATTTCTACCTCTAATAGGCAATGCTGATAACTTGGTTCCTAAGTGCACTTACTTTCCCACTAAGCTATAGAAGTATTATTGTAATCCTGGTAATACTCCAAAGACCTAACAGGAACAGCAAAAGACATAACCACTTTATGGAGGTATTGACCAGGTGATCTTCTTTGGGGATTTAATATACTCTCAAAATATATAGAAAATGAGATATGATGTCACTAACTGTGCTAAAAAGAATTGTCATTGTAAATTATAGCAGTAATTGAAAGTAATGACCTTTACCTTTTATTTGTTTTACTGTTTGTTTTCTTCCTATTATGGCTATTATTTATTTATTTATTTATTTATTTATTTATTTATTTATTTGGACAAGTTCTCACTCTGTAGCCAAGACTGGAATTGTCTATGTAAGCCAAGAGTGGTCTTTAACCTGTGGCAGTCCCCCTGCCTCAACCTCAAGTGCCTGGATGTACTGAACTTGAGTACTCACATGTCTTTCAGAACTACCTGATTTGATCACTTACTCTTCGGTTAGACATTTTAATGTATTTCCTGTGCTCACTTTTTCTTCTGAACTCCTCCTATTCAACCCTTTTCATTCGTTTCCTTCCCACTCTTTTGGATTCCTTCCTCTTATAGTCATCTCCGTCTTTTGTCTACCCTCCTGCTAACCCTAGTTCTGATCCCTTTCCTTTGTAATTGATAACACTCCTATTTTTCCATACTGTAAGTCACGGTGGCACCCTTGGAACACCGGCACAAGCATCATGGCCATCACCAGCAATGGCAGGGCCTCATAGCCTGCCATTTAACTTAATACTGACACCCAGAATGTCAGAAATAAAATTCAATCTTTCAACAGCTAACAACAGTGATGTCAACTGACAGATAGAAGTAAACATTTCCTAGAAACTCTTTGAGCTGAATAACATCCTTTTCTTTTTTTCATCGTGTTCTGCATATTGGCAGGTAACGGGTAGCTGGCATGTTTGCCAACTACACCTCATTAGGCAAACTTCTGGTATATTTCTAGTGAAATATCTTAACATAATAATAGATGAAAAACTTAAAAATGCAACTTTTTGTTATTTTGCTTTCTTAATCTTGACTTTAAAATATTTCCTAAAAACAGATCACTGCTTACTGATACCAGAGGAATCAAGACCTGTAGCATGTGCCTAGGAAGTAAACTACCTGTTTATTGCCTTAATTCTGTTTCACAAAATGTCAAAATAAGCTGGATACATTACAATTCAATCAGTTAAGGTTATCTTTTATCCAATAAATTCCATCAGATAAGTAACTTCTGAGAACCCTGACAATGAAGTTATTTTTATAAAAATTGAATCATTTGACTAATTTAATTTCCATATAATTTAATTGCATAAACATGTTCTGTAGGGATAGACAACTGTCCACCAAGGAAATCTAAGAGTTGAAAAGTCTTTCTGATGTTTGTCTATTACACTAAAAAGACTGATTCTGTATTATACACTAAAATGACTGATTCTACATTATAATATGTTTAGCAAGATATTTGTCATGATTTATTTTCAATATAACAAAGAAGAATTATATAGTAAAAAGCCTAGCATTGGATTTATAAAGATATTCTGGACATGTTTTGTTCACCACAACTTAGGGATAAAACTTTCAAGAGTCAGACAAAAGAACAGAAGACACTACCATGAAGTAAGCTACCTTGGAAATGATTTTCAGTATCTGAACTTTCCACTACTAACCTCAATGGCTGCTTAAAACTTTCAGAATTCATAAGAAAATCCATAAACTCATTTCTTTCCTAATAGATTTAACTCTACCCAGGGTCACCTGTGAATTTATCATGGTATGTATTGGAGTCTTTCATTTGTTTTAATAAATGTAATCATGCAAAAGTCTTAGACATATTTATTTAATTTTTTTAAAGGAGCCTAGGATGTCAAGGGTATTTTCTCTGTTTCATTTCATTAACATAAATCACTCTGGTTAAGATGAAACACCCTACACATGAACCACATTAAAGAAATTCTACCCCTTAGGAGGGATGTTGGCCACTCGAGCTTAGGAGTAGCTGTAGTCCAAACTTGGAATGTGTTCTCAGCAGGTACAAATGCTGCACGCCGAAGTCCCTGGAGTCCAGTATTTTTTTGTTTGTTTGTTTGTTTTGGGGGGGTATTTTTTGTTTGTTTGTTTTTTTGAGTCAAGGTCTTATTGTAGCCCCAGGTGGCCTGCAACTCACTATGTAGACCAGGCTAGACTCCATCTCGTAGAGATCCACCTGCCTCTGCCTCCTAAGTGCTAAGATTAAAGGCCTGTGCCACCACACCCACCTCTTCTGATTTCATTGTCTTTTCAGTATCTTTATAATATATATATTTCATTATCTTTATATATATATATATATATACATATATATGTACACACTGGAAAGATAGAGAAAAATCCTTCATTTTGATCTTCTTAGCATTGCCCTTCCAATGAAAATTGTATCCCAGTTGAATTCAAGAATATTCTTCGTGAGTGGGGTGTCCTTAAAACCATCTCCATTCTTGTATCATGCCTCTGCTATTGATCATTACCTAGTATAATCACTAATTTTACCTAAGGCTCATTACCTAATGTACTGCACATTGTTTTATCTCAACTAATGGCAGAATGGGATAAGAGGGTTATATGAATACAAGCACATTTATCATAAAGCTAACGAAGCTTTGTTTTCAAAGTCCCTTACACAGACCTTTGCCCATGTCGAATTAGAATTGAGTAGAAATGCTGCTATGCTCTTTGAAATCCTCCTCCTTTACTTTCCCAGGGTCCTGTACATGCCTGCAAATGGCAGAATGCTCAAAAGCCTGGGAGGAGAGGAACAGTCTTTTCCTTTATCTGTGTGTTTCTTGGTCCATGTTGGTCTATGCTTTATTCATTCTCCCTGGCTCATAGTAATTTGCACTTTCACCAGGACTACTATATATGTATATATTTCCCATACAACTATCTCATAGTTAAACATATAACAGGCCACTCATTCCTAAAGCCATTTTATGCAAATTCATAATCATGAAACTATGTATCCTCAAAGGACCAAGGGTTTCACTGAGGTATTGACTATGGTGCCAAAATAGAGTGACTCTGTTTCTGCAGAGTCAGGAGCGATGTCAGGAGACCTCTGTTTGGAAGACAAGTCTCTAATAAACTCAGTCTCTGTGGTGTTTTCTCCAGAGCCATGTATCTGCCTGGAAGAAGCAATTGTTCAATGTCTGATTTTATATTTTAAAAGAGGAAGAAAGTCTAATGTATCTAAGTAGTCAGGAAATCAAATCTGAGCTGATGTTTCATAAAAAAAGAAAGTGGAAAATGGTTTAGTTTCATAGACATTTTAAAAGACAGAACTAATTACAGACATTTGATGTTAATGGGATTTTTAAAAGTTGATTGGATGAAGTAATATAAATCACTACAATGACCAACATTTCAGAAAAAATTACATCATATAAATTTAGGTCTTAACCTTTCATTTGTTCTCTTTGAAAATTAAGAATACAGTTTTGTGGGAAGGCAAGTGAAGGATAATTACAATGGGCTAATACTAAAGTTAAGTAAATAGTAGAGAGAGTAAAGGAGCAGATGCTACAGCCCAGACGCTCCTGATGGACGCCGGTAAGAGGAGCAGTCTAAATGTGTATGTCCCCTAAAAATTCATATGTGGAAATCCTGTTCCCCCAAGGGGGTGGTATTATGAAATGGGTTCCTGTGGAAGGTGATGAGATGACTAGGCCAGAGCCTTGGAGAATGGGATTAGTTCTCTTGTATAAGCGGCCACCGAGAAGTGCCTTGCCTTCTACCATGGAAAACTCAACAGGGACCTCGACCAGAAAATCGACCCTCCCCGAACCAGAACTTGCTGGCACCCTCTAGAACTGTGAGAAATTCATTTCGAATTTTACATTTAACTGTTCTGTGATACGTGTTTTACCAGTCCCAAGAGACGGAGGCAGGGATGTACCAGGTTCCCGTGTTGAAATAAAGATGAGGACACATCCACACACCTGTTCTCACTGTGTTGTGATTTTTTGGCATGATCTTAGTAAGGGTCTTTATCTAAGAATGCTTGGGACACATGAAGGATGTAGACATGGAAGGTTACAACCTTGAGGAGAAACGTTTTCTCAGTATGTTAGGCCCAGAAAAATCGCAGAAGGCAAGAAGCACATGAGTCTGTGTGACATAAGCACTGTACCATCCAGTCTCATCACAGGCTCTAGACTACATCTCGATGGCAGCTAGAGCCAAGGTGGCCAAGGAAAACTGCTTTTTTGTGTGTCATGGAGGAATGTTATTTTCTCTTTCCCCTTTTAAAACTATACAATGCCACAAAAGCCTACCTGTTATACTATTTCACAATTCTAAATGCTTTAATGTAATTAATGATTTTTTTCTTGCTTTTCTCACTAACATAATTCAACCTATAGGAGTAGCTTAATGATATTGGTCAAGTACTTATATCTGCAGAAAAATGAAAGTGGTTTATAAAGATGATCAGGAACCTTGCTAACACTACTTTGAGAGCCACAGTGTCTCTTGAATAAACATGTGTTAACCACAACTGTGGTTGACTAAAGCTCAGAACATCTGCACATCTGGGAATGTTACCTTTGGGAACAAAAAGGCTACTGATGCTCATATTGGTACCAAAAAGATTGACTGCCAAAGCCATGCTCTTTTTAAATTTTTATTATTTTGATTTTTAAAATTTATTTATTTATTATTTTTTGTGTGGATGAGTGTACTGTCTGCATGTAGGTTGGTGCACCCCTGTCGTGCAATGCCATGAAAATCAGAAGAGGGAGTTGGATTCCCCTGGAACTGGAGTTAAAGACAGTTCTTAGTCACCATGTGGGTGCTGGGAATCAAACCCGGGTCCTCTGCAAGAGCAGTCGGCACTCTTAACCGCTGAGCCATCTCTCCAGCCCCTATTAATTTTATTTTATTCATATTAGTGTATTATCTACATGTAGGTAGGTGCAAATTGTGTTGTGCAATGCACATGGAGGTCAGAAGAGGGCATTAGCTCCCCTGGAACTGGAGTTATGGGCTGTTGTTAGCTGCCATGTGGATGCTGGGAATCAAACCCCAATTCTCTGCAAGAACAATCAGTGCTCTTAAATGCTGAACAGTCTCTCCAGCTCTACCATGTTCTTTTTAACCAGGGAAAGTAATCCATTCTAGCATGTGCTGGCTCATTTCAGGGTATGTTTTCCAGTCATCAGCAGAATTCACATGTCAGTATCACTTGACAGTACTCAAGAACATATAGAAAAAATATTCTCTTTTTCTCAGGAAAATATCTTCATAAATAATGAATGAGGTTTTAAAAGTTTGTAAATCCCTACATGGATATACTCTTAAACCCATTATACCTTCATGCTATAATTAGTTGTTATTTACGAGTTTTTTTAAAAACCCAAATCCACATTTTTTAATATGTTGTATCTAATCTAAAATACACATGTGAAATATTTTGCCTATATTTAAGCTGAAACAAGATATACACAGTGAGTGTAAAATATCACCAATTTGCTATAATTTTGAATGGCAGTAACTTTATCCTAAGAAAATTCACTGAGTGATTTAATAGTGATAGCAAAGGAACTGACACTTTCTTCTCTTTCCCTTCATTTGTTGATGTTGTTGCTCCTTCCTTCTCTGTCTTCATGATGGTGTGTTATCTCAGAACCATCAGGTAAAACCAAGACAACAGGGAAAGACTACCATAGAATGTGGTCATTCAAACACTCAGCTTGTGTTTTCATACACACTAGAGAACAGAACCAATTATACTTATTTTTCATTAGATGGTAATATGCTTTTTTTATTTTACGTGTGTGTGTATTGCCTGCATGTGTGTAAGTGGATCTATGTTGTGCAATGCCTGAAGAGGTCAGAAGAGGGTGTCAAATCCCCTGGAACTGGAGTTAGAGACAGTTGTTAGCTGTTGTGTGCTGGGAATCAAACAGGGTCCTCTGCAAGAGCAGCCAGAGCCATCTCTTCAGCCCCCTGATGGTAATATTCTTACAAGCAAATGATTTTACTTACTTTTATGTTTATTTAATTTATGATGAACTGCCTAATGTCTGCCACTTATCCACCTATATAGCAGGAATTTAAAAACTATGTTTGGTGGGCTGGAGAGATGGCCTAGCGGTTAAGAGCACCGACCGCTCTTACAGAGGACCCAGGTTCGATCCCCAGCATCCACATGGCGGCTGAGAACCGTCTGAAACTCCAATTCCAGGAGAACTCCAGTTCCAGGGAAATACGACACCCTCTTCTGACCTCTGCGGCATTGCACCACACGGGTGCACAGACCTGCATGCAGACAGTACATCCATACACATACAGAAATAAATAAAATTTAAAAAAAATTAAAAAAAAATAAATAAAAACTATGTTTGGTGGGATGTTAATTTCAAAGACATTCACAGATATATTAAAGAGGAAAGATGGAGTCCAATTTTCAAATAATTTGAAGGACATAATTCATGAAAAAATGCAAAAACAATATGGATTTTTTTAGATTTTAGTGTGCTTTTATATAGATGTTTGTTGTTTGTTTGTTTGTTTTGAGACAGGGTCTCCCTGTAGCCAGCCCCAGCTGTTCCTGGAACTTGCTATACAGACCAGGCTGGCCCTAAACTCACAGAGATCCACCTGCCTCTGCCTCCCAAGTGTTGGGATTAAAAACATGCACCACCACACCCAGCTTTGAATTCAATTTTTTTTATTGTTGGCAAACAGCACTACTCCTTGAATCTAATGTTTAGCAAATACAATTTAGAAAATTCTTTCAGTGATATCTCAGATTTATTTGTGTTGGTGGGTTGTTTGATCTTCTAATGATCTTTTACTATCTGAGTGATTCAAACTTCAAAAATCGTTTTTCTCTGAGTTCTAGAAGCCAGAATTGTAAAGTGTGCATGCCCAGGGCGGGCGAGTGGTTCTGTTAAGAGCCCTTTCCCTGGCTTGCGAATGCTCATTTCCCTAGCCCCCCACCTGATCTCTAATGTAGCTTCTGAGAAAGTGTGAATGGATCACTGTTGGCCCTTACCCTTAGAACCAGTCTAGCTCTATTCACCCCTCAAAGGTCCCATCTCCCAAACACCATCACACTGGGGATTAGAACTTCACCACATGAATAGTGGGGAAGCACAGCATTCAGTCCCTAAGAGTCCCAAATGCAAAATAAATTCCTATTTCAAATGAACTGTGTACTCTCTGGATCATCCTTCTTCCGGCCCAAGCTGATCACATGTTCATTCATCATTAACAGAATTCTTCCAAGGGTCACTTTCAGTTCTCCAAGGCGAGAGACTGCTGAGGTTTAGCTTTTTCTTCCTAAAACTGTTCTCTCTGGATGCTCATTGGTTACTTAGAGTCAGATACACATCATCATTTTTAGAGAGCTTCTGTCCAGTTTACCCTGTGCACAGAATACTCAGAAAGGAGTGGCCAGTATTCAGCAGGATGATGCATGGAATTAGAACACAATAATGTCGGGCTGGAGAGATGGCCTAGCGGTTAAGAGCGCCGACCGCTCTTACAGAGGACCCGGGTTCGATCCCCAGCACCCACATGGCGGCCGAGAACCGTCTGAAACTCCAATTCCAGGAGAACTCCAGTTCCAGGGGAATCCGAGACCGTCTTCTGATCTCCGCGGCATTGCACGACACGGGTGCACAAACTTGCATGCTTACAGTACATTCATACACATACACGAAGATAAAAAAAAAAAAAAAAAAATTAAAAAAAAAAAGAACACAATAATGTCAAGTTTCTTTAAACAATGCAAAAATTATTTCTTTCATAAAGGCCTAAGTCTCATGTTGTCTCTCATGAGTTTGCTACCCAAAGGTTGGAGAAGAAATGGCCTGGGATTGAGTATCCCTTAGCTCAGAGCAGTAACAACTGTTCTCTGAGACAGCCTTATAAGGACTGAATAGCCCTTGATCTACTCAGATGTATAATCTATCCTTGACAACTCTCTTTCAAGAGGAAGAGCCACAAGACGGGTGAGGACAGAATCCCTGTCACCTGACCCTTAAAAGGAGACTTCCCTGTTTTTGCTTCTTGGCTTCCAATCTGGAACGGGAGCAGTTTTATGCAACCTCTTTGTGAGAGACTCTAGAAGCTGGGATTTAATTTTGCAGGCTCTCCTGAGAGGCCTTTATTCCTCAGGTGTCAGGACAGCTCTCACACCACAGGAGGGTCCCTCACTTATTTCCACTTCAAAGGTGAGTTCATAATAATCTTCCTTATTATACAATCCAAGCAGACCTGCTGGTGTGATGATTAATTGGGAGGTGTTGGTTTTTGTTGTTTGGTTTTTCATTTTAGTTTGTTTTCAATACATGGTGTGCAATCATTTTAACAATTTAACCCAAATTTAAATGTTCTCTCTGGGAAAAAAAAAAAGAGGCAAAAACAAAAATGTTTAGAAAGGTAATCATTTGTTTAAAAAATGGAAATTGGGCTTCTGTGTTGTGAGGAATGTATGTGCATAAGGTGAAATTTAACACTGGTAAATGATCTGACTACCTCAAAGTGAAGTTTCTGCCTTCCTACAGTGGCCTTTAACCCTGCCCTTTCCTCCAATCTGAGAAGAGCTGATGTTGATGGAACATATAATGGCCCCTTTCCTGTGTAGTAAAGTCAGCAATAAAGCTTAGTAATTAAGGGTACCAGGGAGGCCCAGCCCAGCAGGCTAGTGGTGTGGCGAACACTTTTAGAACTTCAAACAATATCAAAGTCACTGAGAAACGGGCCTAGCTCAGTTCTGGTTTGAATTAAGACTCACTTCCACACGCACTTTTCAAATCCAAGCTCAAACAAGAAAGCCAAGGCCTTCTGGATTTCATTAGGGCCAATTATCTTATCTGTTTCATCTCAGGCCTGACCCTAAGGCTGGCAAACAGCTATTCAGTGCATTTGTGTGGTTGTTTGAGAAAGCCTCCAGTCAGCCAATGGCCCGAGGACCAGCTAATTAAAACACCGTTGCCCCCCTGCCTCTAGTGATTAAATATTTTCAAGCTTTTGTAAATAATTTTTCCATTCTTTGCCCCAAGCCTCAAAGGTCCAATACATGCAGTAATTTATTTAGTTTGTCAGAGAATACTGTTGGAAATAGGGTCATAATGGAACCTTTAGAAACTTTTATATGTCTTCATACTTCTGAAAGTGACAGTTTATAAACCAGCCAAATGTGTATACTGTTTCTGATGTAATTATGTCCTAATGGTCTTTCTCCTTTTGAAGTAATACAGTATATAACAGGCTTACATTTTGTCAGTAATCATATTTCCTCAAATGTCTACTTGATATCTAGAGTTAGAATTTAATGAGATCATTTAGGGCCTAGAAATTGTATCAAGGTACATTGGGCTTAAGTTTTTTGCTGAAGGCTGGGAGAGCGCAAGTGACGGAAGCGGCTCTTGCACGCTGGGACAAGGATCTGCTAGGGAACACTGACCGTTTTCTAGACCTACATTCTGCAAGCTCCGGAGTTATTTGATGGTAGCTTCAGAAAAGGAAACAGGAAGAGAGATGAACCTTTCGACTTAGAATCAATAAATTAAAATCTTTTCTCAAGCCTAATTTTTGCTAGGAATAGTCTAAGCTAAAACTGTTACCTGGTAATAAGATTGTGAAGCATGGAAAGACATTAGCAGATATCTTTGCAGGTCAGACATGCCCAAAGCATGCATGGGCCTAGTGAACACCCCAAGAAGCCTGGATACTCCCGTGTTTCCCAGAATACTCAGCTGCATAGGGCCATGTGCACCATGGTACATGTGACTTAAAACAGCAAGTCCTGGAACAAAATGCAGACAGAACAGATGCATACACAGACACACCTTTCTTGCCTCCTGGCTAGGGCACAGCCCTCCCCACTCCTTGCTCTTCTTCCAGCCAATCCAGTCACATTTTATTGGAAGAAAATAAAAATTCACAGTTTGGTTAGTATTTGTTGTTGTTGTTGCTGTTTTTGAAGTATTACAGGAAGAAATTTCAACAGGCTCATTAGCCGTGTCTAGTGTGCACTAAACACACCTATGAAAAGAGCTACGAGATGGACCAGCTCTGCCTCTGTTGTTTTTAAAATGACACTTTGGTCTTATCCTAAATAATAGGCTTTAATAAAAACATCCAACAAAGGCAAACAATGAAACAATACATAAAGCACCAGGGGGCAACCTTGTGGTTTAGTTACTGTTAGGAGCCCTTCCAAAGGAGAGCATGTGGCCATTTTACAAGGAACAATGCACTTCTCCAAAGATATTATAAAACAACAAAAAATTTAAATTGGGTCACATAAGCCCTTCTAACTTGATACAGACTTTTGTGTTCACTCGACAATGAGATGATGTCTTGCTTTACAGTTTCTTCTAGAGGATGTCGACCACATCAAATCCTATGGATCACTGCTCTATTACAAAAAAGATAAGATAGTATTTTTAAAACTGGCACTACAAATTAGAAAGCAAGTGAAACTTTCAAATCAATTAAATGTTTTTATTGAATTCTGCTTATAAATGATTGATTTTCATTGAGTATTATATCCTCAAAAAAATTAAACTAAGTGGAGTATATTAGCATGCTTTGGGCAGAATTTAGTTTTCAGAGTAGGTTAGAATTTAATATGTTATTTTAAATTGAGCCAGTAAAGTTTGTCCTTGTCTTTTTCACTTTCGGGGACATCCTGTGTAATTATATTTGTTGGAAAGCAAAGAAGCATTGCTGAATAGATTTTGCATATAAATGATTGATTTTCATTGAGTATTATATCCTCAAAAAATTAAACTAAGTGGAGTATATTAGCATGCTTTGGGCAGAATCCTGGGTATACAAAGGTAGCAAAATGGCAAAAGCATGTATGGAGAAGACTTATGTGTGATTGGAGGCCTGCTGGGGCAACTCAATATCTAGGAAAATGGCAGAAGCATGTATGGAGGAGAAGACTTACATGTGATTGGAGGCCTGCTGGGGCAACTCAATATCTAGGAAAATTTTTTAAAACTGAAAGTACAAAAAAAGAGAATACCTTTTTTTTTTGGACTTTTTGAGACAGGGTCTCCCTGCAGCCCCAGTTGGCCTAGAACTCTCTATGAAAATCAGGGTGGCCTTGAACTGGCTTGCTTCTGCCTCTGGAGTGCTAGGATTAAAGGTGTGTGCCACCATACCCAGGAAGAGAGAGAGAGAGAGAGAGAGAGAGAGAGAGAGAGAGAGAGAGAGAGAGAGAACACATTTTAAACCAATTCCTATTTTATGCTTACTCAAGTTTTGAGTTAGCCTCTCTTCATTCTTTAATTTTGGCTCCTGTTCCATTAAAATGCACATTTGTTTCTGAAATTCAGTCCATTTCAGCATTGCTGTAATTTCAGGAAGATAGGAACAAGCTAAAATTTCAAACCCTAAGAAAACAACATTTTGTTTTGTTTTCAAGTGCAATAACATGTCTCTTTAATACAGAATGCAATAGAGGAGGGATTTTCAAAACAAAAATATTATTGGATTGAGATGTGGATTGACATAAGATTCTGCTCAGCTTGAAGACAGCCTCAATCTTGGTTTCCTCTCCTGGGTCTCATGTTGTGAAATCTGAGCTGTAGTGGTAAGAATGCTTGATAAGCCTCTTTCTTATGTAGTCCATAAGCTCACTGTCCTCCATGTGGTTGTACATCAGTTCCGCTCTTCAGATTATGTTTACACAGCCAATACCCAGTCATCCAGTGCCCACAAGAAAGATGAGCAGATTCATACCAGATACAAGGATGAAACTCATGCTCTGGAGAAGAGTGCCAGAGGAGCTTTAGGGCCTGCATAAATGAGAACGGATGCTGATTTACAAGTTTCATCTATATGACAGCAAATTGTGGGCATGAAATATGGAAAACTGAGTTGATCATCCAGGTGTCTGATGTCCTCTAAAGATCTGAACGCTTCTCTGAAGGACCAGCCCACCAGAAAATGTGCGAACTTCAACTCTGCCCTTCAGAAGTCATATCTGGACAGACCCTTGGAGGAACAGAATTTTCACTGAGGTGATTTCTCCACCTGGGGAAGTAAATTCCCACTAATAAATCATAATGATGATCTCCTTCTCAAAGAAAAACTACCAATTTACATTCATGGCATATTGAAACGGTCTCTCTGCCATAGCACTTATCATCCCGATAAATCTTTCTATAGCAAAGTTGTAGAAGGAAAACAGAATTATTTCAATTTTGAAAAAAAAATAGCCACACCAAAACCCAAAGACTTTGTCATTTGCTTAGCTGTTAGATGAAATAGAAGGTGAATGATTTTAGTGCAATTAGACCTTTATCTTACCCATAAAATAAGCAAAATCTTCAATAATCAATAGAACTCTGAATAAAGTACAAATCATGATTTCTTCACTGAATTTATATTCTATAATAATTATTTTATGCCATGTCAAAAATAACTATAAGGCAATTCAATTGTTACTGGATGAGAGCATTAAATTGATCAATTGATCTGAGCTAGTTGACAGTCCAAAATATCTGTTGTTTTTTTTTAGCCTAAGAAATCCCAATAGTATTTCATGGGCAAGATTTCAATTCTTAATTTCTCAGAGTATTGCACATATGTTGGGAGGATTTTGTGAAAGATAAAGGTCTTGTAATTCACTGCTTCATCTTGAAAATTAAACAAATCATTTCTATGCACACAATTGACCTCCTTTCTTAGGAAAAAAAAAAAACTGCTAAAGGAAAGAACTAATTAAATATAGCCATTATTTTAAATGCCCTTTATTATTTGGAAAATTATTTAATTACTGAAAAAATCCTGGAAAATTTTAGGCTTTAGAATTCTTTTAAGGCAAGGAAAAAATATCTGCTTAAAAATTTCATAGTTTTTTTTTTTTAGAGTTTAAAATAATAAAAAATAAATTATGACATTTGCTACTTTAAATGGCTCTCCATCATTCACCTTTCAAAACTTCAGGTACCTCATGGTATTTCCTGGACTTTTTTTTTTTTTTTTAACCTAAGTGCTGTAGTGTTTAATAATATCATATCTCTTTGATGCTTGGCTCAAAAATCAGGTTTTCAAGTTTTGTGAAGAAGACAGGTGTGCATAATATCGATTTACTCTCAAGGTCAAAGAGCAGAAATTCTGAGGGTATCTTGAGACGCACACCTATAGAAATTATAATTTTTTGATGAAAATTGGTACAATATGTTGCACAGATGAGAGAAAAAAATGCTCTTAGGTTGTGTTTATTCCCGAAGCTAAACAGTGGATAGAGCTGACAGTTTCTAAAACTGACTCCTGTGAATATTTTCCTTGTGACTTGTTTTGATCAAATTTCTTGAAATCTCTCAACATACTAAATATGGATAATAGAATATGGACAATGAATGAACTCGTATTCACAGCAGCCATAAATTCATATGCATTGTTTTTTATTGAAATAAAATATTAATAGATGAAAGTCATTACTGCTTTGTTCCTACGATTGATTGACAAGTTTGTATTTGAAGTCCACATCGTATTTATTAGCCAAGTCTTTCAGAAAGAGAAAAATATGGGCTTGATTTGTGAGCTATGATAAATGGTCTGGGAAAGATGGTAGTATGGCCAATTTGATATATACAGTATTTCATATTGGCAAATTGTTTCAAGAAATTTTATCCTCTTTCTCAAAATGTCTTGGGCATCTCTGGGAAAGAACATACTACTATGAACATAATATATTTACTTGTCACTAACAATTGAGGATCCATCCCAAGACAAGCAAGACAGGGAAACATCAAGCACAGACAAAATAAGACCCCAAGCCATTTGAGCATATTGAGACTGATCTTCAGTTGACAATAAATCATATTTTCTTTCAAAATGGGATCTACAAGTTCATGTCTCTCTCTATGTTCTACTAAAGTTTAAATTTTTAGGTTTTGTGATATGCTCCTTTTAAAAATATCTAAATATATACATAAGATGAAAATGTTTCTTTTAACAAAGATGAGAAAATACATATCCTATTATGAATTCTCTATCAGAATTAGAAAATGTCATAGGGTTTAATATGATAGGCACTCTTACTATGCCAGAGAGTGGAGAGAAGCAGAATGGAGATTTTATGAGGAAAAGGAAGTGAGAATCTAGGAGACAGTTTTCAATTTTAAAGAATTAATTTTTTAAATTTTATTTATTTCTGTATGTATATGAATGTACTGTCTGCATGCAGGTCTGTGCACCCGTGTTGTGCATTGCCGCAGAGGTCAGAAGAGGGTGTCGGATTCCCCTGGAACTGGAGTTCTCCTGGAATTGGAGTTTCAGATGGTTCTTGGCCGCCATGTGGGTGCTGGGGATCGAACCCGGGTCCTGTGTAAGAGCGGTTGGCGCACTTAACCGCTAGGCCATCTCTCTAGCCCCAATTTTAAAAAATATTGTCATTGTCTCTATTTTAGGTGTCCAAGTATTTTGAAAGAATATCTCACTGTATTGTTTTGTCACCTCTACTTTTGACAGAGGAACCAGTTTATAGTTTGGGCCCAATAAGTACTGTATTAAACTGTCACCAAATTCCTGATTACCACTTAGAATCTGTAACATTATGGAGGCTAGACACACTGAAAGTCTTGGATTCCTATTCTACAAAACAACAATTAAGAGTCAAAATGAACAAGGTGTGGTGGTGGATGCCTTTAGTCCCAGCACTTGGGAGGCAGAAGTGAAATCAAGGCCTGCCTCATCTGTATACCAGGCCAGCTGGGTCTGCAGGGAGATCTTGTCTAAAAAAGATCAAAACCACACAAACAAAAAAGCCCAAAGGACTTTAAAAATAAGCAGAAATCAAAATATACATTGTCAACAAATGTTCTATGGTGTTATTATTAAAATTATATTGTCTTTATTGATGGCATTATTTTCCATTCAATTTAACATTAAATTATACTAAAATATGTTGAAATAAGGAAATAGAAAACAATATTTCCTTAGTTGTCCTTACCAAAGGGAAGAGCCTAAGCATTTATGGAAATTCATTTTTCATTAATTAGAAGAAAATAGGCTTTTTTCTTAGTGTGTACTATTGGAGAGTATCTAGAAGTAGTCTTCCAAAATTAATTATAAAATGATGATATGCTTCATAACAATGAGAGAAAATAAGATGTATATATTCATGTGTGTTGCTCAAAATGGCCTGGTGTCATTCTGTGGAAAGCCCAGCAATGTAAGAAAACTCAAGGATGACTATTTTCAAGTACCTGAGAGAAACACATGCACTGAGAATGTAACAAGAAAGCCCCCTATTTTGTTCTGATTTTCAGTTAAATGCATATTAAAAATATTGTCATATATGGGGGAGGAATTCTGGTTATCCATGACTTCTATTTGAAGACTTTGTCTCAGAAACAGAGTTGAAAGTTTAACTGATGAGTTGAGAAAAGGTCGCATATCTGCTCAGGTGTCTCATCACAGTTTTGTGTAAATAGATTTTAAATTTTCTTATGTAATAAAGCAAATAGGTATGAAGTGAAGGCAGGTAAAAGAGGTGAGCAGTAACTGAGTGGTTTACTTGTGCTCAGATGACTCCACTGCTTTAAGTAGGTAGCAAGAACACTTCCCTTCTAAAAATGTTAGTTAACTATAAAGTTAAAATATTTTAGTAAAGTGTACACATAGAAGTACATCACATTTTGATGAAACAAATATACCAAAAGTCAATGAGAGGAAAAACGTGGCATATATAAACCCATCAAGGTTTTTAACTTAAAGTTTTAGTTCCCTAAAACATAACTTTTCATATCACCTTCTCAGTTGATACACTGAAAAACTTCAGTAAACAGAGTCATTCTGGGTCTATTTTGCCCTAAGATGAACTTGTCTGTACAGCTTATACTATAGATCTTTCTCTTTTTAGAATTCTCATCAAAGGCAAATTCTCATTAAAGTAACCATATACTATATAACACATTGGCCTGGGAAGCTGATTTCTTATAATTGGGAGTTGTTTACAGATAAGGAATCCAGAACATCTGTTATAGGACCCTTCCTTTTCCTTATCCGGTTCTCGGTATATGCCAAGTGGGTCACATTTTTTTCAAGACCTTCTGCATTTAGGGGCCTTGTAGAGTCCCCACTCAGTCTGTGGTAGCTTGATCTCTGCAGATATTAAAATCTGCAGATGTTTATGTCTCTTGTATCCTTTATTTAAAACCATGTGGTATGTGTGCATAATCTGTGCACAACTGCCTATGCATTTAAAAATTAATTAATCAGTTACTTTTGTGGTAGTGGGAATCAAACACAGGGTGTTACATATTAGCCAAGCACACTGGCACTGGGCTACATCCCTAGCTCCCTCCCATATACTTGAAGTCACTTCTAGATTACCCTAGGACCTAATACAATATAAATGCCAGGCTAATATTTGATATACTGCACTGGTTGAAGAATAAGACAAGAAAGATGCATATACATGTTCTGTAGAGATGTAATTATTTTCAAATATTTTCTACTTAGTGTTGCATAAGTCCATAGATGTGAAACATGTGGATATAGAAGGGAGATCACTATACTTCTCCTTTGTAATTAAAAGGCTGCACAAGAACTTCACGCAATTCACTCAGTAAAGCAGGGGTATTTTCAAGTTCTGCCACTATCTTCTCTCTGCATAAAAAAATTACTACTTGAAAAGAAACCACTTGGAGATGTTTTCCTCATTAAATATAATTAGAAGCACAATACAGAGATTGCATCCCCATTCTAAACAAATCATTTCAATAGTTTCACACAAAATACTCATTTTAGCATTAATTCCCCATAAAGAATTAGTCTTTTGGTAAAATAGTATGTCCAGTGCTCATCAAGGTACTATAAAGAATTTAGAACCATTAAAACAATCTTTTGAAATGACTGAGCAGAAAATGTTTACCAGGCATCTAGCAAAATATCTGTTGAATAATGGGAATCTGGTATGCTCTGAGTAGGTGGATAGGTGATTAAAATAATGCCTTAAGTATCCTCCTTCAGGACTGGAAGTTGCCAGGCTGTTTCTTCAAGCTTTTCTATGTTCATTTAAAGCAGGGCCTTCCAGTTCTCCAGCTGTGATCCTCATCCCCTCTCCTCTCTGACTGTAACTCTTTGGTAGATAAGGGGGCAGAGAGCACATAAAGGTCTTGTGTTTTCCAATATTCACTATACTTCAAGACTGTCTAGCATTTTAGGTCATAAGCGGGAGAGTAAAAAGGTAGCAAAACAGAAACTAAGAGGCAGGAACTAAATTCAGATCATGGAGTCTCTAGTTAATAATAATGTGACTTATACATAGCACTTAACTGGCCATAATTTCTATGAAGTTTTTCATCTAGAACCTGGCATATCAGATGCAATGAAAATACCCATGATTGGCATTGGATCCCCTGATAACCTTGGAAACATACCTTAGTGGAACATAAAAATATATTGAATATAATTATTTCTTTTTAAATCTCATGAAAATCCTTGATACTACTTTCATTTATTTCAGAGATGAATGATAACTTCTTGGAACAAATCATCTGAAATGACATAGCTATTCTTTTTTTAATTTTATTTATTTTTTATGTATATGAGTGTACTGTCTGCATGTAGGTGTGGGCACCCGTGTCATGCAATGCCATGGAGATCAGAAGAGGGTGTCGGATTCCCCTGGAACTGGAGTTAAAGACAGTTCTCAGCCGCCATGTGGGTGCTGGGGATTGAACCCAGGTTCTCTGCAAGAGCAGTCGGCGCTCTTAACCGCTAGGCCATCTCTCCAGCCCTGACATAGCTGTTCTTTTTTAAACATCTTTTTTAAAAAAAATATTTTATTCATTTTTTATTTCAAGTGTAAGTGGATTGCCCACATGTGTAAGTGCACCCATGTCCTGCAATGCCCACAGAGGTCAGAAGAGGGCATCAGATCCCCCCCTAGAACTGGAGTTACAGATGGTTGTTAGCCTCCATGTGGGTGCTGGAACTCAGGCCCAGGTCCTCTGTAACAGCAGGCAGTGCTCTTAACTGCTGAGCCATCTCTCCAACCCCTATTTTAAAAATGTTTAAAGTAAATACCATCACAGAAAAGGGACATGACAGAAAGCATAAGGTGAAATATATGATAAGTTTTGACTGGTAAAATGAGCTACCATCTCACTATGAGAGAATGAGGTTTTACCTCCAAAGATAATTGCCACAGTCCAGAAACAATTAAAAAAACTATTATAAGAGAATTCACCATTTACTTGTTCGCCACTTCCATTTTCTACATTCAAACACAGATTCTAGAAACATACATCATTTAAATATGGGAAAACATGGATTTCATTAAGAAGGTTGAATTTATTAGTCAGCTTCCTGACATGGTAACAAAATATCTGGAGTAATAAACTTAAAAAGAAGAAAGTATTATTCTGACTCATGATTCAGTGGCTTAGGTTGACAGACAGTTGGTACCTTGGTGAGGCAGACCAGCAAGACTGAGAGCACAGCATGGCGAAATCTGTTCACCTCAGAATGGAAGTGGGCACAGAGAGAGTTCTCATAATATAGGACTCATAATATTCCTTTCCATACCAACCCCCAATGACCCAACCTCTTTTAGGCCCCATTTCCTAGTTTTACTACTCTTCCAATGGCACCTTGAGCTTGGTACCAAGCCTTTATTTAACACATGGCCTTTAAAGAATACTTCCAAAGGAGAGCAATAAGCTTCCGTAGCACTACTAACATTTCCAAAGTAATCCAGAGGACTGGATCAGCAGATAAACGTGCTGGCCAGGCTGGAGAGATAGCCTAGCGGTTAAGAGAGCACCCACTGCTCTTGCAGAGGACCGGGTTTGATCCCCAGCACCCACATGGCGGCTGAGAACCGTCTGTAACTCCAATTCCAGGAAAACTCCAGTTCCAGGGGAATCCGACGCCCTCTTCTGACCTCCGCGGCATTGCACGGCATGGTTGCACAAACCTACATGCAGACAATACATTCAAATAAATAAATAAATATTTTAAAAAATGTTTAAAAAAAAAAACTGCTGGCCAAGAATGGATGAGGAACAGATTTTAGAGCTCACAAAAACCAGACAAGTATGGTGGCCCTATAGGTGTCAGTAGGCAGCGATGGGTATGCCCTGGGTAAACAGGAGAGTCAGACTAATCCGCAAGCTCTGGGTTGAGCAGGAGGCCCGACTTCAATAAACAAAGCAAAGGGTGATCAAGAAAGGCACCTGTTATCGACCTCTGACCTCCATACATACCTTGCACCTGCACTCACACACATGAAAAGACACGTACATGCATGCCCACCACAGGCACATAAACATGGAATAATTACAGTAATAATATTTCAGGAGTCTATATGTCTAAGTGTAAAATGTATAAATTACAATGTATAATTATGGGTTGGTAGATGATAGACAAACACACAGAGATGGGACAAAGACTTTATGAAATATGATCCATCCGTTCTCCTTCCACCAAGGTCCCCCTCTTGCCAGTGAGGTAAGACACAACCCAGTGTCTCCACACTGTTTAGTCTTTGCTCTGTCTGGAATGGATTTCTATCTACCCAATATACACACACTCCCATTTCTTTGTTCCCTAGAAAACTCCCACTCATACTTCAAAGGCTGAACAATAGTTCCATGAAGTCTTTAACCTACTCTGTCTAAGCACTCTGTTCTGTGCTATAGAACAGTTACATTTTACTTGCTTTATGATTCCTGAGAGCAAAGATAGCTTGAATTTAACACACTCACTACAGTCCTTGGAAAAGAGTGTGTTCAACAAATACTTTTTGACTGAATGATTTTCCTTCATGAATCATCCGTAACATATTTCCGGGCATAAACACTGAATAACAGCCACAATAGTTTTAAATTAATACAATTATATAGTTTAAAATCTGATTCATGGGGCTGGAGAGATGGCCTAGCGGTTAAGAGCGCCGACCGCTCTTGCAGAGGACCCGGGTTCGATCCCCAGCACCCACATGGCGGCCGAGAACCGTCTGAAACTCCAATTCCAGGAGAACTCCAGTTCCAGGGGAATCCGACACCCTCTTCTGACCTCCGCGGCGTTGCACGTCACGGGTGCACAGACTTGCATGCAGACAATACATTCATACACATATGGAAATAAATAAAATTAAAAAAAAAATCTGATTCATAAATAACTATAAATATTATGTGCTATAACCTTAATTTCTGTAACCTAGCTCTATAAGGCCACTTCTATACTTAAACATTGTGGGATTCATAGTAGTTTGCTAATGTAACTTTTGCACATTCCTGACAAACAGAAAGTGCCACTCCTGAGGAGAGAACTTGATTCACTAACCATTTCAATCCCAAAATTATAACATGCACTTAATATGTTTTAATATTATTGAGTGATATTGATCATACTCAAAGGGATTCTTTAGAGAAACAAACTCATTCACCATTGACTTTTTAATGTGAGAATAATCAGGTACAAAACATAAATTGTCCTTTACCATTGTGCATGCAAGATTCCCTTCTACACAATGTTGAGAACTTAATGCGTGTCATGAAACTCACCAGGCTAGCTGGGAAACAGACATGCAAATTCATACATGGTGTAATATTGAATTCTGTGATCTCATTTGGGTTCCTTTAAGGTATTAATAATTTTTTGGTGGCTAGATAAATGACTCACTGGTTAAAACCAGTGGTTGTTCTTGCAGAGGACCGTGGTTCCATACCCAGAACCCACATGGTGGCTAACAACTGTCTGAAACTCCAGTTCTAGGGGATCTGGCACCCTCTTCTAACCTCCACAGGCATTTCAAGACATTGGAACACCTACCTACATACACACAGGCAGTACACTCATGCAGACAAAGCATTTTTTTAAGTTATTAGTAGTTTTTAAGTTTTTCTTCTAATTCAAGGAAATCTCTACACACAAAGTAAATGAATTTATTTTGGCTATTATGTCTATAAGTATTATAGACATCTTTTATGTATTCTTCCCAAAGTATACATCTATCTGGAATGCGAGTAGAATTTCCCTTTGTATCTCAGATACCAAAGTGTAGTCATTTTATTATTTATTTATTTATTTATTTAATTTTTTATTTTTTTATTTTTATTTTATGTGTATAAGTGTTATGCCTGCACGTGTGTAGTAGCTGCACCCTTGTTGTCCAATGCCCACAGGGGACAGCAGAGAGCCCCAGATCCCCTGAAATGAGTTGTCAGCTGCCATGTGGGTGCTGGGATTCCAACCCGGGACTTCTGCAAGAGCAGCCAGTTCTCTTAACTGCTGAGCTATCTCTCCAGCCCTAAGTATAGTCATTTTAAAAAGCAGCTATTTTTCTATCATTTCCATGATCTCTTTTCTATGAGAAATGACCTTCGAATAAGAAAACAAAGACTCCATGACATAAGCCACTGGAAACGTCAAAAATTCATCTACTGAAAATTCTTCTATTATTACCCTGAATTCTAAATATATTATCAACAGGATTTTCTTCTTGGAAATTTACAAATTATAAATTTCAAAACTATCAATCAATATCCCTAACGTTTGTTTCCACATAGTTGTTTATTTTTCTTTTTAACTAAATAAAGCATTTAAGAAAGCAGGCATTGCTGTTAGTTAAAAACTCCTAAATATTGCACAGCACATACTGAGACAATCTGAGAATCTCTTCACACAGACCTTTCCATGGATCTTTTTTTTTTTTAATTCTAGAAGGGCACGCTTCTTTCTAAATTCTACTTTCTAACTTCCACTTTTAAAAATGAAATAATTCTTTTAATTTTTTATGTTTCTTGTTTCAACTAATTTTTAAAGTTCTTTACTTAGTAAAAGCACTAGTAGCAAAATTTATTCCTAGTGAAACTGGAAAAAAAAATTGCCTAATATGTAGTATGAAAGAGAAATAAACAAATGCTTTGCCTTCAAATGGGATATTACAGGCGAGAGAGAGAGAGAGAGAGAGACAGAGAGAGAGAGAGAGAGAGAGAGAGAGAGAATAAAAGCACCTGGGAATTCGAATGTTCATCATGTGGAAAAGGGGGGTTCCATGGTCCAAGGAAGTTTGAGAAACCCCTGTTTAACAAAGCTACACCACAGATATTGGAGTGCTTCTCAGAACATGTAATATGCTAATGTCTATTGTAAATCACTTCATATATTTTAATAGGCAGACATTTCCAGAAATAATTATTTAATAATAAAGTTTCTCCCCCTTTTGCAGGGCATGGGGTCATATGTGGGCCACTGGCCAATGTGCCTGCATAAACACAAAACTAAGTCCTGATAATCCTTATTTTTTTACACATATTTCTGCATGGCTTTGTAGTGATGTTTACCTTAGTTAGAAATTTACATATCTCTTTGATATTTGCTTCAACAGACACGTGTTTTCTAATGCCACCTTTCAGAGGAAAAGAAGTACCAACCTGAAGGCCTCAAGGTACTCAACATCTCCCATGGGGGGATCAAGGCCACCTGTCCAGGCAATGTTTATATTGTAGCCTTCTCCCAGGCCTATTCCAACCTAGGAAGAGAAAAACACACCACAATGGGCAGGGAGGAGGGCAAAGGGAAGACAGCAAGGGGCGAGCGAGGGACCTGGGCACGTGGGAGCTCTTGAAATAAACATCAAACACTGCGTCAAATCAGCCCAGCCTTGCTTGACAACCAGTGCTCTGGGTTATGCACTTGTTCTGTGCTGGTTTTTGGTCCTGTGGGACAAGTCAGTAATCTGGTGTAATTTAAAACACCAGCAAAGGACAAGAAAATTAGGGGTAATCATGCAATGCAATTACCTGAAAGATACAAATAAAAGTGGGGCTCTAAAGAAATAAACCGAACCTCATTTGGGGCTCCACTGCCGGGGAAAAAGTTCCCTTCATCATAGCGATGGAGAGAAATGTACAGGATGCTGGGGTCAGCATAAAAGGCCTGCTGTGTACCGTTTCCATGGTGAACATCCTACAGGGAAAAGAAAACAGATGACAAATATCGTCACGTCTGACTCTGTGGAGACAACCTTTCTGATTTCTAGTTCCCTGTCTTCCTACCCCACCTTCCTTCTCATTTTCTGTCTTCTCACTCTGTCTCTTTCTCCCTTAAAGCCTCCTTCCACACCACCCCCTTTACTTCCTGAACTTTCAGGCAAATTACCCTTTAATGCTCTCATTTTTTAAACTGGCTTCTAAAAATCAGGAAACCACAGCGAGCATGCCCTGGAGACTCCAGATGAGCAGTCATTGAAAAAGCCCAGTCCTTTGGTACAATTAGATATTTATACACCGGCTCTTTGTACTCTTTCCTTCAGTGATGGAATCTTGCATCCTGTTTTATGGAGGAATTTTATGACTTATTAACTGCCAACAGTTCATAACCCCTCAGGCTTAATTAACTAGCCTCATTGGCCTCTGGAAAAAAAAAAAGACTAATGTTTAAACTGCAAACTAGTCTTTTGCAGGACGCTCTGTGGCTGAGAGAACATTTCGCAGTTCTTGACAGAACACTAAACATACGTGTGTGCCTTGATTTGCCAAGTCCCACCATTAAGGTCAAAGGCTTTGCAACCAGCTGAATAAATTGGCTTTCTTGAAGCATTCGGTTCAGTTAGTGATCTCTCAGTAGTTAGAGTCACTTCAAAAGAGATGCCAGATGGGAAAAAGTCTTCATACTAAATTTTGCTCAAATCGTGATGGCAGTCAGTTGTTCAATCATTTGGGCCAAAGCAGCAAGATAGCTTGGGATCTATGCAGTCTGGTCCAGTCTATGTTATATCACGGCTGTCTTCCTAGTCTCCTGCATCTTTCTGTCTTGCCATACCACTCCAAATAAGTTATGAAAATAAATGTAAAGTTCTTAGGACTTTTGTATATAATACTGATGGAACTTGACAGTTCTATTGATTTATAATATAGACATGTGTCAGAAATTACATAACTAATGGGAAAAAATAAAATGAATAGCATTTCAAAAATATTTTCACTTAAAAGACTGTACACATTAAAGACTTTAATTATTGCATTCATATATTCTGAAGAAAAAGCAATTGGAGTGCTATTGAAAGTTAAGCTATGTATTTTATTCAGGAGAGTATTACTGCAATATTCTCATACACACTATATAATTTCTGGCTCAGTTATAAATAACTTTGTTGATTTGTAACTATTTAAATAAATTATACTTTATATCTGTAAAGTTCATACTGTTTTTCAACAATGATACCTACTATTTCTAAGTGAGCACAATATTTAAAACCTTGAGTTAATTACTTAAAAATTATATTGGATATGTGGGATTATCCCTAATCTAAAAGAAAAGAAAACTAATGTTCAAAGAGTTTTAAATAGTTTACTCAGAGTATACAAACAGTATATTGTAAGATTGGGTATTGAATCCATTTCTTACTGAAAATGAAAATTGCACTACTAGGTTAAAAATATTCATCATCTTTTTTTTTTTATTCTATTAGTAAACTTGTGCTTAAGGTTTGCAGAACACTTTTCCTCCTCAACTCCAGTCCCAAACTAGACACCTCCAAAGCATCTCTTTGATGGGTACCAAAAACCTGCATTGAGTTTGCTACCTGTGGTGTAGACATACAATAATCTCCTCCCAGCTTCCATAGCACCTAGCTCCCAAAGGAAGCATAGAATGACAATGCCAACAAGAAGGAGTCATTTCAGAAACTCATTCCAGCCAAAGACATACATCAGAAAAAGTGAAAATGTTAATCTCTGAAAAATATATTAATTATTCTTGGGTTTCTGAATATTCAAAGGAAAAGATAGTAAGACTATTCTCCTTTATGTGAACAGAAATGAAACAATTTAAGCCACAATGAATTTACTGCTTGCTACTAGATACTTAGAGTATATATATATAAAAAAAAAAACCTCAAAAAAGCAAACAACTGTAAAGGGACATTTCTGCTTCTGTCTCCAATATAGTCAGGGCTGTAACTATAATAGAAATTTTGTTCTGAGTATAAATGAGGTCAGAGTTGGAAAAGCAGAAAAACTACTGCCTTGATTACCCTTATTTCTCTAGGGATACTGAAAAAGGCTTGTTTAAAAAGGGGGATATAAGATGCTACTTTGTGTTTGATATAAAATCATTTCTTCTTCAAAAAAGTGTGGGGCACTTGTTAGTGCACATATTTTGAATAAAAATTGTATTGTCCACAGTATAATACAGATTCTAACAGATGGTATTTATTAAAGCGGTAATGGTGCATACCTTTAATCCCAACACTTGGGAGGCAGAGGCAGGCAGATCTCTGTGAGTTCAAGGCCAGCCTGGTCTACATAGCAAGCTCCAGGCCACCTGGGGCTCGAGGGAGACCCTGTCTCAAAAAGATAAAAAAAAAAAAAGTATACAATGCATTCTAATACTTGGGCAGTGCTGATTCCGTATTTGAATCCAAGTTTGAATCCAAGTATGCATTTTGTTTGGGCAACAACTTATAGTATAGCTTTGAAAATACCTTCTTTTATTTGTTCCATTTTCCTGGCTACATAATATTCATACAAACTACCGATGGCTCAGGAATCACCCAAACTTATTTCTCCATAGTCATAAATATACATTGGCTAAGATAAGAAAATCATATTGATCTTGGATTTAAGATATGCTCAGAAATGTGGAAAAGCATATCAATATTTTACAGGCTAAAACATATACTGAGAAAATAAATTCTGTATAAGAATTTAAAACCTATGTGTTTTCATTTTATGCAAAAAATAGTTTTGAGTACACCATGTAGTCTGCCAGCTAATACTACCATTCATAATTATTTAGTATGTAGACTTGTAACAAAGGTCTAATTTCCTAAAATCTAAAGACATTTGAATGAAATTTTTTTCATTAAAAAAATAAAAGAATTTTAAATAATTGTGTTTCTCCTGAATTACCTTTTAGGTAGAATTACCTTAAGTCGTCATGACTCATGTAGAGAAGCCTCTGCCGCATGAACATGCTATTGTCATGAACGCAATGGCTATCTACTCCCTCTTCACACCAAAGTGTACATGAGAGAAAGGGAATGAATGGGGTTCAGACATCATTAGAATCATACTTGCCTAACATGCACAATGCCTCTGAATTTGGCTGTGGCCCCAAATAGAATGTGAGCTGCAACTCTGGCTCTGTGTTTGCCAGGATATAAAAATGTCCAGAACTAGCTATGACCTGATGGAGTAGCTCTCTCTATAGGCCCTAGAATCTGCGATGCTAGTTACCACCCCCCAGCCAGTGCTAAGACTAGATCTGCAGGAACAAAGGCTTTTTCCCCACTGAAGAACTTTTGCCTTTTCTCCTCTGCAAAGTTGCAGAATAGATCTGTCAGCCAGGGAGAACGGATATCTCAGCGCCACGTGGCACTTTAAAACTTCCTTCTCAGCAGCTGGAAGAAACAGGAATTTCCTCAAAGTAGCCCTGCAGCTGCAGAATTTGGAAGACTTGAAAGTAAGACTATGTGGGTTGGTGGTGATCTCAGAGGCGATCCCTTGGACAGAACTTCATACGTTGAGAGAATCTGAAACAAAAACTTCTCATCTGCTGGAGCCCTTTGGGAAATTGCTATCTTTTATGATTGGATACTGGAGCAAATTCATAATCAAAGGCCAGTAACTTAACTTTTGTGCTACCAAGTCAATCATTTTATAAATGAGATCAGATTATCTCCAGCAGTCTTTTATTCTTGTATTAGTGTACCAAAAAAAAAAACTTGTCCATATAGATGTTCTGAGGTACTAAGAGTCCATCCATCACAAGCTAGACATGGCAGCTTTCCTGTCCATTGGGCAATTCATTACTAATGAGTCTGGGTATTGGGACATACTTTCTTTTTTCTTTTTTTTTTTTTTTTAGTCTTTTCGAGACAGGGTCTCCCTGTAGCCTCAGCTGTCCTGGAACTCACATTGTAGAACAGGCTGACCTTGAACTCACAAAGATCCGCCTGCCTCTGCCTCCCAAGTGCTAGGATTAAAGGCATGCGCCACCATGCCCGGCTAGGGACATACTTTCAAAAGAGGCTCTAAACAGTTACTGATTATCTTCAGAGAATCCTAAAATGTTAGCAGAGATTTCTCAGAAAGTATATGATAAAAGATTCTTCAGTAGATGGACAGCTAATCAATCACCTTCCTACATAATTTTAAACAATTTAGAATGCTTCAATTTCAATTTCCCCACTACCAGACCACCAGACATTCTTTGATCTTCCTCTACCATCTTTTCTTCAGTTTTGGAGGCTAATTTTTCTAGCCTAGTCCTTATAGAAATGGAGAATACTAAGATTTTAAAAGTAGTATCTTGGGGCTGGGGAGATAGCTCAACAGTTAAGAACACTGTCTGCTCTTACAAGGGACCCTATTCTGTTCCCAGCATCCCCATGGTGGCTAACAATCATCCATAACTCAGGTTCCAGGGGATAAGACACCCTCTTCTGACCTCTGTGGGCACTGTACAACATGGGTGCACACTTACACACATGCAGGCAATGTATTCATGCACATAAAAAAGTAATACCTAAAATTTTGTGCAAAACTATTATGTCTTACACTATTTAAAATGTACATACAAAGTTGTAAGAACTCTACTGCTGTAGTATATCTCCAGGCCTCAACAGAGGCCTTTTAATAGTGAACTATGACCTACATTGAAATTTAAGCATGTTTGGAAAAAACATAGACAGTTGGAGTTCAATATTCTTCACTCAAAAAAGCCGGCAGGAATGCCACAAAATGGGAAATATCGATTCCAACTGAGCACTAGAAGTGGTCATCATTCTTCCATTTCTTTCATCTTCATTTTGGTTTAACTTAATATTTCTTCACGTGACTTTGTGCTCTCTTCACCCTTTAGGGTGCAGGCTTAACTAAAGCTGAGGGCTGGAGGGAGAGGCCATGACTTCCAATAAGATTTAATTATGAGTGCAGATATGAACAAGATTTAGCTATTAAGGCTTGCACTTCAAAAAAAAAACTTTAGCATATTTTGCCTTTAAATCTTTTATCACCTGCAAAAATTAATTAAATACAGATGCAGCAGGTTGGGCTTGGATGCCAGGGTTCATTTCCTGTCCATGCTTTGTCAGACAACCTATTACACCTCCTTGTGAACTGCAGGCAAACTGAAAAGGGGGCTCATAAATCACCACTCAGATCTCCCTCGCTCTTTTCTGGGTTGGTCCTTTCTGTATGGGGCAGATCTCCAGCTCATTATTCATGAATATACTTTAGACAACCTGCCAAGTGTCATCTGCATTTAAACAAACCATTTGTTAAACAAATTATAACTATTGTGTAAGAATGCATCATGCTAAAATGCAAGACCAATCCAAAGCCTCTGACTCTTAATCTCCCACGGTTCCTGTGGGGAGTCATCCTGAACTGGCATCAGAGACCTGAGATCTTTTCAGAAGAATGACATGCTGACTTGTTTTAATAATACCAGCGTTGCACAACAAGCGACATGATTGTTAACCGGGGGAAGAGGCCAATTGGTTACCTAAGCAACAACATTCTTTCCAGCACATCTGACTATTTAAAGTCTATATTCTATAGGGAAAACTAAATTCAGGTTCTGTTGGGTTATTTTAACTGTGGAAGTATCAATTCATTTAAGGATCATAAAAGCTGCCCTGATCTGCGCCTTCTTCTCATTAAATTGCAGTTAACACCATGAAAGTGAAACGTGAATGTTTATGGTTTCAGAACTGCAATCCTGAATTTAATGAGTTTCCACATTCAAAGGAAACACACCCTTCAGTTGTTTGCAAGTGCTAAAAGCAAGACAACCTAACAGAGAAACACAAATCCATCCCTTTTATCTAGAGTCACTGAAAATGCAGCTCTGGCCAGGCATACATACCAGATCTACAATCAATATCTTGCTTATATTTAGTTGGTCTCTCAAGTATTTGGCGGTAATTGCAACTGAATTAAAAAAGCAGAACCCCCTGCGGAACAGAGAAGAACAGAGAAATAAGAAGGCAAATCATCCAGGAAACCATTATAAATAATGTTCAGAGCATTTTTTAAAATGCTATATGATCTCTGAAGCCATAAATCTGCTTCTGGGAGTACCTCGTGAGAGTTTTCAGTGCATCTGCTAACAATTAGAGGCTTCAGAACATGCATGGGGCAGGTGACTGCCAGGAACCATGGCACTTGAAGATGGGCAGCAGGCCCTGGTACTTACATGGCTGCAGATTCTTCAGCGTGATGGCCTGGGGGCCTCACAACAGCAAACCCATTCTGGAAGAACAAGAGAAACGGTTTTCAGTGGTAAGGGTAATGAGATTGCTTGCATCTCCAAGGCCTGAGGGGCCCCACACACATACAAAGACTGACTCCTTAGGCACATCCTAGTTGGTCTCCTGGCTCCTATCACCATGCTAAGGAATGGGCTAAGACAATATATAGGATCCTGTGTGCTCAGATCCCATCTCAAGAATGCTTCTACTGAGCAAGCCAGGCAAAGAACACAGACTTGGGAGTTGCACCTAGCCAGCAGACAAGCATGTCAGCTGTTAGACTCCTGTGATTCATTTGCAAGAACAACTTATTTTATGACATCAGCATCCTACAAAGGGAGGGGAAATTCACTCTTGGTGCAGGTTTGGGTCAAAGTTTGGAAAGACAAGAGAAGATCCAAAGTGAAAATTCCTGAACTGGGTTCCTTCAGCGGTTATTTCCACTCCAGTGTCAGCAAAATGATAAATTTACACTCACATATTCACATAGACACAAAAGAAACCTCAGAAAGGTGAAAACCAGAACAATGGAAAGCCATATTTCTTCCAGTCTATAAATTTAGCTTGGACGACTGCCAAGGCATGCAACTTTATTGGATTCTCTAAGTCAATTTTTAGCCCAAGTTCTGGAATTTTATAAAGAATTCCAGGGCTAAGCAGCAGTCAGATCTGTCCATGATCAAGGAATGCCATAACCTCCAGGTTAGTGGGGACGCATCACAGAAAGCCAAAGAAACTCCAACATGAAGGTGAAGAGCTATAAATCTGGCCAAGCCGCATGCTCAGAAACCACGGGTTGTCTGACTTGAAAAATAGTCGTTTATCACACAGTTCACACCATGTTTCACTTAACTATGATTCAAGGAGTAGGCTCCAAAGAGAAGGTTTCTTTAATACACAATCTCTAAACTTCTGAAATAAGGCAAACACGTCTATTTCTAGGATGAACTCTCCTGTGAGCACCAGACCAGCTTATGAGCTCCGGCACTCGGCACATTCACTTGAAGATCTCATGGGCGCTTCAAGTTCAGCTTAGTCAAAACCAAACTCCTAATCTCCCACTATTTCTTGGCAGTGACATGATGCATCTGTTAGTTCAAGTTCAAGACCAGGGAGCTTTCTTTCCTGTCCTTCTCCCTGTCTTTCCTGCATTTCATTTTAGTTCCTTACTATTCCTTATGATTTCATTTTAAAATCACTCAAATTCATATTCTTATTCTTTTGTCCATTCCTTCAATATTGTCTTTGTTTTGTTGTGTTACTGAGGATTGAACCCAAGGTCACAAGCATTCTATCAAAAAGCTATATATCCAACCCTTTCTTCCTTCAGTATTTTTTTCCTTTTAACATTCTAGGTTTTTTTTCTGATATTTTTTTCTTCTGTCATTCTGTATGAGTTATTTATCTGGCAATATCAATACAACCCACTCAGTATCCTGACTTCTCCATTTTCTGATGCTGTCCCTTGCTCAGTCTGTCAGTTACGATCATTCTTATAGCTCCTCATCAGATGCACTTCTTAGGGTGGTTATTTGATTTTCTTTGTTTTTGATTATTGTTCTTTGTATACACTTAGCAAGACTCTGCTCATTTCCCCAGTCTGAAGTTGGATTTAAGTTCTTCATTTTCACAAGTGTTTCATCTCATCTTTTTGTAGTTCACCATTAAAGAAATTTACCTGTTAGTTTGGAGAAAATTATCTTTTAGACAAGAATTCCACAGAAATCTATGAAATCAGGTCAATGGAGTGCAAGTCCAAAGTCTGCTGATCATGAGAGATTAGGATTTGGGGCAGTGAAATCACGAAGGGAATATGATGTTCTTCTGACATATTATGGTCCAAAACCATGCAGCTGGTGACCTTAGAGTGAAGCTTCTGCAGCCATGTCAGGAAGACAACATTGCCTCCTCCTCCTCCTCCTCCTCCTCCTCCTCCTCCTCCTCCTCCTCCTCCGTTTTCTTTTTCCTCTTTTTTTTTGTTGTCTGTTTTTGAGACCAGTTCTCTTTGTAGATCCAGCCTGGAACTACCTATGTAGAACAGGCTGACCTTGATCTCACAGAGAACTGCTGCTTCTGCCTCCCAAGTGCTGGCATTAAAGGCTTGGACCATCATACCTTCCTTACATTGTCTTATTTTAAATTATTTCTTTCAGGTATTTCTCACAATGACAAAGAACTGAAAAATACACTTTGGTTTGATAAACTTGGCTGGGAATGATTTCAAAGGATAAATATTAGTGTTATAGAAATACCTGGATACTCTGAAACTTTTTAACTTGTTTAGTATTTTTCTGTATCCCTTTCTGACTGGCCAAGAGTTGTTGTGTGTCCAGCCACGTGAAATAGGATTTTCCTTGACTCGAAAATCATAAGTCTTCAAATAATACTTTCCAATTACTCATTTCAATACTTAATTTTATTCTTCTTAAAAAATAACAACTTAGCCAGGCGTGGTTGTACACTCCTTTAATCCTAGAACTCTGGAGGCAGAGGCAGGAGAATCTCTGTGAATTCCAGGCCAGCTGGGGCTACAGGGAAATACTGTCTCAAAAAAGACTAAGTAAGTAAATAAGTAAGTAAATAAATAAATAAATAACAAATACATAAATAAATAGATTACTCATAAAATATAGCTTTAAAAATGTATACAGCCAAAAAAATGTATACAGCCACATGGGTGCACTTCTTTAACCCAGTCTTTGGGCAGGCTGAGACAAGAGGACAATGAACCTGAGCTCTGCCTCACGTGCATATGAAAAAACAGAAAGAAGAACAAAATAAAGAGAAAAAGAGTGAGAGTGAAAGAGAAGGAAGGAGAATAAGGAAGAGAAAGAGGAAAGGAAGGAAGGAAGGAAGGAAGGAAGGAAGGAAGGAAGGAAGGAAGGAAGGAAGGAAGGAAATACAAACAGGATACAATAAGAGACTCAGTGTTTTGGTTTTTATATTGTTAATTGTCATGATAATAGATAATGATTTTCATTTTGTAAAAATAATAAATTTGCTCAAGTTTTGAGGTGCACATAACGTTCATAGTTAATCCTTTCCCTTTAATTTGTGAGCATTTCAGGCTGTATTAGTAAAACTTAGGCTTATTATTCCATAAAATTATTTTTTTCTATTTCAGCCCATAGAACTGTTCTTTGACTGACATTGTATCAAGGTTAGGAAGACTAAGTCATTAATCTAAGCAAATTTGCACTATGGTACTTTTCTGTGGATTGATCTCAAGTTTATGGTGATACAATAGTCATTTTTCTAGTCCAATTTTTTTTCTCCTACTTTTATATACTCTGTAGTTGTGAGCATGACTAAGCAGAGAGCTCTCACAGTGTCTTATCATCATCAACAATAGCCATCGACATTTCAAGTTCTGTATGGGCTCACAAACCTGCAATGTGGGTGGCAGAGTTTAGCTTGGGGGAATGGTCACTTCTTAGTTAAAGGCAAGAAATAATGAATGCTTCAGTGTCATTGTGTGATAAAACACATTTGAGGGGCTGGAGAGATGGCCTAGCGGTTAAGAGCGCCGACGCTCTTACAGAGGACCCGGGTTCGATCCCCAGCACCCACATGGCGGCCGAGAACCGTCTGAAACTCCAATTCCAGGAGAACTCCAGCTCCAGGGGAATCCGACACCCTCTTCTGACCTCCGCGGCGTTGCACGACACGGGTGCGCACACCTGCATGCAGACAATACATTCATACACATACTGAAATAAAGAAAAAAAAAAAACACATTTGATTGCCTTACATAGCCAGGTGACATTTATGATATTGCCTATACATAAAAGTGGATTTGAGGAAAAGGATTCTAATCATCTTAGACTAACTTATTTTTACAACTGATGAAATTTAGATTTTCTGGACACATTTATCAAAATGTCAGATTTATTTTTGTGTTCCTCACATACAAAGTGAAATTTTCTCTAGGCAAATAAAAGGAAGGCAGTAAAAAAAATAACCGAAACTAGTTTTAACATTCATTTTTGACTTTGCATAAGCTAAGTCTATTACTATGGTAACGATGGGCACAGAAAATTCCAAGTGTGGAAAATAAGCTGATCAGCTCTTTGCACTCATCACCATTGTCCCACAAAGAGCAGGAATCCACATTTTCTTTTTCTTTTCTTTTTTTCTTTTTTTTTTTTTTTTTTGGTCTTTTTGAGACAGGGTCTCCCTGTAGCCCAGGTGTCCGGAACTCACTATGTAGACCAGGCTGGCCTTGAACTCACAGAGATCTGCCTGCTGGGATTAAAGGCATGTGCCACCATACCCGGCTAGGAATCCACATTTTCATAGTCTTATTTCCCTGTGGCCAAGAAGGCAATCAGTGGATGTTAAAAACCACAAACACCACTCCTAATTCCAACATTTCTAAACTAGGTTTCAAAATTCTGGAAAATAAAGCATTGGACATGGAGATACATGACTTTAATCCCAGCACTTGGGAGGAGGCTGAGGCAGGGAGAGCTCTGTGAGATCCAGACCAGCCCAGTCTATTTAGTTCCAGGACAGCTGAGGTTGCTGAGAGACGCTCTCTCTCTCTTTCTCTCTCTCTCTCTCTCTCTCTCTCTCTCTCACACACACACACACACACAAACATATTCAGGGAAAAAAATCTGAGAGTGATTTAGGAGGAACAACACATTATGTACTAAACTCAGCATAGCCTGCAACAGGAAAGTGCCTATTAACAAACACTGAGCAATGACCTAGAGCTTAAACACTCCTTGCAACACCCAAATGTCTCAACTGGTCACTCATTTATTCCGGATTAGAGTAGTATTATACTGGAAAGTATAGAAAAGTACACATAGCCTTTGTAAACTGACAAGAGATATGATGATTACATGTCTTTGTTATAAGTGGTTGATCAAATATCAGACTTTTGCTTAATTATTTTAGATATAATTCTATTTTCAGGACAAAATCAAACAAATCCCTCCTCTAGCACAATGTTTTCTACATAGCATTAACTGCCAAAGATCCAAAGACCAATTGAGCATATCAGACCAGCTGATTGGGATTTTGTTTTCAGAAGTTCTCTTTAAGTGCATTGCTAGTTTAGAGTTTGGTCATTACCTCTCATTCTTAAGTATCACTACTAAAGTCTTTCTAAATGTACTGAAATATCAGTGCTCATTGAAATAACATGTATCAAAACCAAGAACAGCCTGGAAAAATTTTACAGCATGTATTTCTAAGTATCAATGTGATGGTTGAATTATTATCTCCACTGCCTTGGCTGAACTGGAGATGCATTGGGGATGCTTGATGGGGCTGAACTATTCACTGGAAGCCACAATCTCAGCTAAGCCAAATGGATTTGTATTGAAGCAAACGACTTTGCAATTCACTTCTTATCCTTATAGAGGTTGAAGATTTTATTTTTTTAAAGAAAAATAGTTGAGGATATTTTAATCCACCTTGATATGTAATGACAACTATACTTATCCAATATGTCTATATAGAAACCATTTGATTCTGATAAGAAAGAACAGGCTGAAAGCAACAAAGTCAACAATTTATATTGCTATTCCAGGATGGTCCAAGTTTTCTTCCCTCATATTGGTTTGATCATGAGTGCCCCTTCCAATAGCTCAATAAACTTGTCATGTGTACAGCCTTTTATATAGTGATAGGAAGGAAGGAAGGAAGGAAGGAAGGAAGGAAGGAAGGAAGGAAGAAGACAGGGAGGGAGGAAAGGAAGGAAGGAAAGATAGATTTTAAGTTTTCCTATCACACCGAAGTTTGTTGTTTAAAACATAATCCAGGGGCTGGAGAGATAGTCTAGCGGTTAAGAGCACTGAATGCTCTTGCAGAGGACCCAGGTTCAATCCCTAGCACCCACATGACAGCTAAGAACAATTTGTAACTCCAATTCTAGGAGAACTCCAGTTCCAGGGGAATCCGAGACCCTCTTCTGACTTCTTCAGCATTGCATGACACAGGTGCACAAACCTACATGTAGACAGAACATTCATACACATACAAAAATAAATAAAATTTTAGAAAAAAAACCAATCCAGTTAACAAATGGGACCTCATCAAACTCAAAAGCTTCTGTACAGCAAAAGAAACAATTAAGGAAGTGAAGAGGAAACCTACAGAGTGGGAGGAAATCTTTAACAGCAATACATCTGACAGAGCATTAATGTCAATAATATATAAACTACTCAAAAACAAAGAAGAAAAAAAATGACCTACTCAAAAGATGGAGTAAGAGCTGAACAGAGACTTCACCAGTGAGAAATTAAAGATGTCTGAGAAACATCTTAAAAAGTGTTCAACATCATTAATAATTAAGGAAATGCAAATTAAAACTACTCTCAGATATCATCTCACTCCAATACAACTAGCTAAGATCCAGAAAACAAAAGACACCACCAAATGCTAGAAAGGTTGTGGGGAAAGGGGAACATTCATTCACTGCTGGTGGGAATGTAAACTTGTACAACCACTATGGAAAGCAGTGTGGAGGATCCTTAACAGACTCAAAATGAACCTACCACCTGACCCAGCCATACCACTCCTGGGTATATACCCCAAGGACTCATCCTACCACAAAGATACATGCATATCCATGTTTATTGCTCTCTTCACAATAGCAAAGAGCTGGAACAACCCAAATGCCCCTCAACAGACTAGTGGATGACAAAAATATGGTACATCTACACAATGGAGTACTATTCAGCGGTAAAGAAAGATGACATTAGGAATGTTGCAGGTAAATGGATGGAGCTTGAAGCCATTATGCTAAGTGAAGTAACACAGTCCCAGAAAAACAAATGTCGAATGGTTTCCCTCATTTGTGGATGCTAACACCAAATCCCCCAGATGAAAGGCAAGCTCAACAACATTATTGTCATATTTTTGTTTATCTGAAAGCAACTATGTTGTTATAATGCATATCTCTCAATGGGCTCTAGAATCCACCCACCACTTATTTTCAGACTCTGTAATTACTGTATATGGGTGGAAAGTATGTATCCATATTTTGAGTAATATAAAATTAATGGAGGAAAATATGAGTTTCTTAAGCATAAAATAAAAAGACTGAGAGAAAGATGCAGGGCAGGTATGGCAGAATGAATGATCTAGGGTGGGGTGGGGGGGAAGGGAAAAGGGAATATACCTAAACTGAATTGAAAAATGATGTCTGAACTACACAGTAATAAAAGCACAAAAAAATCATAATCCATTAGGTCTTATTGAGCTCTTTTTAACTTTTATTTAGCAGGTGGTGAAGAATTATATTTGTTAGCATTATTTAAAGTATTATAAATACTGAGCATCAAACTATATTAAGCATATTATGAACTTTTAAAGGATTTTTCATCATCTATTCAGATAAAGTTTTGGTCCAATAAATGTCAGTCACAATTCTAGGTCATTTGAACTTGATCTGTCTGTCTCCCAAACAAATGATGCTTGTGATACTGAAAAGTCATTTGGGATTCTATTCCTCTAATTATAGAAAATTAAAACCCTTAACAGGAAATTAAAGTGTGTTTGTTGGCATTACTGGACAGTAAAGTTAGGGAGTAAAATCATGCATGAAAGTTGGAGGAAACACAAGTCCCCTAACATTTCTGATGGTGGATTTGTTGATTTAAGTTATTGGAAGCCTACTTAGAGTAAACAAATCAGATTATTGACCCTCCTCCTGTTTCATACTTTCCCCTATTGCTATTTACCTTGTAAGAGTCTATGCAACACTCAAATCAGATTCTACTTCTCAGGAATGACTCATGAACAGCCATATTGTTGATGAGTTCCTAAATAACCTACAATTCCAAGTTGGTACCACTCACCATTTATTCAACCTGTCTCTTATTAACTCCCACAAAAAATCCCTTTTCAGTCCCAACTGTGGACTCTAGACTTTCTCCAAGTTCCTATTTTTTTTAAGTTGTACTGACTTCTCATGAAATGGCTCTACATTATTTATATTGTAGCAACAATTTAATTCCCAGATTTAACTACTTGGATTTAAAGTATATTTAGAAGTAATAAAATAAGCCAGGTGTGGTGGTGCATGCCTTTAATCCTAGCACTTGGGAGGCAGAGGCAGGCAGATTTTTGTGAGTTCAAGGCCAGCCTGGTCTACAGAGTGAGTTTCAGAACAGCTGGGGCTACAGGGAGACCCTGTCTTGAAAAGACCAAGAAAAAAAAGTAATAAAATAATTTATCTCTACTAAAGATGGCATGGTGGTGCACACCTTTAATCCTAGCACTTGGGAGGCAGAGGCAGGCAGATCTTTGTGAGTTCAAGGCCAGTCTGGTCTACAGAGTGAATTCCAGGATAGCTGGGGCTACAGGGAGACCCTGTCTTGAAAAGACAAAAAAAAAAAAAAAAAAAAAAAGAGTTGGCTTGCCCTAATATACAAGTCTTTATGACAGAAAGTAGACAATTGGACAATAGACACATCCAAATTATATCTAAACCATTTATGATATTTACATTCAAGTTAGCAAATCAAAGTCAATTTTCTGGTTTCTCTTGAACTGTACCTCATCATTGTGCCTATTATTTGGGGTTAGACTAGTATAGCCCCTAATACTACTTAACTTCGGCCTTAAAATACCTACTAAAGAGGGACATTTGACTTAGAATCAATGCTATTAATCTACAACCTCTGAAGGAAGAACATTTCATAAAGAAAGGGCATTTCAAGCCTTCTAGAATCTGGTAGGTTAAGGATGGTAGGGAGATTTGCCAAGAAAAGAATAAGGGACATATGGGAATACCATTTTGTTTCTTTGAGTAAGCTTAAAGGAGTCAGGAAAACAGAAGCCTAACATTAGCAATTTAACTGAATGGTAGACCCCAAAGCATATGCACAGCTGGCAATCTTACTGCCTGAAGAATCCAGAAGGAAGTAGCTTGATGACAGTGCTGGAAAACAGGTCTGAGGAACTCTGGCATCTGTGGTCCATAATGCCTACAGCCACGAGCCTGGCAACACTGTGGCTATACACAAGATGAAATGCACTCATGATAAAACAGACCCCTGGATAGAGACAAGGCATCCGATGGTGCTCATGTTACATGTAATTTAAGTTGAGCCTTTATGAAAATAACAACAATGGATCCACTATGAAGAAGGTCTAGTACAGGAGGAAGTCTTCAGGATGTGGATCTTGGTAAGGCAATAATAACCTACTGAAAGCAATTTGTTTAGTTTATTAATCAGTGATTAAATTTGACACACAGCCCAACAATTCAATTGGCTGGATTTTTTGAAACATGACTTGTTTTTGGACCATGTTAAACAAAAGCTACCAGGTATATTTCATCATGTATATTGAGCCACAATATGAAAAACTTCAGGATAAAAATGAATTGGAGCAAGATAATATGGCTTTTGTTTTTTCAGAATTATTATTATTTTTATTTTTATTTTTATGTGTATGAGTGTATTGCCTGCATGTAAGTGCACCTGTATCATGCAATGCACATGGTGGTAAGAAGAGGGCATTAGATCCTCTGGAACTGGAGTTAAGGATGGTTGTTAGCCAACATGTGGGTGCTGGGAATTGAACCTGGATCCTCTGCAAGAGCAGTCATTGCTCTCAATTGCTGAGCCATCTACCCAGCCCCTGACATTATTATTTTTTTAAGAAAGATGACTGTAGTCTTCTGTGAAGATAATAGCCCCAAATAATAGTGATGACCATGACCCAGGAGATACCATGCTGGGTGAAAGACCAATACCAGCAAATACCACACAGTAGGGTTTCTGGTATCATTGTACTCTTATCTACTACAGTAAATTTGTTCTAAGTCAACAGTAATACTGATATTTTGGTATTATTTAGTATATACGAACATTGTTTTTTTTAAGCTCTTTTTATTTTTTAATTAATTAATTTATTTATATGAATGTACTGTCTGCATGTAGATCTGTGCATCTGTGTCATGCAATGCTGTGGAGGTCAGAAGAGGGCATCGGATTCCCCTGGGACTGGAATCAAAGATGGTTCTCAGCTGCCATGTCGGTGCTGGGGATCAAACCCGGGTCCTCTGCAAGAGCAGTCTGCGCTCTTAACCTCTAGGCCATCTCTCCAGCCCCACAAACATTGTTAATAAGGTTTATGAAATTTCTAAAAATTTTGAGTAATTTTCCGCACAGAGCATTTTATACATGGTGCCAGAAACTGTAGGCTCTGGGTAGATGATTTTCATTTTGGCCTACTTTCTCTTTCTGATTGTACATTGCTTCTTGTATTAAATTCTAATTGTCTAATGCCAGGCATGATGGTGTGCTTCTTTAATCCTAGCACTTTGGAGGCAGAGGCAGGGGGATCTTTGTGAGTTTAAGGCCAGGCTGGTCTACAGAGTGAGTTCCAGGACAACTGGGGCTACAGAGAGACCTTGTCTTGAAAAAGACCAAAAAAATTCTAATTGCCTGTGGCCACATTGTGGAAGGTGAATATCTACCAACAAGTAAGTTTGATCAATTTAATAGCTACCAACAAGTAAGTTCGATCAGTTTAATGAACATTAGCCAATTAAATAAAATTTTCAGCCATGGATGTTAAATTACATAGAATTACGTATGTAATAACATCATTCCAAAAGAACACTAAATGAATTTTCCAGACTTTTTATGACATTATATGTATGCATGTTTGAGTCTGCTTTGTGTATGAAATTTACTACCATATAAAATTACATAGGTGTAAAATAGTTACAGTTTCTGGGTGTGTATGATATGTACAATTCAGACATTGGCATAAAGAAAGGGAAAACAATGTCTTTCACAGAGACAGGAACCACAGATGCAAAGAAACATCTGCAGTATACATAAACCAGTAGGTATCAAATTTAATATTACCACGCATAAAATAACAAATTACTTGGAACATACTTTTCATAAGACATTATTGTTTATTCTGTATTTTAAATATTGAAAGTAAACAAAGCAATAAATGCTGAATTGAACACTAGAATTTGTTCCAGAAAACATTCTTTCCCATCTAAGCTATTTTGCAAATATTATTAAAGCTTTGGTTAATAGTGCAAAGTAGATATCAGTGACTGAGAAAACTTCAACACAATTTATAGTGGAGTTGGATTAACCTGGAATATCCAGCAAAATATAACAAATTTTGGTCAGTATGAGCTAAACCACAGATAAGTAATGAAATCTGGACAGGTCGAAATCCAGATGAAGAGACTGGAAATAAGCATATTCAATTACCATGGAGCAAGCAGTAAAACTACAAACTAGAAATTGAAAAAGCAGATGGGTAGGAAGAAAACCTAGAAGGAAGTAGAGGGCACTATGGGAAGCCCTTCTGCCAGAGAGCTAGGTTACAAGTCTGGAGCAAGGGTTCACAGTAATAGGCAGACTTGCCTTTTAGTCTACTTTGATATATCAGATATTGTCTAGCTAGTCCATTTTCAGAGATGTAAATCATCCTATAATTTTGCTTGCTGATGAATTTTCAGAGTGAGTATGAGCACTTGGCATAAGCAAAAGAAAGAAGTTTTGAGGAAAGCAACATCTCCTAAGAGTAGCCAAGTGGGAGAAGGTCATTTCTCTTCTCACATGTGTTGGCTGCCACTCAGCAGTTGACCTACAGAGAGTATGTTAGTAATATGCTTGTTTATTCCTTCATTTAAGTTGAAGAATCAAAGGGAGAAATAATTTAATATGTCCTCGTCCTAATCACTGATATTTGTCCTTTGTATAATGTTATGTAAAATTCAACAGTAAGCCGGGCATGGTGGTGCACGCCTTTAATCCCAGCACTCGGAAGGCAGAGGTAGATGGATCTCTGTGAGTTCAAGGCCAGCCTGGTCTACAGAGTGAGCTCCAGGATATCTGGGACTAAAGGGAGACCCTGTCTCAAAAAAATACCAAAAAAATCCCCCCAAAAGAAACAAAATTCAACAGTAAAGAACTTTAGTATCCTCTGAGTAAGGATTTGGTTTAAATATCCATGCCAGATTAGAAGGAAGAGCACAGTCCTTCCAAGGCAAAAACAAATAATTCAAGAAAGAAATTATTTTAAAAAATTATTCAAGATGTTTAGACATAACAAATTTTTTTTGAGAATTTGATACATGATTACTGTAGTTACATCCATTCTACCCCCTCCCCTCTTTAATTTTCCCCACGTTCCCCCTAGACACTAATTTTTCAAAACTGAACTCTAAGGAAACAGTCTTTTCTAGTGCTTACTATTTTTTCAAAGCACAATGCCTAGCACATAACCAAATATCACAAGACATTCAAAGAAGCAAAGCAGTAATAACAAAAGGAGAGTCAGTCAAGGGAAAATAAGACATTACAAGCCAACTCCAAGTCACTCCAAATTATCATATACTCAGTTTGGAAAGATAGATGTAATGCTGAAGAAAAGGAAAATTTCAAATAAGAAGGAAGAATTTGGACTACCATTCAAAGAAAAGACATTTTTTAAATGAAAGATGAAATTTTGTGTCAATAGACCTGCGATACAAGGAATGTGGAAGGAAATACTCAAGTTGAATGGAAATAATATCAGATGGAAGCCTCTGTCTGCCCCAAAGGATTCGGAGCACCAGGAAGATTAAATATGTGGGCTATTATGAGAAATTATTTTTATTTTGTATTTGCACACACTTGCTCTATTCTCTTTATTCCCATATAAACACAAACACGTCACTATGTACTGATAACTAGCACTTTAAACTTGTTTAAAAAAATTAGGTGATTCCAGCACTCAGAGCAGAGGCAGGCAGATTCTCTGTGAGATAAGGGCTAGCCTGGTCTATATAGTGAGTTCCAGGCTTACCCAGGCTACAGGGAAACCCTATCTCAAAACAAATAAGCAAACAAAGAACAAAAATTAGATGTTAGTCTTAGAGGACTGTCTTACATTTAACAGCAGTCGCTGTTCTTTACAGGACCGAGATTCAGTTCCCTGCACCCACATGGCAGCTATCAAATGTTAGTAACTCTAGTTCTAGCAAACTGAAATCCTCTTCTGACCTTCAGTGGTTTTGCACAAATGGATGCATCTACATATAAGCAGGCAAAATACTCAAACACAAAGAAAATAAGAGAGAAAAATTATAAATTTTTGTGGGATGTATAACTTGAGTAAACTAAAATGTGTGATAAAATAATACAATGTACATTAGGAGATAAAAAGAAAATTGCATCATTATAATTATTAAAAATGTGAAAGGATTTAAGTTATAGAAATTTGGCTTTCTCACCTTAAAGGATTTAAATCACATATGAATTATAAATGATTACTTGGGTGGGGGAACTCAACTATGCAAACACTAAATAACACAATTCTAAGTAACTTGTGAACTAAAGAAGATGTCAAGAAGGAAACAAGATATTTTAAATATAATTAAAATTAAAATACATATACCAAAATTTACAATATGTAGTTAAAGCAATGTTATTGAAGTGTTTATTGGAAAAGAAGAAAAATCTGAAATCAGCTTCTTCTTCAAAAGCTGAAAAAAAGACTAAATGGAACTTGATATAAGCAGAAGATAAACAAATAATAAGGATCTAATCAATGAGCTACAAAACAGAGAAAAAGAATATTAACCATGCAGAGGCTGTTACATTAGGAAAATCATTAAAATTTTCACAATTAGGAAGGACAGAAGAAAGAGTAATTGGGGGTTATTAGTTTCTCATAAAGCACACATATGCTTAACTTGTAACAGTTCTTTCCTAGACAATTTCCCATACATAATCTTATATCCCAAAAATACATTTGGAAAGGTACTTTGGTAATAAGCTTATTCATGCTTAGTACCACCAGGAATGAATCAAACTTGGTAATATTCTCCAATAAACTACTGCCTAGCAGCAAACTTTAACAGGCCACTAAGTGAATGAAAGAATTGCACAGGTTAATTTGAGAAAAGTCAAGTGGATGTTTGCGATTTTGAAGGATCTTTTTGAAGAAGATTTAGATATTTTATATACTTTTGGTATGTAGCGAGTACAGACATCTTTCAAAATACCTGTTAGTAATAATCTGTAGTTCTACTCAATGTTTTCTATTCTATATTATCTTATTCCTAAAAAAACTCAATGGATTATCAAAATATTTTCATCCATAATTTTAAGAGTGTTAAAGTAGGAATCGACCTCTAATTGGAGGTAACTGGATGTAATTAAAGGTGTAATTAAAGGTCTCCCTTATGGAGAAATCATGCTGTTACCAACCTGGAAGCCTCACTGCTACTGACTAGCTTTCATAGTGCTGAAAGAGTCCATGCATGCTATCAGAAGAGAAAAAATTTAATATTCTAACTTAGCTATGAACCCTGCAAAATATAATAAGGACTGGCCTGGCAAGTTATGCATACTGGTGCACTGGTGGCATGAATGTAATGGGGGTAACCAGCCAGTCTCTGATTGAATTTAAAACCTGTTCCAGAAGATGGAACTCATGGCTGGTACTATTTACTGTGCTAAAAATCTGTGGCTGGCTAGGTTGTAGACATAGAGTAGAACCTAAGAGTATATCTCTGCTAAATGAATACAGTATTAAACTGCCTCCCAGGTTCTTATCTTTTTACCTATAGATTAGTGCATCTTTCAATCCACATCCAGTAAGTTTCCATGACGAGTGAATTCCATAGGCTCCAAGTATGTGGACACTTGGTCCCCGATTCATGGCACTGTTTAAAGAAGGTCTCAGAACCTTTAGGAGATGTGGCCATGCTGGAGGAAGCAAAAGACTGGAGAGTTGGCTTCGAGTTTTTAAGTCTTGCTAGATTTCCAGCTGCACTCTGCTTCCTGTACCTACTCAGCTTTCTGCTCCAGCTACCTCCAGCACCATGCCTCCTGCATCAATGATGGACTCTTGACCATCTGGAACAGTAAGGCAATTAAACACTTCCTTCTATGAGTTGCCTTGGTCATAGTGTTTTATCACAGCAACAGAAAAGTAACTAATACTGTCTACCTTTGAAGTAAATATTTTTAATACAGAGACCTACAACTAGTTAGTATGAAGAGAATAAAACACTGTGGAATGATCTCAGTAATACATTTATATCACAGGCCATCTCTCCAAGGCTCATGTCTCATCACAGAAAATGTGAGGGGATAAGAAGCAAGCTAGTGGACATCTGATGCAAAACAGTATTTGCCAGACATGACAGGGCTTTAGCATCAAAGAACTCAAAGTAGTGGCTGTGCCTGCAAGCACAAGACCTGTATCAGATCAGGGGCCAGCATCCACAGGGGAGTGGTCCTGAACCCCCACACCTGTCTGAGGAGTTTTTGGTGATTGATGGCTGTTGAGGGAGGGACAGATAATTTTCTTTAGGGGTACAGCCCCTAGGAGACTCGACATATTCCAGTAGATGGGTACCAATACACACATAGGCAGCACTAAGTGGACTCAGTTTGTTCAAAAAGAAGCACATGAAGTTGTGAGGGGAAAGTGGAGGGAGATAAGGAGGGATCGAGGAAAGGGAATGGGGCATGGACTTGATCAAAATGCATTGTACGCTTATATGAAGTTCTCAAATAGCTTTCTTAGTTAAGTGGATTTCTCATAAACAACACCAAGATTGTAGTCTCCCAAAGATTCCCACTTCTCAAATGACTAGAATGTTGGCAGATGTGATTAAGGTTAAAGATCTTGACATGGGAAGATTATCCTGTATTATCCAGGTTACATCATCTCATGTTGGCTTTCTGTTTCTATTTATTATAATACCTCTCTATTTCAACCTCTCTATGGTCCATGGAAACCACTATTCTCTGCTTTTCTGAGTTTGACTGCTTTTTAGTCACATATAAAAGAGATCATATAGTTTTTATTCTTCTTTGAATTATTTTACAAAACACAAAATATCTTTGAATTATTTCACAAAACACAAATTGTTTTCGTTTTTCCTCCCACAAGGCTGAATGAGATTATAGTGTGTGTGTGTGTGTGTGTGTGTGTGTGTGTGTGTGTGATATTCTTTATCCATTAGTCTGTCCATGAACATTTAAGCTTCTTACATATCCAGGTATTATAGATAATGTTTCAATGAATATGGGAAAACAAATAAGTCTTTAAGATTCTTATTTACCTAGAACTGAAATGATTGGATATGTGCTAATTGTATTTTTAATTTGTGTGAATCATTCTTACTGTTTTCTATAATGTCTTGTGTTGAATCTATGTGTTGTTCAGAATTGTATATATTTTAGTAATGTTATTTTTTGGTCATTTAAAGAGAGGGTCTTCCTGTAGCCCCAGCTGTCCTGGAACTCACTATGTAGACCAGGTTGGCCTTGAACTCACAGAGATCTCTCCACCTGCCTCTGCCTCCCAAGTGCTGGTTAATCCCAGTAAACAAGTTGTATGAACTTGCCAGTTCTTATCAGCTCTTTCATGTTGTTCAACCTTACAGTACCAGGAGCTTTTGCAATGAAAGGCAGACTCTTTTGGTGACATTTATAAAATTACTAAATATAGCTTCCATTCAGTATAAAGTACTCTATAATATATACACTTTAAAATTTGTTTTAGCCAAAATGTAGTCTAAACAACACTCTTCACTAAAATACAAGATTAAACACATTACAAGCAAAACAGAGGGTATCTAAGTCAAAAAGAAGATATGAATGTCAGTCAGAGACAAAAGACAGAAAATATAAAAAATTATCATTAACTACCAGTTGATCATCAAAACCAGAATACAGAAAAGCACGAAGAATTTTCCACTTGTCCACTGAAACTGTCAACTGTGAACTACTCACTTAGGAGATTAAGAAAGAGAACAAAAAAGACATCAGAGATAAGAAAACACCAAGAAATAACCAATGAAGGCACTTCTAAAATCTCCTGGGAAAAAATTTCCAGGATGGAGAAAAATAATGTACAAGGAAAATGATGAAAACATAGGCAGATCATAGAATCATGAATGAACTGAACTCCTGAATTTAAACTCATAGTCATGCTGGAAATAGGTCCAATAGTGTGATGTTTGTAACTAACAACTGTAGTATCAAATAATGAGAAAGTTGTAAAGTAAAAGCACAGTCAATTATAAAGCAGGCAAATGCTAGTAAAAGAAAGCTGCTTCTGACATTTGAATATTATACAGATATTGAAGGCGAAAAGATTTACTCAAGGTAATTGATTTTGGGGGGGCTCCTTTTGGTTTTTCTTTTTTTTTTTTGGTCTTTTTCAAGACAGGGTCTCCCTGTAGCTGTCCTGGAACTCACTATATAGCTCCAGCTGTCCTGGAACTCACTCTAAAGACCAGGCTGGCCTTGAACTCACAAAGATCTGCCTGCCTCTGCCTCCCAAGTGCTAGGATTAAAGGCGTGTGCCACCATGCCCTGCTCAAGGTAATTGTTAATAATATTAAATTTCTAACCATGAAGATTTCACAATCCTAAATGTCTATTCACCAAACTCTGGTGCACCTAACTTCATAAACACAACTCTGAAGGACCTCAAGACCCAGATTAATCCTAACACACTAATAGTGGGAGACTTCAACACCCCACGGAGCCCCTTGGATAGATCAATAGGACAAAAAAATAAACAGAGAGACATCAGAACTGAACAATACAATATGCCAAATGGACCTCACAGACATCTACAGAATATTCCACTCAAATACCAGAGAATATACTTTCTACTCAGCACCTCACAGAACAATCTCCAAAATTGACCACATTTACTGGGGCACAAAAGGAACAACAAATACAAAAGGATAGAAAATATTCAATGCATTCTATCAGACCACAGATCAATATGAACACCAGAATAAGTCCAACTAGATACAAGAACAAGTGGAGACTAAACAACACAATCCTGAATAACAAATGGGTCAGGGAAGAAATAAAGAGTGAAATGAAAATATTCATGGAACTGAACGAAAAAGACAATATACAACACAACAAAACATGTGGGATACTTTAAAAGCAGTCTTGAGAGGGAAATTTATAGCCCTAAGTGTCCATATAAAAAAAATAGAAAGAGAACAAATAAATGATCTAACACTACAGCTAAAAACACTTGAGAGACAACAAATTAATCCTAAATCCAACAGACAGGAAGAAAAACAAAAATCAGAGCAGAAATCAACAAAATAGAAACAAACAAAACAATACAAAAAAATGAATGAATCCAAAAGCTGGTTCGTTGAAAAAAATAAACAAAATAGACCTCTAGCCCAGTTAACCAAAGAGAGAGAGAGAGAGAGAGAGAGAGAGAGAGAGAGAGAGAGAATAACTCCAAATCAAATCAATAGTATTCATGATGAAAGGGGAAACATCACAACAGACAAAGAAAAGATCCAGACAATCATACGGGAATACTTCAAAAATCCATACTCCACTAAATTTGAAATCCTAAGAGAAATGGATGAATATCTGAAATCCTGGGAACCAACAAAGCTTAACCAATGAGAGATTGACAGTTTAAACAGAACCATAATATTTGAGGAAATTGAAGATGTAATTAAAAACCTCCCAACTAAAAAAAAGCCTGGGTCCAGATGGTTTCACAGCAGAATTCTATAAAACATTTAAAGAGGTCCTACAACCATTGCTACTCAAACTATTCAGAAGGATACAAACAGAAGGAATTCTCCCAAACTCCTCTTATGAAGCCAGCATCACTCTAATACCAAAACCAGGCAAAGATGCAAGCAAAAAAGAAAGCTATAGACCCATCTCACTAATGAACATAGATGCAAAAATTCTCAACAAAATACTCGCAAATTGCATACAGACTCACATAAAAAGATCATCCATCATGATCAAGTTGGGTTCATACCACAGATGTAGGGATGGTTCAACATATGTAAATCAATAAATATCATAAAACAAATAAATGGACTGAAAGACAAAAACCTCAGGACCACCTCAATTGATACAGAAAAAGCCTTTGACAAGATCCAACATCCCTTCATGTTTATAATCCTAGAGGGAATAGGACTGAAAGGAACATTCCTCAACATGATCAAAGCCATATATAGCAAACCCACTGCCAACATCATCCTAAATGGAGAAAAATTTGAACCATTTCCCTTAAAGGCAGGAACACAGCAAGGTTGCCCCTTACTGCCGCTCCTCTTCAACATAGTGCTAGAAACACTTGCTAGGGCAATAAGACAAGAGAAGGAAATTAAAGGAGTATTAATTGGAAAAGAAGAAGTTAAGCTATCCCTTTTTGCAGATGATATGATAGTTTACCTAAGGGATGCTAAAAACTCCACCAGAAAACTTCTAGAAACGATAAAGAGTTTTAGTAAAGTGTTGGGCTACAAAATTAACCTAGAAAAATCATTAGCATTTTTTTACACCAACAATAAACGAGTGGAGAAGGAAAATAAGAAGACCTTCCCACTCACAATAGCCTCAAAAATAATAAGATACCTGGGAACAAACCTAACCAGATATAAAAGACCTCTACAACAAAAATTTTAAACCCCTGAAGAAGGAGATTGATAATGACATCAAAAGATGGAAAGACCTCCCACGCTCATGGATTAGGAAAATTAATATAGTAAAAATGTCCATTTTACCCAAATTGATATACAGGTTCAATGCAATCCCAATCAAAATCCCTGTGAGCTTCTTCACAGACTTGGGGAAAAAATCCTTAAATTCATATGGAAAAACAAAAGACTATAAATAGCTAAAGCAACCCTGAGTGAAAAATGCAATACAAGGGGGATTGTTCTTCCAGACTTCAAGCTATATTATAGGGCCATAGTCATTAAGACAGTCTGGTACTGGCACAAAAACAGACCTGTTGACCAATGGAACAAAATTGAAGATCCAAAGTTGAGCTCATATAATTTCAGCCACCTCATATTTGACAAAGGGGAAAAAAAATCCTCAGTGGAGGAAGGATAGCATCTTCAGCAAATGGTGCTGGCAAAATTGGATCATCATCTGTAGAAGAACAAAATTAAACCCCTACCTGTCACCCTATACAAAAATAAACTCCAAGTGGATCCAAGATCTCAATATGAAAGCCCAAAACCCTGAAGGTGATAGAAGAAAATGTTGGCAACAACCTACAAGACATAGGTGCAGGAAAAGACTTTCTGTTTCAGACAGCAGCTGCACAGGAAGTAAGCCGACAAATGGGACCTCATAAGACTCAAAGCTTCTGTACAGTGAAAGAAACAATCAAGGAGGTGAAATGAAAACTGATAGAGTGGGAGGAAATGTTTATCAGTGATACATCTGACAGAGCATTAACATCAAGAATATGTAAACTACTCAGAAAACAAAGAAGAATACAAATGACCTACTCAAAAGATGGAGTAAAGAGCTGAACAGAGTCTTCACCAGTGAGGAATTAAGATGGCTGAAAAACATTTCTATCAACAAAGAAGTAAGAAGACAAAAGATGGAGTAAAGAGCTGAACAGAGTCTTCACCAGTGAGGAATTAAAGATGTCAGAGAAACATCTTAAAAAGTATTCAGCATCAGGGCTGGAGAGATGGCTCAGTGATTAAGTGCTCTTGCAGAGGACCCAGGTTCGATTCCCAGCATCCACATGGCAGCTAAGAAGCATCTTTAACTCCAGTTCCAAGGGAATCCAACACCTTCCTCTGATCTCCGTGGCATTGCACTACATGGGTGCACCAACCTACATGCAGACAGTACACTCATACACATAAAAAAATAATAAATTAAAAAAAGTGTTAGGAAATGCAAATTAAAACCACTCTCAGATATCTCACTCCAATATGGCTAGCTTAGATCAAGAAAACAAAAGACAACAGATGCTGAAGAGGTTGTGGGGAAAGGGGGACACTCATCCACTGCTGGTGAGAATGTAAACTTGTATAACCACTATGGAAAGCAGTGTGGAGAACCCTTAAAAGACTAGGAATGAGCCTACCACCTGACCCAGTCATACCAAAGACTCAAACTACCGCAAAGATACATGCACATCCATGTTTATTGCAGCTCTCTTCACAACAGCAAAGAGAGGGAACAAACCCAAACCTCAAAAGAGGACTGGATTACAAAAATGTGGTACATCTACACAATGGAGTACTATTCAGCAGTAAAGAAAGATGGCATTTTAACTTTGCAGGTAAATGGATGGAGCTTGAAGCTGTTATGCTGAGTGAAGTAACACAGTCCCAGAAAGACAAATGGAGAATGGTTTCCCTCATTTGTGGATGCTAACACCAAATCCCCCAGATGAAATGCAAGCTGAAAGACATTATTGTTATATTTCTGTTTATCTGAAAGCAACTATGTTGTTAAAATGTGAATCTCTCAAGGGGCTCTAGAATCCACCCACCACTTATTTTCAGACTCTATAGTTACTGTATATGAATGAAGAGTATGTATCCATATTTTAGAGTAATACAAAATTAATGGAGGAAAATGAAAATTCCTAAGCATAAAAAAAATCCGAGAGAAAGATGCAGGACAGTTATGGCAGAACGCATGATCTGGGGTGGGGTGGGGTGGGGGGAAGGGAGAGGGGAATATGCCTGAACTGAACTGAAAAATGATATATGAAATACACAAAACATCAATAAAAATAAATAATAATAAAAAAAGAAAAAAATTTGTTGGCGTATGGCCTTGTTATGATGTTGAAACACTGTGTGTGTTTGTATTTATGTGTTTGTGTATCTAGAAGGACAGCAAAAATACAAGTGTGCTAGCTGGGGGAATACAATTCATTGAACACCAAAAAAAACTAAATTTCTAAAAGGTTAGAATCATAATTTTCTACACCTAATAATACTTTCAAAATATAAAGCAATTATTATCAGTCCTATAAGGATAAATAAACAACCTTATAACTACAATGGGAAACTTAAGCCTAGTGTTTTCAAGTATGTTTTATGGAAACCTGCAGGGATCATGTAACAAAATATGGAATGGCTAAACAAACACAAATGAGTCATGTTAGCCAGACATGTTTCATGCCTCAGTTCCTACACTCAAAAGGCTGAGGTAAGAGAGTTACTAGTTTGAGGTTAGCTTGGTCTAGACAGCAACTTCCAGGCCAACCTGGACTACAGGGTAAGAATGTGTCTGGAAGGAAAAAAAAAAAAAGAAAGGAAGAAAGGAAGAAAGGAAGGAAGAAAGAGAAACAAAAGCCATAGTCTAATAGACTATACTTAACTATACAAAAATAGATATAAGACTTAAATATAAAAAAGTCACATCTTAATAAAGAAATACATAGGAGAGTGTTTTTTTATAAACTTAAAGCTCGCAAACACATTTTAACCAAGACACAAAACAGAAAAAATCCATAAAAACAACAGATATTTTCTTTTAGGAATATTTGTTATTCAACAAGAAACACAAACCACCAGGAAAAGAAAATTACTATAGATAAATGTGATAGAGTACTAGTCACAGAATATTTTTAAATTTACTAAACATTAAGTGGAAATAGCAAAATAGGTTGAAGGCATGCAAAATGTTTCATATTAGCAAATCTTGGATGGAAAATAAAGGCTAATATCATCCATGGCCTGGGGAATGCAAATTAACTTTTTGAGGAAGGCATTTATGCTCACAGGTTGACAGTAGCTGCAGAGCTGGGAAGGGAAAGTACCAGGCCTTGTGGGGAGCTCAGCTGGTAGAAAGGGCTTTGGGGTCTTTAAAAAAAAAGAAAAAGAAAGGATTTATTTTCTGCGTATGAGTGTTTTGCCCAAGAACAGCTTAGGTGTCCTGGAAGTCCAGAAGAGGGTGTCAGATCCCAGACAGTTGTGAACCACCATGTGTGTGTGCTAGAAGTGGAACCAGAGTTCTCTGCAAGAGCAGCATAGCCACTGATCAGCCCGAAGGTGTTGCACAGTTACTTTGTTCCTCTACTTCTCTATCACTGCAGTGCTGGAAAATAGAAATTCTCTAGTGTGTCATTGATGTCTGGTATATTTTTTTCTCCTTATTAAAATAAGGAGAGAAAATAAATTAGTGCTTGTCAAATTAAGACACTACCCTAAATTCAAAGATATCCAAAGACTTTTTTTCTATGGGGGTCCATTCTTGACACTCTCATTTGTGTCATTTTTATATGTTGTATACTTTATAGTGCATAGCCATCATAAACATAGAGTTGTAATATTGCTCCATATAGTCACCATTTAAAAGAAAAAGAGCATAGGACTAGAAGCCCATGAGTGCTCTTCACTTCCTTACTCCGGTCATTACTTTCACAGGTACTCTAGTCTATTGTTGTGGGTTCAAATTACGATCTTATGCCTTTCTGCTCTATTGCTGAAGACGTTTATTATTTTAAAAAATAATAAAAGCTGGGTGTGGTGGCTCATGCCTTTAATCCTAGCACTTTGGAGGCAGAGGCAGGTGGATCTTTGTGAGTTCAAGGCCAGCCTGGTCTACAGAGTGTGTTCCAGGACAGCTGGGGCTACAGAGAGACCCTGTCTCGAAAAGGCAAAAAATAAAAAAACAAAAAATAATAAAATAATAAAACAATAAAACAAAACAAAACAATTAAAAAGACACTATTTTGTTTAGAGATTTTACTGAACCAATTACACAGTTTGATTTTTATGTTTTATGTTGCACTGATATCTGCTTTATCAGCTTAGTGGCCAGTTAATGATTGTGCAGAGATTGTTGTTAAATGCTTTGTATCTACAGTATCCTAGCCTTTTTTAAGGATCAGCATAAGTGTGTGTGTGTGTGTGTATTAGAGCATACATTTATTTATTTAAATTATTATTATTATTATTATTATTATTATTATTTTCTTTTTGAGACAGGGTCTTCCTGTAGCTCTGGCTGTCCTGGAACTCATTCTGTAGACCAGGCTGGCCTTGAACTCACAGAGATACACTTGCCTCTGCCCAGTTTTGTTTTGTTTTTTTAATCTAAGAGCATACATTTATTATTTAGGCAACTAACCACTAACCTTGGCTTTCACTTCCTGTTTAAGCAGAGTCTAAAGATCATCTTGAGTTGAGAGAGTAGAGCCTTCACAGTCCTTTCCTGAGCTTGAGCACAGCCCTGTGGGTACACACAGCATAGCTCTACCCTGGTTTTAATGGGATACTTATGCTATCTGTTAAGACAACTGTGATACTGGAAAGGCAAGATGGGACTAGGGTGACTTAAAAGACCATAGAGCTAGTTATTTTCATTAAGATTTGGTGAGTATATTTTTTGAAACAGACTTCCTGAATCGATGCAAGCCTTTTGTCAATTTCTAAAGTTTTGAAAAACATTTATTAAGAAATGTTTCAACGCTGACTTTTGGTGTAAAAAAAAAAAAAAAAAAAAAGAAATGTTGTATGTGGCATGAACAGGGGTGAGAGGGGGGCAGGGAGAGAGGAATGTGTCTAAATTGGACTGAAAGATAATGAATGAAATATACAAATCATCAAGAAAAGTATTTAAAAAAGAGAAAAAAGAACAAAATTATAATATTTATGGAAAAAAAGAAAAACATTCATTCTGATAAATTTTGCCCCTTTTGCTACTGCCTTGATGGAGGAAAGAATTTTCAGGGTTCAAATGGTAATTTTTGCTAATATTACTGTGGAAAAATGATTTTAGAATTCTACTTGGTGTTACCTACTGAAATTTATTATTTGGGTAGCCTAGGAGCTGGTGGTCATCATAAAGCATATTAAAAAATGCCAGCTTGCTTAAGTGTTCCTGCAGTACTTTTCAAAGAGCAAACAGCTGGCAATAGTAACATGCCCAACATAGGAATGGACAGACTAATATTGAAGTGCAAAGGAGTACTTTGGTGCTATGAAAACGAATGAGCCATAGATACAGATCCATATACACAGATCCTTATGATTCTAAATTAGGGTAGAAGACAGTAAATGCTATTCTATTCTTACAAAGTCTAGAAATGTTTTTAACTATTAGAATAAGTAAAGAAGTAATTTCTTAAAACAGTATAATGACACAGGCTACTTTAATAATAAGAGTTTAGCACTTTTTCTCATGAAATCTATTCATGCAATTAAAAACCCATGTATAGTGATTTAATAAAAATAGAGGGTTGTGAAATGTATCGGTTTTATTAAGCTGTGTATAGGATCTTTTTTTTTTTAATTTAATTTTATTTTATTTTATTTATTTCGGTATGTGTATGAATGTACTGTCTGCATGCAAGTTTGTGCACCCGTGTCGTGCAATGCCGCGGAGGTCAGAAGAGGGTCTCGGATTCCCCTGGAACTGGAGTTCTCCTGGAATTGGAGTTTCAGACGGTTCTCAGCCGCCATGTGGGTGCTGGGGATCGAACCCGGGTCCTCTGTAAGAGCGGTCGGCGCTCTTAACCGCTAGGCCATCTCTCCAGCCCTTAAATAGTTGTTTGCTGTCCTTGAGTAAGATCCTACCAGTGGTAATACTTCAAGGGGACACTGTGAACACAAGGGCTGATTACATGCAAACTGACTGTTTAGATATTCAATGGAGGTATATTAGCAAGATGACATCACAATATCCATGCAAACATGAAAGAAATCTGTCAATCAGATGATCAGGTCTTTGATTTTCTTTTTCTTTCTTGTCATCTTTGAGCAAAGCAGGTAGGTAGCTAAAGCACTTTTTACTTATTTAGGAAAGCTCTTTTATTTCCAAAGTAGCATTCAAAGTAAATTGGCACAGGACTCCTTGACATATGTTGAATTGTTTTGTAGTTTATAAGCTGAGCAAGTATTAGCCTTCAGAGATATTTCTACACTGTATGTACACTTTCTAAAATGTCCTATAATGGAAAAAATTCACTTTTTGAGATAAGTATTCTTTCTGGATATTAAAACTTACAACATTTTCAGAATATGTATTCCTTAGTACTAGAATAACCAATTTGGGGCATCAACTGATTTGAGGAACTACCCTGTGAGTTTGCATGGCTGTGTGTGTGTGTGTGTGTGTGTGTGTGTGTGTGTGTGTGGTGTTAGCATCTTGTCAAAAACCCAGAAAGCTTATAATCTCCACTGAATCCACTGAGCACCATTCTGTGCTAAAAATATACATATTTACTACTTATTTACTATTATAGTTTGTGGCACATGTTATATTTAATTATTGAACTTGGGTCCATTCTTGTAATTCTAGTTTATCAGTTTCCCTAGGTGAAAAGAATGTGAAGAAGGTCAAGTTCAGCATCAAGATTTGTTTCATCTTTGGCAGTTTCCTTTTCCATGTGCATTTCTGGTGTTCTCAACCTCAGCCTTTAACCACTGTGCTATCCCCACAGCCCTTCCATGTGCATTTCTACCTAGCTTTCCTGCCTTTATGAGCTCAGAAGTCTCCTTCCAGCTACTGCCCAGCTCTTGGTTCAGCACCTTCTTGAACAAAGCTGTTATTTTCCTATTATTCCCAAGATAAAATTAACACCATCTCAAAAGAAGTAATATTATACTATGCCAACGTTACTCATTAAAATATTGATTTCTAAGATTATAGGTAAAACATGTGAGAACTGAATATGGATGCAGAAAATAAACTTCCAATTCTTTTTCTTTTAATATTTTCTATCAGATTATTATTTACCAGTGTCTCCAAAGAAGTTTCTGCATTTCCTTCTTAGATTAGAATGAAGTGAACCCACAAGCTATGAACTACAATGCTTCTGACCAGCAAGAACAGTAGCCTGGTCACTGGCACCTGGGACCAGTGGATATGGAGCAACTTTCTGCTTGACTAGGGGTCTCCAGACAGGGCTCTGTCTCAGTACGTGTATGCTTCATTGTGTATCTAAAACATTTGTGGTTTTGACTTTCCCCACGTGGCTTTCCTGTATGCCTCCCAGATGATCAGCCAGGGCTTCCTTCCCAGCTGTCTGCATGGGTTCTGTGCTGCTTGGGACCTGTCTCTTTTGGAACTTTATTTTCCCCTTTGTTTTTAGCAATCAGAAAGACAAATTAGTTCCAAAATCTGAAACATTGGCCAAAGTTCATAAATATTTACTATTGTGTATGCTTTAGGTGCATAATTGAGACTCATGTCTACTTTTTTCATTCACAAATATCTCCATGTCAGTGGGTGTCCTTCAGTATTTTCAGACCTAGTGGGAAGCACATTAGGAAACCAGCCCAGAGAAGCTACATGGTGTTCCACAAGTGGTACAGGTCTAAAGTGACAGAGCTTGCGCCAACATTTCTTGATCCTGAGTCTTTTTCTCTATTCTTTTTACTTTGTTCTAAAACCATGCTTACTGATTGTTTAACAAGGGGGAGAAAAAGCATCTGTAAGAATTCTTGTTTGTAACATAAATAATCCATGTTAGTACAGCTGGTGGTCAGTATGTCCATACGACACTGTGTTGACACTTCATTTGTAACTGGCCATTTTTAAATGGCTACCTGCTAAAAATGGAATTAAGTTTGTATTCCATTCTCTTCATACATAAATTTGTTAATTCTGCACAAAGTGAAGCAAAGAATAATGTATATTTTCATTATTATAAATGTTATGTGTGCATTCTAATTAAGACAGTTTAAGAATTATCAACTAAATTTCCTCATACTTAAGACAATTTAGAATTGTGAATGTTAACATAACAATTCCTTTTGACAGCAGGTAGGGGTGTGGCACACCAACCTTAAAATCTATAGCTAGGCTTTTGCTTGCCATATGAATCCTTTTGAAAATGAGACCCTCAAATGTTCTTTGAACATGTCAATTTACTATAGTATATGACACAACTCAAACAAAAGCAATTGTTCCCAAGATGCTACATGGGAAAACAAAACCTTCTCATATAGCTGGGTCCCTCTGACCCTTTAATTTATCATTTCCTTTTTTTTTTTTTTTTTTTTTTTTTGGTCTTTATGAGACAGGGTCTCCCTGTAGCCCCAGCGGTCCTGGAACTACTCTGTAGACCAGGCTTGGCCTGAACTCACAAAGATCCGCCTGCCTGGCCTCCCAAGTGCTAGGATTAAAGGCGTGCCCACCACACCCGCCTATGTTTTTGTTTGTGGTTTGTGTTTTTTTGTTTGATAATTGATCCTTTCCAAAGATAAAGTCTGACCGTCACCACTACATTCATTAATGGCCCTATTAATCCCCCATGTGAGTAGTTAATGTCCTAATCTTGTCAAATGCAAACAGCCACATTTATTTTAAATGCAATCTACCTTATCAAAACTTTATTTCTATAGATTTCAACTTCTGCGAGAGGTGATGAACTGCAGAGTTTACAATGCAACACTACATTTGAAATAACAGTGGAAGATTCTGAGATAATCGAATAAAAAATCATTTAATGTAAAGAAAAATAGTCCCAATTAGATTTTTTTCTTAAACCTAACAAATTGACAGTGCATATGTGGCTGGTCATAATATATTTCCTTTAAGCCTCCCCATTGCTAAAAATACTAGATCAATCACCATCCAGATCATATTATGAAGTGTATGAACTAGTGTATTAAAAAGCCATGTTAGCACCAACAAAGTTTATTGGGGTAACTACATTCAAGACACACATGGCATACCTTTAAATAGCACTGTTAAAATACCAAATAAAATGTCAACGTCTGTCAGGTCTCTGGCTTTTATAAATTGTTTAGACTGGGAAACGGGGTTTGAACATTGTCCTTTTCATATGATGGAGAAAAGAAGAGACCATAAAAAAAGAAAAGAACAATAACGCACAGCTCATTTTTGAAGTTCTTTCATGGAAAAACACACTCTGGATCATAACCCTCCTAATCAACAATTTCCTTCTTCCTCCCATTCCTTCCGTCTGGTATTTGCCTTTCTCCCCCTCCTCTCTCTGGGTGGTATTTTGAGCTTATACATGCTACTCAGTAATCACAGTTTGTAAGTCACTTCAAAAGAGAATCTTGGGATAGCATGACAGAATATATATAATATAAAAATATATATATATCTATATATTGGTGGGTTGGTGTGTTGTGTGTGTGTGTGTGTGTGTGTGTAGTGTGTATTTTCAATGTGGACCTTGCTCTTACAAGCATACAAAACATTCTGGAAAGGAGGAAGGCTCTCCGAGTAGGTCAGCAACCACCTACACACAGAGGGCACAGAGGAGTTATGCTCACACCTCACTGGCCATCCCTTGCCTCCTCCCTCCACCTCCTCTCCCTTTATTACCACATCACACTCCCCACAATTCCCAAACAACAACATCTCTGTTTCAGATTCTTCTCTGGATTTCCCACACTTAATGCAACCCAGACCTCACCTTCAGCTCTCCTGAGGCCACTTTGGAAGCCAGCTCGATGACACAGCCAACAGCCATGCGTGCAGCACCGGACGAGTGCAGCTCGTTCCAAATGGTGTCACTGTCCACCTGAGCAAACAGTGGGTGGATTCCGAAGAAGGACAGAAGAAGAGAAAAGACAAGGGAGAGAAGAAGGGGGAGGAAATTGAGGGGGAGGGGAAAGGAGAGAGAAAGCAAATCTGTGAGGAACGGCTGGCAGGGTAATAGCCTATGTACAATAACATTAGTCTTCCGTCTTGGCCAGCTGAAAAGACCTTCTGGACATGGCTTTGCTTACACTTCTTCTCTGCACTGACTTCTCCAATAGAAACACATTCCTACCATGCCTCGCTGCCATTCCTTGTTTAGATTTCTCATTACAAACAGCATTACATAGGCCGGATCTGGCTTAGGTACAGGCCTGCTAGAAACCAGGCACCAGCAGTAGGCAGAGTAAAAACCAAGAGCACTTAGTTATACATAAAAATCGGATTTGCAAGTGCTGGAAGGGGAACATTCAAATACCTGTCTGACTGCAGGTTTACCAGGAGCCAAAGACAATTTTTAGGTAGGTAGCAATAGCAGGCAGTGAGAAGGAAGTAGCAGCCACAGCTCAGGTTCTCCAAGCACGTGGAAAGAATGTGTGGTCCTCCCACTTAAGACATCAGCGAGAGTAACATGCAAGGAGGAACCTGACTTTCAAAGTACTGCCTTAATTTTCTAACACTTATTACAGCTTTGAAGCTGCTCACTTAGGTTTCTACAGCTCACAGCTGCTTCTGCACTTGAGTGCTATTATCACAGCATGCCCTAACGTTCTGGGTCCCCTTTATAAAATGTCGTTTGTTCTCTTTCATACATACAATAAGAATGCATATATTAAGATATTAAATGTATGTTGCATGTTTTATGTTAAAGTCATTCAAAATATAAACACGCCTGCATGGGATGATAGGTAGTTACTATCTTAAAGCATGTGTCACCTGAAGTGTTAGGACATGAAATTAAATGGGAACATAAATACCAAGCCTGCTTGAATGGACCAAAAAGCAGATATTCTATATAAATAAAGCTTATTATTTAAAAAAATTAAAATAAGGACAAGTTACACAGAACATATAAAATAAATAAAAATGAAGCAAATTTATAAAGTACTGACTGGCTCCTTCTTTTTCTCATGAGGTCATTATTTATTTAAATCATGACAACTTGTCAGTAATAGAAACAAAGTATTTCAAGCTATTGTTCTCAGCGAGTATTGAGCACACAGGTTTTCAGTGGATGAATGAGGTTCTGACCCTCATCCAAACAACTTTGACTCCCATTCAAACAAGTAGTTATCAACAAGGAACAAAAGTATATGAGAACCATAAGGAAATAACCATACTGACAAACATGAATATACAAGTAGATAATAAGTCACCCCAACAGTTGGGTAGTATTGAAGAGAGAAGCTTCTAGAGTTAATCAATTAGGGGTGAAATCACGAATTCCTTGTAAAACCTGAGTGATGTTGAGCTATTAATTGATTACATTCTCTGTACCCTGGTTTGCTTACCCATGAGCATGACTTTTTAAGGTACCATCTGCATATGATTTGGCAAAGGTTAAATAAGGACGTAATGAGCGAAGGTTAGTTATTTTCATTGCAGCTACTGTTACACCTGTTTTATAACACCAAGCCCATAGCAGAGAACTAAGATCAGTCTCTTGATCCCATTGTGCCTCAGGCGGACTTCTTCACTGACTCCAAAGCCCTCATACAGACTTCCACGAGGTCAGAAAAGCCTTAGTAGCAGACTCCTGAAGGACCCTGTACTTTTTGAGAACATTCAGCTGGCATGAGAATCAACACCATTCAGTTAGAGCAACACTGTCTGCTTAAGAGCACAGAACAATGCAGCAGAACCCAATCACTTCCCCCTAAAGAAAAATTTCATATTTTTACTGAATCTATACAAATAATTATTTAAGATGCATGAGGCTATATCCTTGGCTTATTAATGTTGAAAAATAAAATTACAAGTTTACACTCTGCCATATCGTTTGTAAGTAGTTTTCACATCATTATAAACATTGGTGCCATAGAAAGTCTAAATGAACCAGAGTCTGAATTATTGAGAAGTAAAGCAAAGGCTTATCTGGTGATGAAATACCACATATGATTCTAATGACTTGTTATCTTAACTTTAGAAAATATTACAAGCATTGTTTCTATATTTCTTAAGGCAGTTGAAATTTTCATTCTAAAAATGATAAATTCTGCACTGAGAAAAATTCTCCACTAGCTGAGAACAATGTCTGATTAACCATAAAACTAAAAGGTAACCAAAAATATCATTGTATAATAGCCTCCTGCCTGTTCATGCCTCACCTACAACCTGGGACCATTCTTGTATAGATGATAGTCTGTGTCTACATCATTGTTAGTATATAAACAAGGACTGAAGAAAGTCTGGCCTCAATTCAGCTAACATCTGTTGTGTACCTAATATGAGTTGTAATGTTGGAGTGGTTTTTTTTTGGAGGGGTATTTTTTGAGACAGGGTCTCCTTTTAGTCCCAGCTGGCCTGGAGCTTGCTCTGTAGGCCAGGCTGGCCTTGAACTCACAGGGACCTGCCTGCCTCTGCCTCCAGAGTGCTGGGATTAAAGGTGTGCCCCACCATGCCCGGTGGAGCATTTTTTTTTTATAGTAAAGATATGGCCATTGTTATCAAAGAGTGCTCAATGCATTTTTGAAGTTTTATTTTCTTATATATAAGTTTTAGGCTATCCTCCACAACATATATCTCTTTTAGGAATCTAAAGGATTTCTCACTCATTTGCTTACTTATACTTAAACATACAGAACATTTATGTAAAAATGATTTGAACCTAGCCTATGTTTTATGTATAGTTTATAACTAAATGGTAATAATGATCAAGGTTTAGAGATATAATCTGATGGCTGAATTATTAATTTAGGAGCAGGTTTCATTTGCTCATTGAGGCTGCTAAAACATATCATAGGTTGGGTGATTTATAAAACAGAAATTTCTTTACCAGAGTTAGTTTTGGAGGCTGGGCAGCCAAGATCAGGGAGCTGGCTGCCCAGTTTCTGGGGAAGGCTCTCTTCTCAGCTTGCAAGCTTTCTAGGATATTCTCATATGGTCTTTCCTTGCATTCATATTTTGCTGTCCATCCTATTGGATTACGAACCTACCTTTCTAATCTCATTTAATGCTAGTTATTTCTAACTGTTTATTAAGCTCCATCATATTACAGATTTTGGCTTTAACAGAATTTTGAAGGGGTTTGGTTGATATCCAGGTTATACCACAGAGACTTATTCATAAGTAAATTGACAAACATACTCTTCTATGACTATTGTCCAAAGGGTGCTTCAGGATCAAATTAGCTACTACAAACAGCTCACATGTATTTTCATGTCTTAGAAGATCTCCCATCTTAAAATAAGACACATGGCCTGTGAACTTTTCTATTAACCCTGTCACTAGAAGATTATCTCATGTCTATTTTCCTGCCTTTTACAATAGTAAAAAAGTGTTTATTCTCCCTCTTTCTCTCTGGAGAAACCATACGGTTGCACCATGCAGATCACTTTCAAAAAAAAAGATTGATTTCTATTACAAGGTTGCTTGACAATGGGAAAAAGGCATGCACAAGATTCAGCCAGACAAAAACCCAGCACAGAACTAGAGAAATGGGTAGCGGACTCCAATCTTAGCTGAAGAAATATTGGTAACTGATTACTCTTAGGTGAGAAAGAACTGGGCTTTTTAAAGAGAGGGACTCTGGATAGGCTGACTAGAGATCAGAGGATGAACTGGCACTGAGGAATGGCCAGGGAGAGTAATTTGGAATGATAGACCCTAACACAAATGACAGAATGTATGAACTCCCTGTTCAGAGGGCATGGGAGGGAAACAATGGAGAAGGGACTATAACGGTGATTAGGAATGACTGAGATGTTATGTATGAAAGACACAAAATTTCAATAAAAAACAATATCAACAACAAAAAATATTTTACCACAGGAAGTATAATGAGGATACTTAAAGAGATAGAGACTAGTGCTTTAGGGTGAGCATTGTTTGATCTTGGGGCAGGAAGACAGTTCTTGATGCAAAGAAGAGGAGACACAGACCCCAAGGAGGACAGGATCTGTCCAGAAGACATAGATTAGCCTAACATGGTGGAAAAAATAAGGTTGAAAGTAAAACCATGGCTTGGCAGGCCACAAAAACATCCCTTGTGTTACAGTAACAGAAACACTGAAATTAAGTAAAGGGGGCAAAATGTTTGCCCTTTTAAAAAAGTGAGGACAAAGTAGAGCATTACGATGCCATTTTTAAAGAATGTAAACTTAACAGAGGGCCACAGCATCTCCACTAGTCTATGTAGAAAATGAGGACACAGAATGTCACTCCTGCATCAGCAGTGGCAAGGGCTACAGAGAAAGAAAGAGCATGAGATGGGTAGAAAGGCCTACATTCAAGCTTGTATGGCATTGCTCAAATTTGCCACTACCTGGGGCCCTTAAAAAAATAGCAAAGGGGCTGGAGAGAAGCCTCGGTGATTAAGAGCACTGGCTCCTCTTACAGAGGACCTGGATTGGAATCCTAGCACCCACATGGTGGCTAACAAGCCTCTGTAACTTGTTAGGGGAATCATTAGCCCTCTTCTGGCCTCCTCAGGCATTGCATGACATGGGTGCACTTACATACATGAAAGCCATATACTCATACACATAAAATAAAAGCAAAAAAAAAAAAAAATGGGGAAATCCTGTCTGTAAAGAATTCTAATGGGAGGAAAAGTAAAGGCCAATTAAGGGCTAAACAAGCACTTCAAGCAGTGGCTACAAGTTGGCTGTGCTGGCTTACACCTGGAATCTCTACACTTAAGAGGATAGAGGATTGCTGCAAGTTCAAGGGATCTGCTCTATAGCATGAAATTTGGCTTCAAAACACCAAACAGAAATAAAGAAATAAATAGACCCAGCTACTGCTTAATACTACCCATACCCCAAAAGTAACATATTCTAAATCTCTGACTGCTAGTGAAGAAAACTAGGGATCAGAGGCTGGAGAGCACAGTGTACAGCTCCGTGGAGAGAGGAAGTATGAACTCATTCACTCACAGTCTTGGCAGAATGCAATGTAGGAAATACAGAAAATAACAGAAAAAATATAGAAGGCTTACCTTTTCAGCTTTGCCTCCTCTAAAGTTCCATTTGGTTCATACTATATTTTAGTATTTCATTTATTTATTATTATTTTTATGTGTGTGAGTGTATTGTCTGCACGTGTGTAAGTGCACTCAGGTTGTAAATGCCCATGGAGTGAAAAGAAGGTGTTGGATTTCCCTGGGACTGGAGTTATGGATAGTTGTTAGCAGCCATGTGGTTGCTGGGAATCAAGCCTGGGTCCTCTACAAGACTAGCCAGTGCTCTTAACCACTGACCCATCTCTCCAGCTGCATGGATCCTCTTATTTAAGAACAACGTCGACGCTAAAAATGATGGAAGTTTTTACCTCATGAGAAATGAGAAGTTATTATTATCTTCGCAGTACATGAAGCTTGCTACCTACATTAATTCAGAATTTTTACAACCACCATAGGTATAAGTACCATTACTAAGTAGCTCCATAAAACACATGGAGGTGATTCAGCTACTAACTAGAGAAACTGGATAGAAAACTTAGAAGAGTAGAACATTTAACTATACTGATTATTATGCCAGAATAAAACCAAAATGTATTCCATTGTGACTTAGGATCACACTTTAAAATGACGAGAATCCTCAGCCAATGGAGGATGTTGTAAGGACATGAAGACGTTTCCCGAAGCTTCCTCTGGAAGCTTCTGTGCTTCTCAAACCTTTTGGAGAACAACTTAGTGTCCTGACAGAGTTCTTTGACTTTTTATTTTTCACTATGAAATTCATCACATAAAAATGCACAAGAAGATTAAATTGTGTCAGAAAGTGCACAAAATAATCAAAGTTAAACATCCATGTATCAATATGTCACTGAATGCACGCAATACTATGTGGCACATAACAGAAGAAATAATAAGAATGTGTGGCTGGAGAAATGGCTAAGTGGTTAACAGCACTGGCCGCTCTTGCAGAGGACCAGGGTTCGATTCCCAGCACCCACAAGATAGCTAACAACCGTCCAGAACTCCAATTCTATGGCATCCAACATCCTCTTTTGGCCTCTCTTGGAGTTACAGGCATAGGTGCATTTACATCTATGCAGGCAAAACACTCATATATATAAAATTTAAATAAAGAAATAAATGTAAGAAGAATATAAATTTACCTTGAAATACTTCTTCAAATCTTGAGCAGTATAAATGTAAAGTAGCAGGTGAAAGATTCGTTGACTCATAAATACATATTGGGACCAAGTAGGGTCTGTGAACAGGGTGGGATAAACACGAAAGTAAAAGCCTACCTAGGTTCACATGTATAGAGGTACAGAGTAGCCTAAGTATTTCAATGACTGCTGTGGCTAGGCTGGTCCCAGGGATGTCACCTAATACAAGGCAAATGCAGGAGCTCTGGTGAGGATGAGTATTCTCTGTTGAGAAAGTGGTTAAATGCTATGTATGTCCTGCCTAAAACGACAATGACCAAAGAGTTACAACCAGTCTTTGTCCTGAGGAAATGATGGCCTAGCTAATTAGTCCTATCTATCCTATTCTTAGATCAACATTTAATGCAACATTTTAACCATTAACATTGATAAGAATTAACTTCAAAAAGCTTGCTGGGCATGGTGCCTCACTCCTTTAATCTTAGCACTTGGGAGGTGGAGGCAGGCGGATCTTTGTGAGTTCAAGGCCAGCCTTGTCTACAGAGTGAGTTCCAGGAGAGCTGGGGCTACAGGGAGACCCTGTCTCAAAAAGACAAAAAAAAAAAAAAAAGCCCAAGGCCAGACAAAAGCAAACTTACTTATGTGTGATAATATTTGTATTATTTATTTATATTTTAGTTTTCATTAACTTATTTTCAATGCTAGAGATAGAATCCAGAACCTTATGAATGCTAGACAAATCCTAAGGTATACTGAACAACTCTGGATTGACATATTTTTGCACAAAGTTTAAAAGTTCTAAAGCATAAAAGACAAAAACATATCTCAGAGGAACTAACCTGACTGCTTCCTGTGTAGCAAAGATCAAAGCTTAACCCAGGGAGACTCCTCAGGGTAGGGCACTTGGGGAGCTGAACTCTGAGTTCAGGAGGTATAGTCAGTCATGAAGGATTTCAGCCTCTACCTCGGGGTTATACTTGAGAACCGAGTAATGAATAGAATGACAAAATAACCAAGGTTTTTATTTTGTGCCTGTTATATCTCCTTCACTCTTAATAATTACAGATTATCTTGTTTTATAACCTATTGATGTATGACAGATGGAAAATAAAATGTTAGTAAACAAAATCCTGTCCTTAAGCATATAATAAATTGAGAAGCCTTAATCATACAGAAAGGACTTTCCTTTTAAACTGAAGAGAGAAAGAAACTTTGTTGGGTAAGAGATACAAACTCAAAGCAAAGTAGCATAAGAAATGCACTGGAGATACTTTTATTTTGAAATTAATCTTATCAAAGTAAATTATACCAAGAGAGAATAGCTATTAATATCATGTACTGGTATTAGTATAAAGAATTCATATCAAGAATTTTCCAGGACCCCAGGATTTGAAGAGATCATCAGCTTCAAATATACTTTTTAAGGGCTACTGCAGGGAATCAACCCTTGGTCAAAGCCTCCTCCACCTCTCTGTCCTTCTAGGAGTTAGCACTGGAAGACTGGGCTGTCAACCAGACCTGACTCTAAGGTGTTGGCATTAGAGTCAGGCATCTTAAGAACCAACACTCTATCAAACTAATTAAATGATAATTTCATTAAATAAGTGAAGCTCTAAGAAAAATGGAGACAATAACACTCCTTTATAAGATTATGATGACTTTAAATTCATCACTGAAGGCAACATGTTTCACATTCAATGCTGCAGTAGTAAGCTCTCAGTAAATGTTAACTAAGGAGGTGGGGGGGGGAAGCCCAGAGTTTTGGTTCTAACATTACTTTCTATTTAGCAGCACATCAAAGAACAAGAATCATCTGTGATGATGCTAGAAGCCAGAAACTACCTCCAATCAGAAGGCTGCATGTTTTAGCAACATATGGATCTAGTTCAGCTGGAGTTTCCTGAATGAATGTGGGCCTTTGCAAGCTTTCCAAGCACATCGAGCAGCGTTCACTCACTGGCACTGGAAACAAAGCTAATGGTCTGAAAAGCTGCACATGATAGAGATTAAGCTACCTGTCCTGAAAGTGGATGTGATGGCATTTAAACTGGAAAAGGAATGACTTAGAGGAAAAGGAATTTAGGCGTAGTCTCCTTCGTGTAATCTAAATGTGGCTTGCTGATTGCTTTCGGAAATATTCCCAGAGTTAAATACAATACTACGGTGCCCATTAACAAAACAGGTTTCCTATGAGTGGGGTATGAAAAATTCCTGCTCTGATGCCTTGAACATTTCACCCTGAAAGCTGGGAATGAAACTCTTTGCCCAGCACTAAGCAGTTTAGTAAACTCTTGCTGATGTGCTGCTCCGTGCTGCTAGGGCCACAGGGCATGTCTGAATAATTGAGTTTAAGCTTAAATAATGATCAGATGCCCTTTGAAACCTACTGACAGACACCAGACTCAACAAAGAAACAGAGGTTTTTCATCAGTGTGGACTCTGCCATTGGAGGCATGCTATAAAACTGCACAAGAAATGAAATACCTTTTTAATCTGTGCTGTACCACATAGTGCAATTTTTAAAAAGAACTATCTATTATGAGTTAAATATTTCTGTGTATACCATATTGATTTGGCAACATAAAAAGTATTTCCACTTTTTTAGATCACTCAATTCTTACTTGGCTTAATGTCTAAAATATTTCATTTTGATTTTTTATTAGTTTATTCTGATTTAAGCCCAATATATTGAGTAAGCTAGCAACTGAAAACCAAATTTCTCATTTGTTTTGAGAAATAGGATTCTTTGAGAAGCTGAACATTTTGTTTTAGTGTCAAACCTGGATCTTGGCTCTCTTAGTCCTCACATCTGTATCTCGCTTTCTGTATCATCATGTGACAGTGGTTTTTCACTAAACCACCCCTAACATCTATAGCACCCAAATATCCTGAATCCTAGCATCCTCTCAGAGAAACTGCTCCCTCTCGGGTACCTATCTGGGAGACAGACTGTCTAGAGCTTAGTAGATGAGATCCTCAGTGATAAGCTAGTAAGGGCCTGCCATAAGGTCTATGAATAAAAACAGAATTTTTTCCAAGTGTCATTTTAAATGTGGATAAAGCATGACCACAAGGTCATGCCACATGTCATTTCAACTCTTCTATCAGCTCACTTCCTCAAGAAAGAATCTAGGACCAGAGAAGTCAAGTGATTTGCTAACTCGTGGGCTTCAGGATCTGGATACTCAAAGAGGGAACCCTGTGCTGGCACATACCAGCTTGCGAAAAATGTTAACTTTCGGCTGAATCCAGACCTGCTGACCTGCACTCTATATTATAAAGCTGGAGAAACTCATTGGAAGCAATGGAAATGTGAGGATTTGAATCCAGATTTAGTAATTCCTAAATCAAGGCCCCTTAGTCTGTGTATTCTCACTGGAGCCTCTAAAGAGAAAGTGCAGCCTCCCACTAACCTGGATTAGTTTTCCCATAGTGCCATAATTCTCATGGCAGACCAGCAGTTCCATGGGTAGTCTAGTCAGAGTCAGACCTCAAGGATATGAGCCAGCCAGTCCTCAGTCTCTCTCTCTCTCTCTCTTTCTCTCTCTCTCTCTCTCTCTCTCTCTCTCTCTCTCTCTCTCTCTCTCTCTCTCTCTCTCTCTCTCTCTCCCTGCCTCCCTCCCTCCCTCTCTCCCCCTCCCTCCCTTCCTCCCCTCTGTGTAGACTTGTACCTATTGAGAGGTTTCCTCCACAATATAGAAATGTGGATTTCCACAGGCATCTGTGATTGATAACTTACAGCATCACATTTGACCCTCAGGACAATCATGTAATGAGGGAGGTTTGTTTAGCTTTTTTGCATACATGAAGAAACTTGAAGCTCAGATAAGAGAGATGATAATCAGCAGTGCCTTTTTACTGCCAGTTTTTTTCTTTTTTTCAGAATCCAGCAGATTAGAAGAACACACTTAAAATCATAAAACCAATCAGGAACAGTTCTGCCGTGACTTAGTTATACTATAAAAGCTCTATAATTCCCAGTGACTGTCACTTTTTTCCTTCCATAGTATAATGCTTAGCATCAGGATTCTGGGCCGAGGAGCTCGCGTGTTCTTCACTATATTCTTCTTCAATCATCTCTACAGCCTGTAATGAGGGGTATTCTCTTCTCTCACATGATTCAACATAGCAGCTCTTTCAGTGTACATATTCATTTCATGTTAGAGGTTTTGCAGAAACTCAGGGACCCTTGAAATGGAACTGAGATGGATTTATGATGACAACGAGTAGATGAACCCACATGCTTGCTCTCTTTTGTTTAACACTGAGAGAAGACATGAATGACAGCCCACTCCCTTGGGATCACTTGTAGGTTATAATGCCCACACCTTAGCTTCTTTAGTCATGGTGAGATGAAAAAGAAGCAGAGCAGCCACAGGGAAGACCTTCAGATTCCAAGTAAAACCATGGATATGATGAATGAATACTGTGACTGATATTCCATATGGAAAGAAGGCGAGAACTACTCATGCAGCCGCTGGGAGACAAGGGGCATGCCGAGTGTGTTAATACTCAACCACAAACCATTCCCAGTATGATCAACTGCTTTCTGGAAGCTCTACTGACCTTGCATGTGTGATTTCTAGTCACTCTTCATCTTCAGAAAAATATCCCCTTTGCTATTTACTTTCCAGTAACAAGAAGGAGAAAAATCTATTTGTTTTGGCAAAAGGGCTGCATTCTGACACTCTAAGGATCCTTATTGAAGATACTTGTGGACTCACAAATATGTCACATAATATATGAATTCCTGTGGATTACATGGCTGGTTCAGAAATTTGAGCTTACCTCTTTTTATTCACAGTTTCAGTGAACTACTGGTCAGCCCTGCGAAGACTGAGTTAGAAATAAAGCCAAGTAATACTATTCTATTATTTTCTTACTGTTTATTCATCTAATCTGATATATAGGCTGTATAAAAGGTACTTTATAATATGCTAATCCTGTTATTCATTACATAGTGCATGTTATAGCCCTGTTTTTACAGAGAGCAGCTTAATAAAATTAAGATGACTCAGTAGGTGCTTGAAATGAGATTCCCTCCACATCATCTCAGTGGTTTGGTCCAACACAGATTTCTCAGTGTTCTAGCTAGGGTTGAAATGCTGTGTATAGACAGACAATTTTTCAGCCCCAAATTGATGATGTCTGCATGCGTGGATCTAATTCTTCATAGGAATTTCAATAAAAAACTAAATGCTCTTGTCAAAAGAAGGATTTGGGCTTTTCTCATGGTTGGAGGTGTTTTCATTTGGGAAAGGAGTGCTGACAATCATTTGAGGTTGAAATTATGGTGAAATGTGAATGCATAGTACTGGGGCTAAAAGCCTGAGAATTAGGCCACCTCTAATTCAACACCTACTATTTGTGTGAATGGAGTATGTGGCCATTCTGTACCTTACTTTCCCTATCAATAGAATACCAAGTCTTCCTTGCATCTTTAGCAATAAGACCCTTGGAACTGCAACTAATCAAGGTCAGTTATCATTGAAAGGCTCACCTATCAAATAGATATTCTCTTCTGTGAGGCTATGAATCATCCCAGCGCTTCAAACATAGCATATGTTTCGAAGGTGTCTCTATGGACCTTTGGGTCATACAGTAGCCTAAAGGGACAAATCGTTCAGTACCTGGGATTTTGCAGCTAAAATCTAAATAAAGAGGGAACAGAAACAATTGAGGCCAAAGTATAACCAGTGTTATTTAAGAAGCCAGAAAAATACACATGAATTGAGGGCTGGAGAGATGGCTCAGAAGTTAAGAGGACTGTCTACTTTTGCAGAAGACCAGGTTGGGTTGCCAGCACCCCATATGGCAGCTAACAACGTTCTATAACTCCCACTCCAGGGTATATGATGCCCTCTTCTGGCCTTCATGGGTATTGTATGTACAGATATGCTTATATACATACAGGCAAAACACTCATATACATAAATTTTCTAAAAATACAAAGAAAAAAGTTTTAAAAATATACATTCCTAGCCACTGCATGCAGATCAGACCATACCCACTTGAATTGAAAATGGGGAAGTATTAGAAGACTGTATCTAATTTTAGTCTTATGATTTAAATAGGACAATGTCTACAGATAACAGCACCAGAGACTGGAAACCCCATAGCACATAACTTAGAATGGGCTTTACAGAGAGCTGATTAATACAATTAAACTGACTAGGTGTGTGAAATGAGACTCCCTGTTCTTACAGAGAGCAGCTTAATAATTCTCAGACAGAGGCCACAAAGCCCAGATGCTACAACTGAGTCCCAGATCTGAGGGTTCAGGTCAGTAGCCCCGAACCCAAGATTTTCCTGTCATCCCTGACCAGGACTTAAGAGAAATATTCAGATTTCCGAGTGTGGCTATCAGTCCCTCCTCCCTGCCCGCCATCCCTCAATCCAGAAATCTAAAGGCAATGCAGCCATTCTGTGTTCTGGATCAAACAACCCAACCTGTTGTTCATAACCTCAGAAGCAGAGTGGGCATGGATCTCCCAGAAGTCTGGGTAGTCTGGGCAAGCCTTTTCCCATCCCCTGAGTTCTCACAGCTCCCTTTACACTTCTCAGTTTTTGTCTCTATTCTCTGGCCTTCTCTTTCAGTCAGTCACTATTAAGCCTTGGAGATCCAGGCTAGCCCTCACCTTTAAATACTAGTGTTCCAAAGGCAACCCTTTTCCACCCACCCCTAGTTCTCTACTTAATACCTGAAAGACTCCACAGCTGACTGCATGCTTCCTTTGCTCCATAATATTCACACACACACACACACACACACACACACATACACATGCACACATACACACTACACATATACACATACTGTGCACACACACAAACTACACACACCACACACACATCACACACATACACACACTACACACTCACACATGCCACACACCACACACACACTACACACCACACACACCACATCACCACATGCACACACATGCCACACACTACACCACACATGTACATACACACTACACACAACACACCATACACACACACCACATATACATACACATTACACACACACACACATGTGCGCGCGAACTTACATGCTTAAACTTAGTCATATTTGTTTATCTCTCTCCCTGCTCTGTTAGTTCCACTGGAATATTTCTTTCCTCTTATCTTTGGATTTAAAAGTAAAACAATGTCTTGTTGTATATTAATGAAAATGTAGTAGTCTTGCTTCACTAAAAATTTTGTCAAACATCAAAAACTCTAGTCAAATCATGACATCACCATTATGTACTAGGTTATGGTTTGTTACAGGGTTGATTTCTGGATCTTAGACTTCTTCAAGGATAGAAGTATGACAGAGGAAAACTGTAAGTGTGGCATTTTCACAACCCAGTGAAAAGCCAAGGTAGGCCCTGGTTCCCCACCACACTTGCCATCACCAGGTTCCTCCAATCTACATAGCTCTATTTCCTTGGTCTGTTCTACATTTTTAATTGGCTTTATGTTTTTCTTGACAGTCAGAAATGCAATCAGTAGATGATTTCATGTTTACATTTAGTCAGTATGTTTTAATTTCTCAGATTTTTAAATTTCATGGCATCATAAATTGTATAATTTAGATAAAAGTTAAAGTTTATCAAATCAGTTCACCTACAGCAACCCGAGTCTCCGTTTCTTTTACCCCCCTTGTTTATAACCAAAGCACATAATGAATTGGGGAAAATTTTTATAGAACAGACAAAAATTATAGAAAAGGAAATTACAGAACTATTCTCCATCTCCATTATTTATATTTATATTCCCTTTATTGGTAGTGTGCGCGTGTGTGTGTGTGTGTGTGTGTGTGTGTGTGTGTGTTGATAGGCATTAGTATCCTCAGAATGCAACAGAAATGGATGTAAAGCTTTTGTGTATTTTTCATTTTGTTTCATTGTGAGACAAATATCACTGTCTAGACCAAGCTAACATTGAATTTGTTATGTAGATAAAGCAGGCCCCAAACTCAAGATTGTCATGCCTCAAAGTTCCAAGTGCTGGAATTAAAGATGTGCACCATCACACCAGATGTGTACACACCTGGGATGCATAGAGCATTGATGATACAAGTTCCCAGTCATCTTGTTTTGCTGACAATAGAAGAATTTTAATAGCTTGGAGATATTCATGCTTACCTTAAATGAGAAAACACAGTCTTCTCATTTCAAAATGCTTCCTGTTGTGTTTAGCCATAATGTTAAAGCAACGGAAAAGATTTAATCAGAGATGAAATGCTATGGTCAAGCGACAATGCAGGATTTTATTAAGTTTTCTCTGTCTTACAAAGGATATCAGGTGCTTAGTAATTTTATAAAATTTCATAATCTGTAGTAAACACAGAATCATCTATGTGTTCATCTCTGTATGGAGTGTCGTCTTCATCCCACTACTCCTATAGAGTGTGCACAATTTGCATAATTCATGCAATGCTAGATAATTCCTGAATAATATTTTGTGCTATAATTTCTTTTTTTTTAATTTTTATTTATTTTTTTATTATTTATTTTTTAACATATTTTTTATTGATGCTTTGTGCATTTCATACATCATTTTCCAATTCAGTTCAGGCATATTTCCCTTTCCCTTCCCCCCCGACCCCCACCCCATCCCAGATCATGCATTCTGCCATAACTGTCCTGCATCTTTCTCTCAGTTATTTTTTTCCATTTTTTAGCTATAAGGTTATTCCTGGACAAACTGTCAGCCCATGAAAGGAAACAGCCAGAACTGACCAGAGTCCAAGACAACAGCTCCATAGAGAGTGGACTGTTTTGCTTCTCATCCACCTGTGCCCCTTTTCTAAGCCTAGGGAACAATCTTCGGAAGAGGGGCCGTGGTAGAATGTAAGGGCTGTCACACACTACAATAAAGGGAATATAAATATAAATAATGGAGATGGAGAATAGTTCTGTAATTTCCTTTTCTATAATTTTTGTCTGTTCTATAAAAATTTTCCCCAATTCATTATGTGCTTTGGTTATAAACAAGGGGGGTAAAAGAAACGGAGACTCGGGTTGCTGTAGGTGAACTGATTTGATAAACTTTAACTTTTATCTAAATTATACAATTTATGATGCCATGAAATTTAAAAATCTGAGAAATTAAAAATACTGACTAAATGTAAACATGAAATCATCTATGATTGCATTTCTGACTGTCAAGAAAACATAAAGCCATTAAAAATGTAGAAAGACCAAGGAATAGAGCTATGTAGATTGGAGAACTGGTGATGGCAAGTGTGGGGGAACAGGGCCTACCTTGCTTTTCACTGTTGTGAAATGCCACACTTACAGTTTTCCTCTGTCATACTTCTATCCTTGAAAAGTCTAAGATCCGAAATCACCCTGTAACAAACCATAACTAGACATATATCTTATTTTAGGTTATTTTTTTAAATTTATGAGTTGTTCTATTCATTCATCAGGCTTATTCCTTCCCTCCCCACCATCCAGATATGAGCCAACATGTCCGCATCTTTCTCAGTTTTTTTTTCATTTACTTAAGGTATCTGAATAAGAACCTGCACCACTCACTTGGTGCCCAAAACCTACAGCCACCATCCAGTGGGGGGAGGTTGTTGTTCAATCAATTGATCAAATAGAGTCCAGACTACATTGCTGTAGTTTCACCATCACCCAATGCAGCCTTACATCTACCACGCCCTCTTCCGCAGTTGTTCCCGAGTTAAAAAGGGGACAGTGGAGAGAGAAACAGTCCACTCACTCTGAGCTGTGGCTTGGATCGGTCAGTTATCTGGCTGTTTCCTTCATGGGCTGACAGTTTGCCAGGAATAACCTCTGATCTCATACAGCTAATAATGTATTAACAACTAAGTTAAGTTCTTTAATAGACACACTTTGATATGAACCTGAATTTCCCCCATTGACACTGGTTATCATTACCGGGTAGCGCTCACATGGGATTCCAGAACCCTTGATTGATCAGACAGTGTCTGCTGCACATTATTTCAGGCAGGAGTAGCTGTCATGACTGTTGACTCGAGACCTATTCATTTAGCTTGGTAACCTGGTCCAAGTTCATCTGTACTGCATGAATCAGAGATTTCAAAGCCACATGAGAGGTTTTTTGATGTTTGACAAAATTTTTAGTGAAGCAAGACTACTACATTTTCATTAATATACAACAAAGACATTGTTTTACTTTTTAAATCCAAAGATAAGAGGAAAGAAATATTCCAGTGGAACTAACAGAGCAGGGAGAGAGATAAACAAATATGACTAAGTTTAAGCATGTAAGTTCGCGCGCACATGTGGCTTAAGTGTATTGTGATATGGCTGTGTTGTTGTGTATGTTGTGGTGTTGTGATGTGTTGTGTAGTGTGTATGTACATGTGTGGTGTAGTGTGTGGCATGTGTTGCATGTGGTGTGTAGTGTGTGTGTGTGTGTGTAGGGTGTGTGGTGTGTGGCATGTGTGAGTGTTAGTGCTGTGTATGTGTGTGATGTGTGTGTGTGTGTGTAGTTGTGTGTGTGCACAGTATGTGTATATGCCGTGTGTGTATCTGTGGCCATGTGTATGTCTGTGTGTGTGTGTGTGTGTGTCGTGTGAATTATTATGGAGCAAAGGAAGCATTGAGTCAGTGTGGAGTCTTTCAGGTATTAAGTAGAGAACTAGGGGTGGGTGGAAAAGGGTTGCCTTTGGAACACTAGTATTTAAAGGTGAGGGCTAGCCTGGATCTCCAAGGCTTAATAGTGACTGACTGAAAGAGAAGGCCAGAGAATAGAGACAAAAACTGAGAAGTGTAAAGGGAGCTGTGAGAACTCAGGGGATGGGAAAAGGCTTGCCCAGACTACCCAGACTTCTGGATCTGCCACTCTGGTTTTTTTTCTGATCCTTTTTGGTGCTCGGGCGCTATCGCGCCCCCTCCTCTCTGCTTGGCGGATTCTTAGGCGCTCTGGTGTGCTTCTGAGGTTATGAACAACAGGTTGGGTTGTTTGATCCAGAACACAGAATGGCTGCATTGCCTTTAGATTTCTGGATTGAGGGATGGCGGGCAGGGAGGAGGGACTGATAGCCACACTCGGAAATCTGAATATTTCTCTTAAGTCCTGGTCAGGGATGACAGGAAAATCTTGGGTTCGGGGCTACTGACCTGAACCCTCAGATCTGGGACTCAGTTGTAGCATCTGGGCTTTGTGGCCTCTGTCTGAGAATTATTAAGCTGCTCTCTGTAAGAACAGGGAGTCTCATTTCACACACCTAGTCAGTTTAATTGTATTAATCAGCTCTCTGTAAAGCCCATTCTAAGTTATGTGCTATGGGGTTTCCAGTCTCTGGTGCTGTTATCTGTAGACATTGTCCTATTTAAATCATAAGACTAAAATTAGATACAGTTCTTCTAATACTTCCCATTTTCAATTCAAGGGGTATGGTTCTCTGATCGGCTCATGCAGTGGGCTAGGAATGTTATATTTTTTAAAACTTTTTTCTTTGTATTTTTAGAACAATTATGTATATGAGTGTTTTATGCCTGTCTGTATATAAGCATATCTGTACATACAATACCCATGAAGGGCCAGAAGAGGGCATATTCATTATCCTGGAGGTGGAGTTATAGCAACGTTGTTAAGCGCCATAATGGGTGCTGGCACTCCACCTGGTCTTCTGCAAAAGTTTAGACAGTCCTCTTAACTTCTGAGCCATCTACACTCCAGCCCTCAAATTCAATGTGTATTTTTCGCTTCTTAAATTAACACTGGTTTATTACTTTGGCCTCAATTGTTTCTGTTCCTCTTTCTTTATTTAGATTTTAGCTGCAAAATCCCAGGTACTGAACGATTTGTCCCTTTAGGCTACTGTATGACCCAAAGGTCCATAGAGACACCTTCGAAACATATGCTATGTTTGAAGCGCTGGGATGATTCATAGCCTCACAGAAGAGAATATCTATTTGATAGGTGAGCCTTTCAATGATAACTGACCTTGATTAGTTGCAGTTCCAAGGGTCTTATTGCTAAAGATGCAAGGAAGACTTGGTATTCTATTGATAGGGAAAGTAAGGTACAGAATGGCCACATACTCCATTCACACAAATAGTAGGTGTTGAATTAGAGGTGGCCTAATTCTCAGGCTTTTAGCCCCAGTACTATGCATTCACATTTCACCATAATTTCAACCTCAAATGATATCTGTCGTCTGAACGCAAACTCCATAAACTCCCCCATGATCTCAAAAGACAACAGTGACTAAAAACACCAATAAAGAGAAGAAAAAAACAAGAAACCCGAAAATATATGGTTGTATATCGGTACAAAGCCGTCTATCTCTCATAATATGAAAAGCTGATGTTATTTANCGTGTGTGTGTGTGTGTGTGTGTGTGTGTGTGTGTGTGTTGATAGGCATTAGTATCCTCAGAATGCAACAGAAATGGATGTAAAGCTTTTGTGTATTTTTCATTTTGTTTCATTGTGAGACAAATATCACTGTCTAGACCAAGCTAACATTGAATTTGTTATGTAGATAAAGCAGGCCCCAAACTCAAGATTGTCATGCCTCAAAGTCCCAAGTGCTGGAATTAAAGATGTGCACCATCACACCAGATGTGTACACACCTGGGATGCATAGAGCATTGATGATACAAGTTCCCAGTCATCTTGTTTTGCTGACAATAGAAGAATTTTAATAGCTTGGAGATATTCATGCTTACCTTAAATGAGAAAACACAGTCTTCTCATTTCAAAATGCTTCCTGTTGTGTTTAGCCATAATGTTAAAGCAACGGAAAAGATTTAATCAGAGATGAAATGCTATGGTCAAGCGACAATGCAGGATTTTATTAAGTTTTCTCTGTCTTACAAAGGATATCAGGTGCTTAGTAATTTTATAAAATTTCATAATCTGTAGTAAACACAGAATCATCTATGTGTTCATCTCTGTATGGAGTGTCGTCTTCATCCCACTACTCCTATAGAGTGTGCACAATTTGCATAATTCATGCAATGCTAGATAATTCCTGAATAATATTTTGTGCTATAATTTCTTTTTTTTTAATTTTTATTTATTTTTTTATTATTTATTTTTTAACATATTTTTTATTGATGCTTTGTGCATTTCATACATCATTTTCCAATTCAGTTCAGGCATATTTCCCTTTCCCTTCCCCCCCGACCCCCACCCCATCCCAGATCATGCATTCTGCCATAACTGTCCTGCATCTTTCTCTCAGTTATTTTTTTCCATTTTTTAGCTATAAGGTTATTCCTGGACAAACTGTCAGCCCATGAAAGGAAACAGCCAGAACTGACCAGAGTCCAAGACAACAGCTCCATAGAGAGTGGACTGTTTTGCTTCTCATCCACCTGTGCCCCTTTTCTAAGCCTAGGGAACAATCTTCGGAAGAGGGGCCGTGGTAGAATGTAAGGGCTGTGATTGGGGTGAATGGTGAAACTACAGCAATGTAGTCTGGACACTCATTTGATCAACTTGATTGAACATACAACCCCTCACCCCACGCTGGAATGTGGGGCTGTGGGGGTTTGGGCACAACAGCCTGCAAATTAGTTTTACATGAAGGATGCTTGTACTTATGGATTGTGCTATAATTTCTAAGTCAAGAGAAACTTTGTCTTTTTTGGACAATCTACAACATGAAACTAAACTCTCAAACAATTTCAATAAGGCAGCTTAACAATTTTACTTTTTTCCAGGTGTCCTGGGTGTTCCTGCTAGAGTCAAGTTTAAAACTAATAAAAACTCAGATGCTATTAGGAAGAGGTGATGGGGAAAGGAGGGATAAGAAGGCAGGGAGGATCTTCTTCCTGCGCTAGAGGAAAGCAGGCTGGGTGATGCAGCAGTGGGGAGAAGGAAGCGCTGGCTGGAAGCCTGCTTTGAGCTGCACTAATATGAGGAAAAGTGAACACTACCCCATTACTGCATGGCAGCGGCAGACGCCTTTCTGCTGTGTTATAAAAGGCATGTGCTGTGGGGGGTTATGAAGTAGGAGTAACACAGGACTAAATGTGCTTATGATAAAAAGAAGTTCCTTTGTCAATACCAAAACATTAGGAACATCCGAAGGTTTGATGTATTTAAACATAAAGTGCTTGGGGGTCCTTGAAGAGTGGAAATTCTATCAACTGACAACAGCTTGGTGCAACTGTTGGTAATATGGAGTGTCATTATATCCCAAAATGTTACTGCCTGGCTGTCCCCCTGCTGCCTTGCATTCATATCCCATCCTCATACACAACTCATACAAACATTCATTACTTGGTGTTCCCAGTAATTGAGCTCATGATTGCTTGAGTAAAGCCTGTACCCCTCATCCTCCTTTTCTATTTTCGAAGACCCTTTCATCTGTATTCCAATAATACATTTAGCCAAATCAGGCTTTCAGAGACCCTGAGTAACTGAGAAAGCTGTTCTTATCTCATTATTCCGAAGTCTTGGGCCATGCCTGGTCTTGGCAGCAAGGCGCGTTCTTCCTGCCCTTTCATCATCAGCTGAAGGCCTATTCCTTCTAAAACAGCATTGAGAGGGCAGTCCTAAACAATAGCAATTAAATATATTACTCACCAAGTCTTTCTAGTACATTGAATTTAACTATATGTCTATGGGTTTGGTGATTAAAACCATTCTTTAGTATTATAAAAGAATACATAAATAGTACACTATAATAGCAGTATATAGCAAAAAAAAAAAAAAAAAAAAAAAAAAGGAAAAAAATATCAGCCCTTTAAATTCTTGGGCACTTTATTAGCAATTATTGGGGAAAATAAAGGGGATAAGATACCAATGTGGTGTGATAAATAGAAAAAAATATAAATAAGGCTTATGTGTGTATGTGCTATTGTGTCTACATACAGATATACAAATCTGTGTATTAGAGGAAAAAGCTTACAAATCATTCTCACAAGAGGTAAGAAAATGTGCAGCGCAGTATCTCATCAAAACCTTCTTCCTATCCAGGGAGTATTGTTAGCTTGTAACTGAGATTGTCTCCGACAAGCTCCGAGTTACTGAATCAAGGATTCCTTCCACCTACCATGACCACCATCTTTCTCTCACTAAATGTGTCAGATCTAGATGTCATTGCATAAAACGCGAAGAAAATAAATTTGTAATGAAAGTTATCTTGCTGTTCACAGATTCAGAGTGTCCCTGCTGGGAAACATGCACTGGTTTGGTCATTTTCAGGCACTCTCTGGACCAGGGAGCTGGGGCTAGATTCCACCCTAGAGCTCTGCTGCAAGTCAGCCCGCCTAGAGGATGGCTCCGCCTCTTCCAGCTCCTCCTCTTCCCATCAAGGACCTGACCCTGCCCATTGACCACAGTTCTTTTCTGCCTTCTGGCACTGGGAACTTGTCTGTCCTAGGATGAAAGAGGAATTCTCTGCTGTCTGCAGGGCTTTCCCCAGGGAACAGAGCATGAAACCCAAACTTATATAAAATCATATCCTGTTTGCAAACATCATATTCCCTTCGCTTCTCACTAATCGGGTCCCATAAACTCCAGCTCAGCTTGAGAGCCCATTCCTCATCTAAACAAATGCCATAAGCCCCTTTATACTTTTACAACCATGTCAAAAAATAATATTGCCTGCCAATAGTGATGTGATTGGAGTTGCCTCCTCCGAGCCATAAAAGAAGCGCAGAGTCTGTTATCAATTTCTCTAAGTGTATCAGGGGAATTATGGGTCGATTCAGTTCCAAGTTATAAATGACAACTCAAAAGCCGCAGAAGCGTTTGAAGCTGGGAGCTGATGACGACATTATCATAAAAGCCTGCTCGTCCTTGCTTTTGTGGGTTTTTTTGTGGCCTATCAAGTGAAGAGGGGAAAGAAGGCTGAGAAATGACTTCAAGATTTCTCCACACAGCAGCCGGTCAGATGGCCAGGAAAATGATCACTATTTTTACTGATACACCCAAGGACGAGGGAGAGCTAATGTGGTCCTGCCCTGACTATTGTTTGCAGAGTCTTTTAATGATCTGATGCACTACACCAGGGCTAAGGCTTCGAATTTACTAAAATGCTCTTTTCAGCTGCTGTTTTTCGCGTTGAAGAATCACTGCATAATCAGAAATGAGTCAAACCCTAGTAACTAAATAAAATGAGACTCAAACACAAAGGAATTTAGGAACCCCAACATGGTCCGGCAAAATGGAGTTCTAGAGAGGCTGATTTTAAACACCTTAAATACCATTTGCCCGAGACTCCAAAGACCATAAGCAATTTTATGTGAAAATTTAATAAGCAGACGTTTTCTGATTTTATAATGTTCCAGGTTGTCTCCTCAAAAGCTAATTAATCCGTCAGAATTTGGTAGCTTCATTCTTAACCCATCTAGAATGAAGCTGTATACTCTGAGCAACTACAATTTATTTTAACAATTGGAAATCACTGAGTAATTCAGAATTAAAACCAATGGGACTGTCTTAGATAATTTGAAACAGAACAGTATTTTAAGACAAAAGCAATACACATGATTCCAAACCTCCCGGGCACCCCAACAGTGCTAAACCCGGCTACTCACAAGTTCATAGTGGGTGTCTTTTATATGGTTATTATTTCTGAAGTTGTCCTGGAGATGAAAATACAGACTGTTCAAATCCAGAGGACTCAGAATTCTTCCCATTACTTGTATCAGAACTAAAGATTTAAGGGAGCAAGCTGTCTCCCTTATGGTCAAGAACATGATTTGGCACTTTAAAATAATTGGCAATAAGAGGGCAATAAGAGGGTGAAAACACTGTGGGCAAGCTTGACATGCTGAGTTCGATCCCCAGAATCTACAGTAAAGAACTGACTCCCAAAAGTTGTCCTCTGATCTCTACAAACCTGTCTTGACAAATATATGCCAGCATAACAGCATAAACACACACACACACACACACACACACACACACATACACACACACTCACTCACTCACCTGGGCCTACCCAGAAGGCAGAAGCCAACCTGCTAAGCAAAGGGCTTTTCTCATCTTCCTTCAGCCTTCTCCATGCCTGATGGGGCCAACCTAAGCAGGGTTTCCTCCTGGATCTGCCCATACTAGCATTACCCACCACCATATCAGGGACCTGTCTGGATTAATAGTAAGAACTTAACCTGTGCCCCACACTGCTTCTTGTTGGGTGTAGAGAGCCCACGGAAGTTATCACTATTAAGTCTTTCGACATTTTAAGACCTTACTGAAATTGTTCTGGCTGTAGGATAAGTTACCTTGGCATGGGTTTAATGAGGGTCAGTTGAGGTACTTTAGGATAGTGAATGCCAGGCATATCCCAGGTTACATTTGGGTCCTAAGTCTCAGGGAGTCTGCCACAGTTCAGCTTAGTGTAATGACTTAGATGTGCATATACAAGAATGGGTTTTGTCACCCACCATTCTTTGAAGAAAATATTAATTCTTTGAGCATTTCATACAATGTATTTCAATCATATTCACCTCTAACCCCTCACCTTTAATTCATCCCAGATCCACTCCCACTTCCGTGCCCCCTCATTCATGTCCATTTCTAATGTATTTATTTATGTTTAATTTTATGTATATGAGTGCATTGCCTGCACATATATAATTGCACCCCTGAGGTGTAACCTGACCCGGAGTTACAGATAGTTGTTAGCCAACATGTGGATGATGGAAATCAAAAAGGGTCCTTTGCAAGAGCACCCAGTGCTCTGAACTGCTGAGCCATGCCTCCAGCCTCCTATTTTATTTTTTCAATGCCCCATTGACTTCAGTTTCTGTGTCCATATACTTCTGCCTGTATCCCTGGCAGGCCTGGGACTTGTTATGTAGAACAGGCTGGTCTCAGTCACACAAAGATCCACTGGCCTCTGTCTCCTGAATACCAGGATTGAAGACACCTCTGCCACAATCTTAATGAAAACTGACACTCCCTCTCCTAGAATCCATCCACTGTCCATAATTTATCCATGGTTCCAAGACTGTCACAAATGTTACGAGAGTGACCACCTGCTTTATGACTGAATTTCTGTCCCACTCTTTTAAGGTTTCAGGTTTCCTATCACCATTCCCACGAAGTAGACCTTAGTTTTGTTTCACTCTTTTCCTCATGTGCAGGTGAGCAGCTTTTCTCTCAAACAGTCATGTGGGATGTATTAGAATGCAATGGCAAAAGGCAGTGGAAGCTATTTCAAAAGTAATTTTATGTTTTGTGTCTTAGAATGATTTTTGCAAGCTCCAACAGCACAGGGGGTTTGTAACAAGGACTAATGTTGGATTATAACTGTCTTTGGTCAAGGGTCAAAAGCAAATGTCATTGGTGGGCTGCCATGAAGGAGGGCATATTGCTTTAGCCACACTAGGCCCTGTGAGACTAAAAGGATGGAATAAGTCTGGAGGATGTAGCCATCTGTTAAAGATGAAGCCCAAGAAATAACCTGCAAAGTGGCTTTGCAGCGTATATGCCCAAGTCTGCCCATCAATGCTTCTAGGTTTTCATCACTGGTTATGTGACTTTAGAAAAAGAATTTCTCTTCTCTGGAGATTCAATTGATCACTTACAAAATGATGTTAATGACAATAACTATTTACATTTCACTGGTTTTACCAAACTTTGTTGTATATGTATAAACAATAAAGTTCAAATGGATGTTGGTTGAAGTTGACATTATTTCCAGAGGGGCAGTATCACAGATGACAGAGTTGAAAGATAGCCTTCACTATATCAGGAATAAGCTGTATGTTAACTCCGCTATATGTTTAGGAGTTCACATTTTTCCTTTTAATTTTATATTACTCTAAAATATGAATATATACCAAAACAATAAACCTTTGCAGAGACAAAATTTAAAAGGACTGAGACAAAGATGCAGGATATGTATGGCAGAATGCATGAACTGGGGTGGGATGGGAAGAAGGGAAACGGGAATATGTCTAAATTGAACTGAAAAATGATGTCTGAAATATACAAAACAGCAATAAAAATATTAGAAAAAAAGAAAGATAACCTTTACTAAGTCAGGTATCATTGAAATGATAAGAACAGAAATAGAGCCGGACACGGTGTCACACGCCTTTAATCCTAGCACTTGGGAGGCAGAGGCAGGCAGATCTTTGTGAGTTCAAGCCAGCCTGGTCTATGGAGTGACTTCAGGACAACTGGGGCTACAGGGAGACCCTGTCTCAAAGAGACAAAAAAAAAAAAAAAGAACAGAAATAGATGGGATTTTCCTGCATAAAACTTAGTTACAGCAAAGAATTTTCTAAAACATGATAAATACATGATTAGGTTTGTTCTCTCCCTTTGATATCCATAAAGTAATTGATTTAGATGTCTTAGTGTTTGGAAACCTGACCTAGAGTTATGTTGTTTTGACGTGACTTGGTACTTTCTTTTAGAGAATGAAGGTTTGTTACTGGTAAGGGTTAACTTTAAATAGATTGCAGGCTATAGGGTTTGTTCTAATCATCCACAAAAATGTAGACATTTTTCTTCATATGTTGCTAGATTTGAACAAATTTGTCATTGAAATGTGGTATAAATATCCTGGGTCAAAAGGTTTTGTTAATTACTGAAGACAAAAATGACCTCAAGGGGCTCACAAACAACATGTCCCACAATGCAAAGCAGTTTGTGCAGTTTGTTCTGTTTTCACCAGGAACATAATCTATGTGCATAGCTCTTGTAAGTCTGCTAGAAATTGAATTATGTGCAAAACTGTGTAAAAAAACTCTCATATCGACCTTTTTCCAGCTGCAGAAAAGTCTAGCTGCGCTAGCTAGCTTCATGTTCATGTGGAAAAATCTAGCTAAGCTAGCTTCATGTTCATGTGGAAAAGTCTAGCTGAGCTAGCTTCATGTTCGTGTGGAAAAGTCTAGCTGAGCTAGCTTCATGTTCATGTGGAAAAGTCTAGCTGAGCTAGCTTCATGTTCGTGTGGAAAAGTCTAGCTGAGCCACTTTCATGATATTCATGTGTCTTCTCATACAACTTGAATGTAAAGGGCTTCACTCTTTGGTTCTTTGTATTAACCAACATGAAATTCTTAATTATTTTTAATAAGGATCTCTGCATTTGATAATCACCTCTGCAAGTCTCACAGCTCTTTTTGAAGTCAATTATTACATTTACTGAAACAAAAGCCCAAACATTACTAGAGAGATAAACCGAAGGAGATTATTTTTAGTAAGTTTGTATAATTTAAAAACAGTAAAGAAATTCAAGCTTACCCCAAGTCCACCACAAGGTAACGAGGAAAAAAATTTTTGAGAATCCTCACCTATACAGGAAGAAGAGATGAAAACACAACTTGTGAGTATACAGTTTTTCAATTTTTGGTGTTTATTTATAAATAATATGTCATGTTGTATTCATTTTTGGACTCATCAGAAAATTAAAATAAAATTTTATTCTAATTAGAGTTCATTTCACTGTTTTATCTATATGCCCACACAGGAAATAACTCAAAGCAAATGGAAAAATATCATTACACATAGAATCTGTTACCTCATATGAACAAGCATTTTTAAATGAAATTTTGGCCCCAAACTGTTCTATTTCTGTAACAAAAATCCTTCAGATCATGGCTCCTGGGGTACCTTTTTGGGCTTCAGTCAAGACTCCTCCCGAAGATTCAGACAAAACTTCCTCCTATCTCTTGTCTCCCCAAGAATACAGAGTACTTAAACTCCATTCCCCCATGCCTGCCCTGCCTACACACTCCTTTGTTTGGGTGGGAGTGACTTCCAGAATAATCCAAAAACAGGGTTGATGCAGCCCTCTGCTCTGCCCTAACTCCACCTTCTTATTCTTTGGAATGGATTGTTCAATCCTTAGAAAAACTGTTTTTGTTTTGTTTTGTTTTGTTTTGTTTTGTTTTGTTTTGTTTTGTTTTGTTTTGTTTTGTGATAGGGTGTCATTCTGTATTCTGGCCTGGCCTGGAACCCAGGCTGTAGCCAAAGCTGGCATTGAGCTCGTTTCAGTCCTCCTGCATCATTCTTTACAATGCTGAGGCATTGCACCACGCTCAAAGGATTTCTACAAAGCAGAATGTCACAGAAATGTTGCATCCTGCCAGGCGTGGTGGCACACACCTTTAATCCTAGCACTTGGGAGGCAGAGGCAGGTGGATCTCTGAGTACAAAGCCTGGCTGGTCTACATAGTGAGCTCCAGGCCAGCTGAGACTAAAGGCAGACCCTGTCTCTAAAAGACAAAAAAAAAAAAAAAAAAAAAAAAAGGAAATTGCATGGTATCATTTTTAATATTTTATTATTTTTATTTTATGTATATTAGTATATTGCCTACATGTATATAAGTGTGCGCATGCTGTACAATGTCTTCGGAAGTCAGACGAGGACATCAGATTCTCCTTCAACTAGATTTATACATGGTTGTTAGCCACCATGTGAGTGATGGAATCGATCTCAGGTCCTCTGCAAGAGCAGCCAATATGCTCCTAACTGCTGAGCCATGTATCCTGCCCCATATTCTATCATTTTATAGATTATAATTTATGGAAAGTAACTTTCTACTTACTGAGTATATTCCTTCAATATTATGGTTCAAGCCACAAGGTTTGTTAATATATATATATATATATATATTCATTAAAAATATTTGAAATACAAAAATATTTTCTCAAAAGTACACACTTAGTACTAATTTATACTTTAGAAAGTAGCTGACTCCTTCTAAGATATAGCTAAGGCCAAGAACCCCTTAAATCTCTCCAATGTTCACAAATTTTTAAACAACATGTGATAAGAAATATAATCCCATTGGGGAATATCATTATCATTATGAAACTTGTCTTTCTTAAAACTATATGCCCAAATATTCATTTTGATTATTTCTTGGAACTAAGGTAGGATACTCAGCATCAGTGTGGAGCCAATTCACCTATGTATTTCTGACCATGAAATACAAAATTAAAATTGGAATTAGGTTTGTGGTGAAAGCATGTCATGACAGTAAAAATGTAAATGGATTATACCAGCACATAAGCAAGTTTATTTTGATAGCAATAAATTTAATGTGCTGACATTTTAGAAAAGAAAAACATAGATTCCAACTTAAAAAATGAACATTTAGTTCAGTGATACAGCACTTCCCTGGCATGCACAAAGCTCTGGGTTAAATCCTTTTACATCATAATTATTAAAATGGGAATACCAGTAAAAGAGACTTTTTGTTTTGGTCTTTTTGAGACAGGGTCTCCCTGTAGCCCCAGCTGTCCTAGAACTTGCTCTGTAGACCAGGCTGGCCTTGAACTCACAAAGATCTGCCTGCCTTTGCCTCCTGAGTGCTAGGATTAAAAGTGTGCACCACCACACCTGGAAAGACTTTTAAAATAATTCTGGGACTGGAGAAATGGCTCAATGGGCTGCAATGTGTGGAGCCTGGAATTCATTCCTCATCACCCAATGGTAAAAGGAGAGACTCTTCTTCTGCAAACCATCCACTGACCATGTGTGTGCTATGGCATACACTCATTGGCACATACCACCCCCAAGACAGAAATGTCAAAATATTCTGGATAACACTGAAGAAGGGATAAAGGTTTTAAAGATATACATCTTTTCCCTTCCTTCCTTCTTTCCTTCCTTCCTTCCTTCCTTCCTTCCTGTCTTTTTTTTAGTGTTTTTTGTCTTTTTTTTTTTTTTTTTTTTTTTTTTTTTTTTTTTTTTTTTTTTTAGGACAGGTTCTCTTTGTAGCACAAGCTTGCCTAGAACTCACTACATAAACCAGACTAGCTTCAATCTCACAGAGATCCATTTGCCTCTGCCTCCCAAGTTCTGGGATTAGAGGCATGTGCCAGCACATGTGGCTGGGTTAAGTTTTGTTATTACTCTTAACAAGCATTTTAGTGTATCCTTCAATATTTTACAGGAGTAAACAAGATAGATATTAATATGGGCACTCTTTATTTGTGGCCAATTAAAAATAAAGAAAATGTTGTAATGTGATAAAGTATTTTTTTTTTTTTGGTCTTTTTTTGAGACAGGGTCTCCTTGTAGCCCCAGCTGTCCTGGAACTCACTCTGTAGACCAGGCTGGCCTTGAACTCACAAAGATCCACCTGCCTCTGCCTTCCAAGTGCTAGGATTAAAGGCATGAGCCACCACGCCCGGCTGATAGAAGTATTTTTTTTAATTATTAAACCCTGAGAATATGGAAAATTAATTTAGTAATATTTGAATTTTATTTAGTTATGGTAAGAGTAAAAATGAGTTAAACACCTGAAAATTTCAATTTAATTGTATGCAAGAAAATTTTTTAAATCACTATATTAACTGAACTTGTTATTTGGCAGCAATATGTTTATCAACCAGCAAAAATCTGACTAACCATGAGATAATAGAACATGGTACTAAGAATGACAGGAATATTGATTCTAAGGAAAGCCTTATATAAGACTAGAGAGAGCATTTTCAAAGCATCACTTTCAAAGTCTAGAATATTAAAAGGAATAAATGGTGATCATATTAACATCTAATTATTTTGTAGCTTATACATGTCTTTTAGGGTGCAAAGGCTTCTAAGTCTACTCATAAAATTTGTCTTTAAACCCTTCCTCTTTTCTATTTTTTTTTTAATTTATTTTTTTATGTGTATGAATGTACTGTCTGCATGTAAGTTTGTGCACCCGGGTCGTGTAATGCCACAGAGGTCAGAAGACGGTGTCGGATTCCCCTGGAATTGGAGTTAAAGACAGTTCTCAGCCACCATGTGGGAGCTGGGGAATCGAACCCGGGTCCTCTGCAAGAGCAGTCGGTGCTCTTAACCTCTACACCATCTCTCCAGCCCTTAAACCCTTCCTCTTAACTCTAGAACTTGACTATAAAGAGTGTAGCATCAGTGTAAGTCAAAAATGACCCTGCCCATCCTATGGGAAAGGACTGGAGGAGGTAAGAAGCTACATTGTAGTAAAAACAAATGGCTAAATGAAAACAAAGCTCTTCACTCTGAAATTTTAAATACAGTTCCTATCCTGGTTCAAAAATCATAAAGACCAAATAACAACTTTTCTAGGAGAACTGGGTGATTTATTAAGAGCTAAGATTGAGGAATATTAAGCTACATTTTTAATTCTCCAAAAAAGTTAAAGAATTCTGAAATGTTGTCAAAGTTAATGTCATGCTTGAACTCAAGGTGTCAGAGAATGCAAGGGCCCTGTGTCGTTTGCATTTGAGTGGCCCAAATGTTGCCTTGGTCATTGTAAGATATCTGTAAAACTCTATATGCAAGTGCTAACTCGATAGATAGATAGATGATAGATAGATAGATAGATAGATAGATAGATCGATCGATACTATGTAGATGACAAAGATATACAAATACTAAAATATTAATTTTAAGTCATCAAGTTTAAAAATATATGATTTGACTATTTTTTTAACTTTTAAAAAATATTTATTTATTTATTTACTTATTTATTTATATGAATGTACTGTCTGCATGTAGGTTTGGGCACCCGTGTCGTGCAATGCTGCAGAGGTCAGAAGAGGGTGTCGATTCCCCTGGAACTGGAGTTCTCCTGGAATTGGAGTTACAGACGGTTCTCAGCCACCATGTGGGTGCTGGGGCTCAAACCCGGGTCCTCTGCAAGAGCAGTCAGCAGTCGGTGCTCTTAACCACTAGGCCATCTCTCCTAGCCCCCATGATTTGACTATTTTAAGAAAATCAGACTTACTCAAAATCGTCAAATTTATTTTGAATAAAACATTGCCATAATTCATAAGTAAAAGTGTGATGTTGCCCAAGTTCAAATTTCACTTCTGTAACAAATAAGTTTATTTTTAAAATGTGGAATGATAGTCACTTGCATGTACCAATGCATGCATGTTGATGTTGACATCTGCTCAGTTCCAGCCTGTTCAAATGAAGCCAAAAAGTGCTAAGTCTTATAACTGGCTTGATTATATTCTGAGACTAAAAGGGGAAAGAGAGAAAGAAAAGAAAGAAAGGAAGGAAGGAAGGAAGGAAGGAAGGAAGGAAGGAAGGAAGGAAGGTAGGAAGGAAGGGAGTGTGGTTGAATATGGAGAAAGTTTCATTCACAGAAATTAAAAAAACAGCCACACGTTTTATGTTTAAATATTTGAGTATGCAGACAGCATAAAACCATAACAAATAAAATGTCTGGATTATTTGTCTTTATGGTTAGTTGGGTAAGAGTATTAATTCCTGTTAAACTAAGAATATTTAGGGCTTGATAGATGGCTAAGTGATTAAGAATATTAACTGTTCTGGGACTGGAGAGATGGCCTAGCAGTTAAGAGTGCTGACTGCTCTTTCAGAGGACCTGGGTTCGATTCTCAGCACCCACGTGGCAGGTGAGAAATATCTTTAACTCCAGTTCCAGGGGAATCCTACGCCCTCTTCTGACTTCCACGGCATTGCATGATACGGGTGCACAAACCTACATGCAGACAGTACATTCATACACATACAAAAATAAATAAAATTTAAAAAACAAAATAATATATTGTTTTAAAAAAAAAGAATATTAACTGTTCTTCCAGATGACCCATGTTCAATTCCCTGCACCCATGTAAGCTAACAACTGTCCATAATCCAGCTACAGGGCATCTGACACCTTCTGGCTTCTGCTGGCATTGCACAAATGTAATGCACTTACACACATGCAGGCAAAACATGGATACAAATAAAAATAATAAATTAAAAATAAGGCCATTTATTAAAGAGCATCCATAGCACAAGGAAATGCTTTATGCCAAGCATCTTTATGTACAAAGTATGGTTTCTCCAAAGGAAGAAAGAATTGGTGTCTTGTCACATCTCTATAATCATTCTCCTGAAGTGCTGAAAGGAGGGTAAGGAGTTCAAGGGCAACCTGGGCTTTGTAGGCCCTTTCTCAAAAAAAAAAAAAAAAAAAAAAAAAAAAAAAAAAAAAAAAAAAAACAACAAGAAAATTTGTAAATTGCTGATTTGTTATCATTTATCATCTATCTATCACATAAAACTTTTAATTTTTTTTACATAATTGTTTTTTGTCTTTTTGAGACGGGTCTACCCTGTAGCCCAGCTATGTCCTGGAACTCACTCTGAGACCAGGCTGGCCTTGAATACAAAGAATCCGCTGCCTTGCTCCTGAATGCTAGAATTAAAGGCTTGCACCACCATGCCTGACAGCATAATTTTTTTTACCATCATCAAATCTGACCAATATTCTCTCTAAAAACTGAGCAATCTCTTATAATCTCTGGTTTTATTACTTCTCACTAAGTTACTAGACCTATCCTGAAGCACACATATGCAGGAGCACACACTAGTGAAGAAATATTTCCTTCATGTATCTGGGGATTCATGCCATTAATTTAAGAAAACCTGTGGAAATGTTACAATGGAAATTGAGTCCCATTATTGCTTCTCAAGTTGTTTACCTCTTACATGATATGTACTCGCTCGCAACTGTTTAGGGCTAGTTAACATAGCTATTTTGAACAATGTTAAATTAGATAAAAGAGTTCGATAATTTGAGAATGGCTTAATAGGTTTTCTTAAAAGAGGCAAGTGAAAGTTTTAAAATGCATTGTTAAGTTAAAATTGAATTATTATTTTAGTATGTTTCCATGTTACATATTGTTATTCAGTTATAAAAGGTTATGAACAAAATAAATCTCCACTACTGCTTTGCCACTAAATTTATCCCCAAAATATATCACTTCAAACATCCATACAAAGCTCTGCAACTTAAAATTTATTTTGAAATCTGATGATGTTTTGAAAAATGATCATACATTGAAACAAATTACAATTACTAGTTCCTACTTGTGTCATTTACTGTAATTTTTAATTCCCACAGGCAGGCATGTATTTAATAGTTTGCATTAAGATTTTTTTTTTTTTTTTGGTCTTTTGGAGACAGGGTCTCCCTGTAGCCTCAGCTGTCCTGGAACTCACTCTGTAAACCAGGCTGGCCTTGAACTCACAAAGATCCACCTGCCTCTGCCTCCCAAGTGCTAGGATTCAAGGCGTGTGCCACCATGCCTGGCCTTATAGTTTGCATTAAGATTTTAAGTGCAACTTTACTATAAACCATATTGTCCTAAGCATGGTAATAAGCTTACACTTAAATAAGTTGCACTATTATTTGTATGTGTGAAGATCAATAAAAGAACTGAAAGAAAAAAATAAATGAAAGATACAAAATAAATGGGAGAGGTCAAAATTATAAGGAATTTGAAAGCTCTTTTGCTATTTCTATCTAAAAATATAAGCAAAATAAATTTGATAATGTATATATCCCTAAATGTAAAATCATACCATACAATCATTGTTCAAATGGAGGTTAATTTAAAAACAAGTATGGATTCTGAATTGTCTTTTTCTAATCCAGAATATTCTTATCCTCGATGGCATCTACCCTAAACAAGTTATTCCACACAGCAATGCTGCTGGAAAAGTTGATTTTCTTTGTTGGATTGCTTGCCAATGATTTTGACCTGATTCCAGCATTGACTAATAATGGTAGTGTTGGAATGTGCTGTTTCAGTACAATGGAGGCTGTACAGACCTAGGATTATCCTGGGGTCCAGCTTCTGTCCATCCAGGGGGCTGGTGCCATACAATAATGAGTGATGTTCAGAATGAACAAGTTGTATTTCCTCTAGGCTAGCTTTCCGACCTTGAATTCTCTGAAAGAAAACAGCAGAAAGTTCCAGTATTCCACTGATAACATTTAGAAGGAAATGAGACCTCAACTCACATTTAGGATAATTAATAATGGGCTTAGAGTCATCATGCAGGATTGTGACATTGGTTTGCATCTCAAAGTACCATAATAACACTTGGAAAATAAGCATAGACAAGGTTCAGATTCTGTGGTCGTTTACGGCTAAAGAGGCAACAGACAGCAGAACATCTATCCTTTTCTGGCATTACAAAGAAATCTAGAACAAGAAACAGTTGATTTTTCTGTACAAAAGTGTCTGCTTAAGGCTGGGGCTTCTGTTTATCTGATAAGCAAACTATTGCCATTTTATGTTTCATTTACCTGAAGAAGATTCAGAAATTAAGGATGTGATATCATTACATATCTCTGTAACTGACTGTTACTATACAAGCAAGATGGTAACTTCACGTGTGTATTCACTGTGCTAGCATTATTCTAGGCCAGAGTTACTCAAAGTGTGTCCCAGAAGATAACAGCTCACAGTCTGCTTCTCAATGGTCTAAACTTAGGTCAGTGTAGAAATGTGAAGAAAATACTTAGAGACCTACATGACAATTTAACAGTACTTGAATGTCTTTCGAGTCTAACAAGATGCTCTGTGTTCAATATCTATTTCATTCTTACAGTATTTCATTTTTAATGTATTTTATAAAAGTATTAGTCTGTGACAGATTGGAAATTAAACAGAGAGCAATGCTGCTGTTTAACCAGAGATAATTTAAGACACTCTAGACTCATTTTTTTACACTCAGGTTAGGGAGAGAATTTCACTTTCAACAAAGAACAAACTTTCATAATAGACAAGACTATTCATTAAATTAAATTTCATTTAGCCCACCTGTGATGTGGTTTTCCTGGCCACAGTACTCAGTTTGCATGTCTGGGAGCTGATAAACATTATTCCAGTGTATGAAATTAATTTATCTTTACTATTGGAAATAGCTGTGCTTCCTAAAACTACATACTACAGAATCAATGCAACACTTAAAATACATATCCCCATATGGCATTTGAAAGTTAATACTTAAACAAAGAACTCCAGTAAGATTCAAAACAATCTGTCCAGGGAGAGCTCTCCTGCCTTCCAGAGTTAAAACTAGCAGACAACATGGATGAATACCTCTCTGGGGACCAGGACAAGTCCATCCTCAGCCTCTTGGATGTAAGGTGACGAGGCTGTAGGCAGGCTGTTCGATGTTGCTATGTGGTTCACTGAGAGGGCAGGCTGGGGCAGTGTCTACATAGTGATACTCAGGCTTTCTAGGCAGGAGGCAGGGCTGTGCTTGTTAGTAAAATAAATGATCAGGTCACAGTCAGGGAAGAATGGCATAGGACCACATGGCAAGCAGAATACCCTCAAAGCCTTTATGTAACTAGCAAATACTTCTGGAATCTTCTTTGCCATAACATTGAAGTTTCCTGTTTTGACACTATAAACCCAATTTAACATCTCTAAAAATAAGGATATGTTTTTGAGAAATTATTTACAAGTAAGATAAAAATTCTAATGCAGAAGTTTAAAACATATTTAGTAATGGCCAGTGATGGTCAGCTACTGCTCAGTTAACATCTTACAGAAATAAATGAATAATTGATAAACATGAAATTTGGAAAAGTTTATGAAATACCAGGACAAGCAAAGAAACAGAATAGCAAGTAACAGGTAAAATAAGTAAGAGAAAGTTGAAAATACTTCAGACATAAAGTTTAGCTGCAAGATTTCAGAGAGTAGAAATTTAACCACTGAAATCATAGCTCTGGAAAACAGACTGAGACCCTCAGTCCTAGTCTTACAAAATGTTGAACACAGGAAAGGAAAGGGCACCCAGTCCATAGACACTTATGTCATGAGATGATGTAGTAGAATTGTAACTTATGTCATGAGATGATGTAGTAGAATTGTAACATTTTAAACAATGCCTAATTATTGCTTTCTTAGAGTACTGGGAATCAAATCCAGAACCTCCTGAATACTAGGCAAGCAAGCTACCACTAAACTCCATCCCGAGCACTCTTTGTACTTTATATTTGAGACTGAGTCTTTCTAAGATGCCAGGATTGAACTTGTAAGCTTCCTGCATTAGTTTACTAAGTAACTTGGAATACAGGGTACATAATCAAACTAAGCTAACAATGTCAATTCTATTGCTAATATTCAGATTCATTTTTTTTGTCTTTTGAGACAGGGTTTCCCTGCAGCCCCAGCTGTCCCAGAACTCACTTTGTAGACCAGGCTGGCCTTGAACTCACAGATATCCATCTGCCTCTGCCTCTCAAGTGCTGGGATTAAAGACATGTGCCAGCACACCCAGCAGAGATACATGTTTTGAATGCTGTACTACTGCACTATCATAAATCTTCATCTGTTTTTCCATTCTTCCCTATTGAGACTTTTTCGGCTCTCCATTGAGTTTTTGCCTCAGGTATAACATTAAGCATTATTAATAACATATATTTATGTTTTCTTATATTAGTCACATAAATTTCCATACTATACATTCCAACCTTGTCTAGATAGTTTTCTTATTCCCCAGTGATCCAGGTACTATTCTACCTGAAAGTTCAGTCATGCATTCAAACAATCACCTGACAACAAGATCTTCGGAAAGACACAGTAGTGCTGGCTGATGACGCCTGCTGAAGCACACTCATCCCTTTGGTTCAGATCAGTCAATAGGCAATAAGGACATAGTATCCAGCCCTACTATCCAGAGTGAATTGCACTGTGTGTTCACTCTAGTTGATATTCTACTTCTCTCTTCATTATTAAATGTCCTACTGCTCATGGGTTTTCACCTTGATCTTTCTTTCTTCTCTTCTTCTTTCTTCTCCCTTTCTTCCTTCTCCTCCTTCTTCTCTTCTTTCTATGCTTGGCCATCAGAAAGTATCTATTTATCTATCTATAGATCTCTCTCTCTCTCTCTCTCTGTGTATATATCATCTCTGTGTATATATATATATGTATATATATGTATATATATGTGTATATATATGTATATATATATATATATATACAGAGATGATAGATAAATGATAGACAGATAGATAGATAGATGATAGATAGATAGATAACCAAATGTTTGCTATTATAACTCATTCTTGTACCTTAGTTTGTTTCCAGTGTTTGGATTTTGTTATTGTTGTTGTTGTTTAAGAAGGGATTTCATTATGTATCTCAGGCTGGCGTCACACTTACCACCTTCCTGCCTCATCTTCATGAGTGCATAAGTGCTGGGAATACAGAGTTATACTATTATACCAGCCTGGGAGAGCTTATTCTTTTTTGTTTTATTTCTGTATGTGTATGAATGTACTGTCTGCATGCAGGTTTGTGCACCCATGTCGTGCAATGCTGCGGAGGTCAGAAGAGGGTGTCGATTCCCCTGGAACTGGAGTTCTCCTGGAATTAGAGTTTCAGACGGTTCTCGGCCACCATGTGGGTGCTGGGGATCGAACCCGGGACCACTCTTAACTGCTAGGCCATCTCTCCAGCCTCAGTAGAGCTTATTCTTAACTTTTGCTTTTATACCTGCTGGAGAACAAGACTTCATCCCCACCCCAAACATACATAGTGACCTTTCCATAGAAAGAAGCAGTGAAAACAAATTTATGAGAAGCATTTCTACCTCTGCAGAGATCTGGAGAAAGCATCTTCTGAGATTTGAGTCAATGCTGTGTGGGAACCTAAGGATGGCTGGCCTAAGATCACCAAAGCTGCTGTTTCTCTTTTTTTAATAAATATCTGATTTCTTTTTAAATTTTATTTTATTATTTTTTTATGTGTAGGAGTGTACTGTTTGCATGTAGGTTGGTGCACCCGTGTCATGCACTGCCGCAGAGGTCAGAAGAAGGCATCGGATTCCCCTGGAACTGGAGTTAAAGACGGTTCTTAGCTACCATGTGGGTGCTGGGAATCGAACCCGGGTCCTCTGCTGGAGCAGTCAGTGCTCTTAACCGCTGAGCCATCTCTCCAGTCCCCAAAGCTGCTGTTTCTTAATACTCCTGAAGTAACTATGCTTCACATCATTTTTATCAGTGGCCTTAAATGTAGCCACATTCAACCATCTTATTGATCTCCAAGCAGTTATCATTTTTAATTTAATTTTTCATTTGTTTATAAGTGAAACAGATCTTTTTATTTCATCCCTGTTCTTTCTATTTCCTGTATGCCCTTTACTCCTCATTTCTCTCTCTCGAGATGCTCTTGAGAGTCGAAGGTCAATAGCATAATGAGTCATAAAACAGGGCCAAGTGCTCTGATCATCTTAATTTAGGGAGATTTATTTCCGTTCTCAGAGATACTTGGCTGGTAGGAAGGTTATGTAACATTGTCTGTGAAATTCTGATCCAAAGGATTTTAGAGAAATCTGGGCACATTAGTACATTTAATGCATATAGGAGATGCCATTCATCTGGGAAGTTCTTCCATGAGATCCAAATTTAGGTCCTGGGTCATGGTGAGCCAGGCAATGCACACAACTGTTCTTTCCTCCTCCCAACATGAAAGCACTCTGAGTTAGGCTTGGATGATTGTCCTGTTGTCATTCCCTGTGTCTTCATTCAACCAGTGTCCTCAGAGAGTAGAAAAGAGATAAGGTTAATGAGAGCCTACTCTGCATTTAGGAGTATGATCAGATTCAATCCAGATACCAAGACGGATTTGACTAAAGTCATGTAAAATTGCCATATCATTGAGTCTCACAAGGCACCATGGTCCTTTCCTAAAGAAAGATCTTTCTGAAATAAAGCCCATTAATGCAACTTGATTATAGAAGGAATGTTCTGAACATGATCTACAAAGTCATACTGTGACAGGATAAAAAGCGGCCTACCCACACCCACCCACACACAGAGCACACACACGGTATAGATTCATATTTTTTTTTTTCTGCAAGAAGCAGGGAAAAAAGGAAACAGTTCTATTCCTTTCCCTCCTGTGTTCAAAGCCTGGACTGAGGCCAGTGTCCTAATCAGTTCTCATTGGCCCTGGAGGAATCAGAACCTTTTGTAAAATATAATAAAGGGCATAAAATCATGATAAAATGCATGAAAAAGCAGTGCCTTTGGTTAGGGAACTAGAAATAATTTAGCAGAACAGATGGATTGCATTGGTTTGGTATTATTGAGGACATGAAAGGACTCATTTTGTGGCAGTTCCAAACTAAGAGAAAATGTCCAACTTAAATTTGACAAGTCAAAGTACCTGCCTCCACTGGGGACTGCATTTTCTTTAATCATTTTCAAAGTAGTGACATATTAGGCAAAAACTTCTTCTGAAGTATCTAATTTTCAAAAAAGATTTCATTCATTGTCCCCAAATAGAAGGATGTGCTTTTATTTATTTATTTTTCCTCCATAAGTATACAGAGCTGCCAACTTTCAGAGTTTAGGGGGTAAAAATGAAGTGTAAGCGACTTGTTATTGTCAAAGCTGCCTGCTGCTCCATAGTAGTTTAATGGCTCAAGCCAGGTCTATTGATTATTCTTGATACACATTTTTCTCTGAAAACAAAAAGAAATGTGGTCTCATTAGTGTGGTCTCATTATTCATGCCCAAGTATACCCCACTTAGATTTAAACTGCTGTAATCACTGTTTCTTTGATTAGTACAAACAAAGATGTTTTTGTTTCTAACCTGCTCTTATGCTGTTTAATCTCTTCCTTTGTAGGTTTCATCATGTAATCACCTGCTTTCCTCAGCATTTTCTTCATAATAGGGAGTGGAGGAGGGAAGGAGGCTGTTAGGTAGACAGGCTGTTTGTCAGGATTTTGTTCCTTTCTATTGGTCAAATGGAAATCAAGTGGATTATAATTCCAGAGCCCTCAATTCCAGTCCTCACTCACACATCTCCTCACAGTGACAACAGCTACCCACAAGGCATCTCTCCAGACTGTGCTTTCTTCACTTATACAACAATGAAAGTTTTGCTAAACTCCTTTGATGTTTCCTTTTAGGCTTAAATAAAATTCTCTGTGAAAACAAAACCCTTACACATTAAAAATTCAAAGAAAATACACTTCACTTTCACTTATGAAGTTATCTTGGGAAAGCAACTGTAACATTTAAATGATATGTTACTGTATTTGAGGCAAAGGAAAATTCTTATGAGGATTTTCAACAAGGATATAACTCTTCCTTGAAGCCCATTTTTTAAGTATAATTACAACTGAGAAGGCTTGGTCTTTCTTTAAGGGCAGTGAGACAGCTCAGTAGGTAGCTGTACCTGAAGCCAAGCCTGAAAATGGGAGTTAGTTCTCTAAAATACTTTAGAGAACCAGAAAAATCTCATTTCTTGGAAAAAGTCTGCAGAAATAATAATTAGCATAGATTATATATGATATAGTGGATTTGTAAGTTTTATTTACATAAATTTCAAATTATTATGCTCACCAGAAAGTAAGCAAAAAAATTGCAATCCTTGATTTTCTATGAAATGGAACTGGGGCCCACATGGTAGAAGAAAAGAAATGACTCCTCCAAGTTACCTCTGATTACACACAGACACATAGACACACACACACACACACACTAAATAAATAAACGTAATGAAAGAGTAATTATTTTTTAGAAATATATTCCTATAAAAATATATTTAAAAAGATGATAGAAGAAATATATTCCTATAGAGTAAGAACATGGAATAATAAATGCTCTTCCCTATTTTTATAGTTTGTAAGTCATTTCTGTCTTGGTTTGTTTTGTTAGGGACTAATCTCAGCACACAGGGAAGCTCCTCGCACTGTCCTGCATTCTCAGCCTGCATTTCTGCCCCTATGTGTCTCCAATGAACTCTTACAACTGTTATTCACTCATATCTAAATATGTGGTCTGTTTGCCTCTTTCTCTCTACCTTGTTAAGTTTGTGTTAAGAAATTAAATTTGTCTTGCAGTGGTTCATAACATGGGCTGCATCTTAGGGTAAGATGGAGAAGTTTAAGAGGTTTGGCTGCCTGGGTCTATGCCCACAGTTTCTGATGAGCTTTGTAGTGGTACAGTGTGGGCACCAGCTATTTATCAGCACCCAGTGGATTCTCAAGGGCAGCCCAAGAACAGCATGCCATAGAAGGCAATTGGTTCTTCTTATTCGCCCAACATATGGGACTATGGAACATGAAAGTTGGGTAGGCAATCTCTCCTGTCTTCAACATACCAAGTACCTTTGACTTGTCTTAACATTGTCTAATTCAGTAATTGCCATTTATTTTGAAATATTCCTGTGAATGTAGTAATTTCTAAAATACTTTAGAGAACCAGAAAAATCTCATTTCTTGGTAAAAGTCTGCAGAAATAATAATTAGCACATACTATATATGATATATTAGATTTGTAAGTTTTAATTACATAAATTTCAAATTATTATGCTCACCAGAAAGCAATTAAAAAAACCTGCAATCCTTGATTTTCTATGGATGGGAACCTTTTATATTTTTGTTGTTCTTTTTTGAGACAGGGTCCCTCTGTAGCCCGATCTAGCCTAGAACTCATTATGTAGACCAGGCTGTCCTTGATCTGGATCTCACAGAGTTCTACCTGCCTCTCCCTCCCAAATGCTTGGATTAAATGCTTGGATTTGCCCCACCACACCTGGCTCAGAAACTTATAATGACTTTTTAAATCATAAATAATTTAAGTTTACCTTAAAATATTGCCTTTTATCAACAGTAATTATGTATATAACAAAGTATCTTTTAACGAATAGTTTGTGTTGGTTTGAACACTGAAATTTTCAAAGGTTATAGCATATATAACTGTTCATGTTTGTTTACAGGGCTAGCTGCTGCTCATTGTGCCCTGCACCCCACCCAAGCTCACTCAGAAGGCTCACTCTCTTGTTGCCTTTTATGGTTATTCTTTTTCCAGATTTCCAGACTAATACTCTTTTTTCAGAAGTTTTAAAATTCCAAAACTTCTAAATTCTTAATGTAAGATGCACAGTTACTTCTCCGATACTTATCTTTCTGGACCCACTGAACTGGGATATCTGGATATCATTTTATACACCTTGGCTCACCCATCACACCCAGCTCTCTCCTAAACACCCCCATCTTCTTTAGAGCCAGTTCACAAGTCTTGTTCAAGTTTGCTACTGCTTTGTGGTTAGATTCTAAGACACAAACACATTTAAAATTTGTGTGTGTGGAGTGGGGAACTAAACAAGAATGTAAGCTGTTCTGTGCTGCCATCTAGTTAGACTCCTCTATAAAACAAATGTTTAATTAGATTTCCATTAACTGGTAGTATTCAGTGCTTTTGCAGTCTTAAAGTTAAAAGACCTGTGCATTAAAAATGTTTCTTCACAGAGAAATAGATTTCCTTATGTAGGTTTGAGAAGAGTATTTTAACATCAGTTTTGTGTGTAGGAGGTCTGCTAGTGACTCCTGTCCCTGAGCTGCTGGGCATCTTATGATTTTACACTGAACTTTGTCTCTGCTTGGGACGTTACAGAAGGAGCAATGGTAGCTTGGTTATGTCCCAGAATTGTTTGGTAATTACTTTGTGTTGGCACTTGAATAAAAGAGTTAAACATTTCAGCACAGTATGTTGCTTAGGGTTTTTACTTATGAATTAAGGGAAACAAAGTTATTCAATATTAGTCACAAAAAGGCAATGCAAATACCACATAATGTGTAATCCAACAAAAGCATTATAAAACGTTATTATTCTCAAAACAAATGTGAGAGCAAGCAAATGTCTGTGGGTGGCTTGGTGGGGCTGAGAGTCATGGACCATTCTGGAAAAACAACTGCAAGTGCATTTCTAACAGATGATGGGTTAATTTCTGTCATTTTTTTTTCCACTGGTGAGTACATTCTTTTCTTCAAGAGCACACACACTTTGGAAACCAGGTTACCTAATCAAAGAGTTTCTAAAAGAACTCTAAATGATCTCTCTGGATCCATTTCTCATAGTGACCCAGAAAGTTGTTGGCTTGTTTTCTGTTCCTAAGAGAATCACTAGCTTAAGTATGAATGATTCAACAGGGGAAAAAATTAAATGGTACTGGCAACTGGCATGGAGGGCGACTTAACTGCCTCAACTTTTCAAAACAGTGCCACATCATGCCAAAAGAAGTTAACCCATGTAACCACTACGATCTAATATAATAAGGACTAATGTTTTTACTGGCTGCTAATCAGGACTAGTCAGTAGAGCCAGCTTATACTATAGCTTACAAACTAAGAGTAATGTGTTTACCAAAATATCCTCAGAAGTTAGTTTACTTGTAAGCAAAAGGCACATATCTGAGATGAATGCCAACATTCTCATTCCATATGGAAGCTGGAAGCAATCCAAGCTAACATTTGATTTGTGGATCACTGATCTTTTGAAATGAAAGAGTTAATTAATTAATTAATTAATTAATTAATTTCTTGTCTTTTTGTGACAGGGTATCCCTGTAGCCCCAGTGGGCATGGAACTTGCTATGAAGAGCAGCCTAGCCTTAATCTCACAGACATTCACCTGCCTCCATCTCCTGAATGCTAGAGGTAAAGGCATGCATCACCATGCCCAGCTTGAAAAATACTTTAAGTTTTAAAATTGCTGCCTTTTCTATTGTTATTTCATTGGTATTTTTTTTTTTTTGGTCTTTTTGAGACAGGCTCTCCCTTTAGTTTCAGCTGGCCTGGAACTCAAGCTGTAGACCAGGCTGGCCTTGAACTCACAGAGATCTGCCTGATTCTGCCTCCCAAGTGCTAGGCTTAAAGGCGTGAGCCACTACACCCAGCTATTCATTGGTATTTCATAAGTACAAGGTTGCCTGGTCTATTAGTTCAGGAAAGCCAACTTTCCTCTGTATGTCAATAGAGCTGAGCTTCCTTATCCTTTGTCCCAAGGTAATTGTAACCCTTATACACAAAAGAAAACAGTACCTAGGGCAGGTTATTCCACATAAGTTCTGGAATACTTTATTCTTATTCTAATACATATCTTTACCTGCCTTCTTTCTTGCTCACTGAGTCCTATAATTCTATCTAGAGGGAATTGACCACAGTCTTTCTCACTTTATTTCTTTCCTAAGTGATAATCATGACAATGTAGTAAATATATGTAAATTTGTATGCTCATTTGGTCAATCTCTGCCTCACTCAAATGTATCCTTTGTCTTTAGTATTATATCTCCTAGACAGAGGTGTCTAGAAAACTTAAATGCTTGATAAATACCATTGAACAACTCCATCATTGCTGTCAAGATGTTTTATCAGTGGTATCATTCACTCTGACACATGCTAGCCATACAAATTCTTATGTACATTGTGAGAAACACAAGGTTGATGTTTAGGCATCTGAGTTTGAACATCTCCCAGAGTATTTTGATTCATGTTAATATTTAATATTTTCTTTTCTATAAGCCAGCAATTGTGCTAACCAAAACCTGAAAGAAAAGTGGTGTCCAAAGATGAAGAATCACAATCTAGAGAATGAGAAGGGGAGAATAATCAAAAGGTAAAGGCTTCTTGCCTGTAAACTGGGATACCTGCAAGAAGAGAGGTGGTAAGGCCCTGCTGTCGAAGACCTGATGTAAGCATGGGAAGGTTGTATTAAGACAGCACTTACAAGTGTACAGTTGGTCTCTGGAATACCAGAGAGTGTTACCAAAGGCCACTGAACCAATAAAGCAAATGTTGGTCTCTTTGAGTCAAGCAAGACTCCTCCGTCAACATTAGCTACACCTCATCTGCCTGGAAATACTGTGCAGCAGTGGCAGCCACATGGCTGTATATCCCAAATCTAATTTGGACACCAGGCATGATACTCAATCCCCAGAGAAGCAGCCCAGAGGGACTGTACCTCTTCTTGTTCACAAGGGTTAGAACCTAAAAATGATGCTAAGTTGTAATTTCCTGGTACTCCTCATAGACAACTTAGAAAGGATATATTTGGGATTTTTAAAACAAGTCTTTGGTGTATCTTAATAAATATCATTATCATCAAAGATACAACCCAACTTTTCCTCTTGGAGTAAGTTAACTCTGGTGGGTAGACACTACCACTGGCTTTGATTCTATTAGTGGGTTGAGGAGCAATTACTAGGTAAGCCTTCCTTCTTTCCCTTTCTGCCTGTCCCTCTTTTCCTACACAATGGTGGTTTTGTTTTTGTTTCTACAGAATTGAAAGTTTCAAGGAAATTTAGCATGTTTAGCACCCTTGAAGTAGGATTTATAATTTATCAATAAATTCACATATGGAATTAGCTTGTCAAAAAAAAGCATGCCCATAAAGAACATGTATTAATTGTTCCAACTGAACTTAGTAAAGGAATAGTTAAGGAGAGATAAGGGAGTGGATTCTACTATGTCTAAACAGACTGCTTTCAGTAATTTCATTTTAATTTCCACCCTACTCTTCTACTTAGCTCAATTGGGAAGAAAAGCAGAACAGGCAAAACAATGCTGTGTCCCTTCTGGTTTTAAGTTTTATCTTATATACAATAAGGATCTCAAGAAAAAGTAAAGCATTTGTTTAGTTGAGGATTTCTAAAATTTCATTTTGAATATTCCTAAAATCATCATCAGAGATAGGGGACATTAAATTTCTAAGTGTTTAAAAGTGAATTTATTAGTAATTTTAGAAATTCCATTTCATATTTTAAATTAACTTGAAATCCATAAAGCCAAAGAGCAAATTCCTTTGTAAGGGTGAAAACTTCTTCACTTAAAATAAATACCCATTACTGCAACACGTTATGCTATGGTGGGGGGGAAGGTTATTTTACATTATTGGGGAGTTTCAATAAGACACCTCTGCTTGGTCATCATTAAGAGCTAATCCAGCCAGCACTCAGGAGCCTTAGTATATTTTTATGTTGTTATGGCAAACACTGGGACAAAAAGTAACTTAGGGGAGGAATGTTTTTTGTTTTGTCTTGTTTTGTTTTGCTTTTTGGCTTATAGTAGAGGGATAGAGTCCAGCTTGGGGGAATGCATGACAACAGTCAGGCAAAGGACTGCAGGAGGCAGGAGGGGGAAGGTTATGAACCCTCAAAGTGGCCCCCAGTGACCCTCCAGCAAGGCTCTGCCTCCTCCAGGTCCCATGACTGTCTTAAACAGCACCACCACCCGGAGAGCAAGTGTTCAAATATCTGAGCCCATGGGGGACATTTCGCACTTAAATCTCAGCACTGAGGCAGAAGGATGATCTACTTGAGTCCAACTTGAGCTACAGGGTGAGACTAACACTCAAAAATAAGCTAACAACAACAAAAAAGTTAATCTTGGCCTATAAGTGTGTTATTTGTTATTTTGGGGTTGTCTATTATCTGGATGTCTCTTATTTATTCGAGCAGGCTAAAACAAGTCTTATTCTTTCTTGTCAATTTTACAGTCTTGATGTTTCACTCTGTGGTTGTTATCAGATCAGTCAATGCCATATAGCTTGAAATAATACCATGGTGATATACAAGGAACTGAAAAAGAAGACTGACCAGAAAAAATGATTATAACATTGAAAAGTTTTAAGAGAACCATACTGCCTTCCATTTGTTTCTACACTCTGTTGCTTTTGTATAAACAGCTCTTCAGGTCATAAAATTCAGGAACACCACTATCCAATAATGCACATGAAGGCTGTGATCCACCACTGCCTATGCAGTTGGGAGGAGCCCTACTACTACAGGATATGACAAAAACCTGCATGTGAAAAATGTAAACAGCAATGGCTTGGCTGGTAAAAGGACCAAGAAACAGCAAAGAGTGAAACATCTTCAGCAGATGCAGAGGTGAGGCAGGGAGATTTGCATGAACAAATGCATTTTCTCCATTCAGATCACCCTACCACAAATACATCTCCTTGATCTCTTTTATGGGCTCCATGTGAGATTTTTGAAAGAAAGAGACTGGTTTGGCCTCCAAATCTTATTATCAAAAACATGAAATGTTAACAATAGATAACTGTAAAATTAACCAAGGCATATGAAGCTCTGTGCCATATGATATGAATGCTACTGGCAGCTCAGGAAAGGATGAGAATAAGTCCAGCTCATTGTCCTTCACTTTCGGCATTTTAGGGAAAGAATACATTTAATCAAAAGCAGAAGCTTTAAATATAAAAAGTTTTTGAGGGGCTGGAGAGATGGCCTAGTAGTTAAGAGTGCCGACTGCTCTTACAGAGGACCCGGGTTCAATCCCCAGCACCCACATGGCGGCCGAGAACCGTCTGAGACTCCAATTCCAGGAGAACTCCAGTTCCAGGGGAGTCCGACACCCTCTTCTGACCTCCGCGGCATTGCATGACATGGGTGCACAGACTTGCATGCAGACAGTACATTCATACACATACAGAAATAAAAAAAAATTATAAAAAAGTTTTTGATAATTCCAACCTAAATATATAATAAAACTTGTCACACTAACACTATGTATACAATCTGGGTGCGTTCTTTCACAACTACAAGGGCTCAATGGCCTATTCAACATTATCAATGCTGTGGTGCTAAAATATAATATTTTTAACAGAGTATATTGTTCATATTTTAAATTTAAAATATATAAAGAAGCAAATTAACCTTAAAAACCAATAAACAATGAATGCATTTTCATAAGAAAGGATGGTTGTAACTTATATCATCAAATACATGCAACTACATTTGAACTTTGGGAGATTCAACATTAACATATATGCATATATATAAATATAACTTTTATAGATTCACTTCTTCTGCCCATCCCCCTTCCATGTTAAAGACTGAACCCCCAGGGCTATATCTCTCATGCCAGGTAGATGTTCTAACACTAAGCTATGCCTCTAGTACTCTTTTCACTTCTTAAATTATAAGACAGAGACTCTTGAAGTTGCTCAAGCTGGCTTTGAATTCACTCTGTAGCCATAGCAGGCTATGAATTTCTAATCTTACTGACTCAACCATTGGGGGTAGTTAATATTTCAAGCCTATGCCATCAGGCCTGGCTACAGATTTACTTTAAATAACTTAAATTTCAATTCTGTTGACATACAAAAATATGTGCCATTATGAGTTTTCAAAAATGTGCTCAGAATTGGTACCTGCTATATACAAAGCACTAAACCAATGCTTTTAAAATATTACCTTAGAGTTTATATATTATGCAGATGGATGCAATTTTCATATAACCTAAAAATATTCATTAAAATTGCTTCTTATTTTAATGAACAACAGTGGTCTAATATGTCCTTAATAGATCAGCATTCTCAGGACATAGCTATAATATAATATTATTTATCAACCCCCAGCAAGCGAAAATGTGTTGAATTTCCTTCATTGATCCACATAGAAGGAAGAGCACAAAACTCAACATGTTAGCATGTTTGTCTAAAGACAGAGTTGTTATCTATCTTGTGAAATTTGTAATTTCAGTGTTTGAAACATGTCTGGAGTAGAATATACACAGGGCAAAATCTTAATCAAGAAATGTTAAAATACATGGAAAATACTGTTCTTTGAAAAACATTTCTAACCCAAATGTAAAATGCTACTGGATTTTAGACAACTGTGGACATTTAGACTAATGAACAGCTGCAGGCCATTCTATACTTTGCTAATTTGCTGTGAGACTTTCCGAATTACTGACAATTTTGTTTTGATCCTTTAAAAGCATAAAGACAGAGGCTTTTCCTAATAGGAAGGGAAGTTACCATCCACCTAGAAAAATGAGTATAAAGAAATATTGATAAAATAAAAATATTCAGACCTTACTGCAAAACTATAAACATATTAATCACTTCAATAAAAAGTCTCTCCTTTTTCTAGAGAATAGTTCATCTTTTAAACCTATTTACTTATATCAATGAGACAAAATTCATGTATATCTGAGTTTAAAGCATAGTTCAAAATAGGAAATGGCAATTTACTTATTATGTAACATATTACAGAGTTGTTCACATTAACTGTTATCCATGACCATTTGCAAATAAATACCCTATATAGAGCTGTGATTAAAAAAAAAACACTCTTTGTTTTAGCATACATAATAAATCTGTGATAAAGTAGCCACTTGATCCTGTAACACTGAGTACCTACTGTGTGACAAATCCAGACTCAACCGAAGTTCTGCCCTACTTGTGTCTCTGACACATCATTAATCACAGTGTTTGCACTACATGGTTAACATTTTTCTACTAGGCCTCAGATGAATACTAGCCTCTTTACATGATTTATTTAAGTAAGTAAAAGAGTATGGCCAATTCAGGATTACCTCACATTTATTTAGCAACCCGGTTTCTTGCAGCCGTGACCAGATGCTCTGTATTCGCCCAGCGTGCTCAGGGTGGGTGGTGGAATTGCCACAGATGCACTGGTGTTTCAGCATCAGAGGGTCATAGGCAATTCCTTTGAGACAAAGAAAACACAGTCGGAGGTTGAGTAATGAAACAAGGTGATGGTACATGTTAGAAGATAATATAATTATTCGAAAAAGTCAGACAAAGAGAATTAATCTATGCTAGAAACTTTTCATGACCATATTACAGCTCTTTAGTCCTGTGAGTCTGTATATGTATTCAAAACACCAACCCTTGTATTAACCAGAACTCAAGGCTTAGTTTACTAAATCTGTAAAGTAATGTAGATGGTTTTTAAGAAACTTCAGATTTAAAAAATGTGCAGTGTTCTTATCAACATTTCAAGTAATTGTTAACTCATTTTAGGACATAATTTATTTCAATACAGGTTTTCATTATTCACTGAAGTTATAAAGTGAGGTAGCTTTTAAAATCCTGAGATTACTTAATGAATACGTTTGTTTCAGCTTTACTGTAGATTAGGGCTATTTCTTGGAATAAGCCTCAGGAGTTTCCAATTTCTTCCCTAGTGTGTTTAGCAATACCACCAAATTCATGCAGTTACTTGGCTTATATTTGTTTCTCTTATAATTTTGCCATTATGCAACTAATATGGCTATTGTAGATCTTATAATATTGTGAGACACTTATAGCATTTGTCTTCAAAATGAGTACCAATTATAATGCCTTCATACCGGTTTCATAAATAATGAATAAAATTTGACACCAAGAGCTAGTATATGTGATGTTTTAGTTAGATCCTACAATGGGAAAATTGATGAAAACTTGATGAAATCAATGATTATAGGAGCATAAAATGGGACTTTTAAAGCAATAAATTAGATGGCAAAATAAGCTCTGGCTTACTTTAAAATTGTTACCCATAACACTATTCTTTGGAGTCAAGGGAGCTTGTTACTTAAAAAATTGCCTGATAAACAAAATTGTTTAACCAGTCAATACCTTCCAACAAATAACTAGCAAGCGAGTTTTCTAGGGGAGCGAGGATCAAGTAAGAACAACAATAAAAACTGTTCAAGAACATATACGTGCCAGCCATCTACTTTGCATTATATGCTGAATTAAATGAATTTTATTTTCTCTTTGACTTACATTATTGTATTAGAGAAATGCTACTAAAGATGTGGAAATGCTTTCCCTAGCATGTACTAAAACATGCAGAAGAATGACATATGCTTTTTGAAACCATGTGGTAAAAATTATGCCTGTCAAAAAATATTGTTTCAGTGGTCCAAATAATATCCATTCTTAAGACTCAATGGCTTCAAAGCCCATCTATATTCCAGCCCTGACCTGGCATTTTTCTGCCTGAGAGATCAGCCCTGATCTCTCTTTTGGGCAGCAGACTCTCACACTTACCTATTTGATTGCCCAAATCTCCCCTTGAATGTTTCATGGTTTTCATAGAATGAAGGGCTCTGATTTTTCAAGTCTTGATCCTAAACCACACACAGTGCTCCTCATTTTTACAAGGGACATCAAGATCCTTTACTGCTCATGCCAGAAACCGTAGTGTCCTTTTGATATTTCCTCTCCTAGGGTCTAAAGGTGTGTCTGTTTTCCCTCCAAAACAGATCTTGAATCACTCACTTCTTATCTCCCCTGCTCAAACCATACGTTATCCAAAGTACTATTATCTCTAACCAGAACTCCTAAGATAACCTGAAACTGGCTACTTGACTTTCACTCTGTTCCACTCACCACCCCCCCCCACATTGCCCATGTATTTTCTGCACAATTCCATAAACATCTTATCATAGATAAGTCCCTCTGTATCTCTCCACTTTCTTCTTTTTTTCTTTCCTTTTTCTTTCTTTTTTTTTTTTTTTCCTTGGGGAGGGTGTCTTATTGATACAGGGAATCCTTGTATCCACAGCTGGCAGGGAACTTGCTATGTAAATCAGGCTGGACTCAGCCTCACAGAGATCTGCCTGCTTCTGCCTCTGCCATCCCAGAGAAGTGTTGGGGTTAAAGATGTTGTAGGCCAGCCATTACAGTTTATTTTTTTGTCCATCTCTCCTTTGGTTTCTTTTTCTACAACAGTGGCTTTTCTTACATCCTTGAAAATTTTCAAAGCCTTAAGAACTTGAGATTTTCATACAAGCTGTTCCACCTGGGTCAGAAGTCCTGATTTCCCTAACTCCAGTCCTAAGACAGCTGACTCTTCATATTCCCCTAGCTCATTATCTTTTGGTCTTTTTGAAACAGGGTCTCCCTTTCATCCCAGCTGGCCTGGAGCTTGCTATGTAGACCAAGCTGGCCTTGAATTCTCAGAGATTTGCCTGCCTCTGACTCCCGAGTGCTAGCCCATTTTAAAGTCACCTTTTAAATAATGCATTGCATGAAATCTCTAACTTAGATCTCCTACCCCTGTATCTGACCTCATAGCTTTCTTTAGGCTCATAAGGGTGTCTTCAGATCAATGATGAAAATTATGCAATTGGAGCACAATCTTTTCATAGCACGTTTTCTTCATTAAAATGTAAGATTTCATGAAGAAAACGTGCTATGAAAAGATTGCGCTCCAATTACATAATTTTCATCATTGATCTGAAGAAGCCTTATGAGCCTAAAGAAAGCTGAGGTCAGATACAGGGGTAGGAGATCTGTTGGAGAGTTCATGTAAAATTCACTGGGGCTGGAGAGATGGCCTAGAGGTTAAGAGCGCCGACCGCTCTTGCAGAGGACCCAGGTTTGATCCCCAGCACCCACATGCCGGCCAAGAACCTTCCGAAACTCCAATTCCAGGAGAACTCCAGTTCCAGGGGAATCCGAAACCCTCTTCTGACCTCCGTGGCGTTGCATGACACGGGTGCACAAACCTGCATGCGGACAGTACATTCATACACGTACAGAAATAAATAAAATTTTAAAAAAGTATTAAAAAATGTAAGATTCATGAAAGCACAGTTGTTTAACGTTTGTACTCCTGGTTTCTATAGCCACATTTAGAATAAGGTAGGTTCTCAAAAATATGCCATAATGAATATATGCAATGTCTTATGGAATAAATTCAAGATCCAGCTTAGATATTTCCATAATTTGCCTTCCTTGGTGAGTTCAATCAGTGGATCTACTTGCCTTTTTGATGCTGATGTGGTTTACTACATTAATGTTTTACTCTTTATTTTGTATGCCTTATTTTCCAGCCAGAAAGTACCTCCACTATATGCATTGATTTTACCTAGTTTTTTTATGTTTGCACAAAGCATTTTCCACAAATTTCACTTTGTTCAATTTTGTACAAAACCTAACTGGAATAAATATTCTTAAATCAACTCCAAAGGAAGAGATTAAGGAAGGCAGGAAAGGATGAAGGCAGGCTGAAAGGAAGAATCACACTCAAACTGCAAAATGCATAGATGTGTTGTCATAATTCATCTTTATCAAGTGATTTGTGAACTGCCATTAAATAAGAGTTGTTTAATATATTTTCAACTTCTGTTACATACTGTGATAAATGATATAATAATAAGGAAATAAGAAAGTTTAATACCTGCCTCATGGCAAAAATGCATTCAGGAAGAGTACAAATTTCAATCATTATGGTGCTTAAGTTTTTCTGTTTCTTTTCTCCACAAATCTAAGCTCACTTCGATATTAACTTTCACCCCTTTTAGCATACACACTGCCAAGAAAATGGAAATTGTGAAACAAGTTGTGGTAACTAGAAGCTATTGCCAGGTATCTGGAGATTGTAATACAAAGTCCAGAAGCTTTTGGAAAGACACTTGAATTTAAAGGGAAATAAATAAAATCTGGAACCTCAAACCTCCACTGACTCATCTTAATGCTGTATCAATGAGGTGTTAACAGGTCGACTCTCAGGTTAGACAGCAACCTCTTCATCTCCCTTCTTTTCCTCCTTTTTTTTGTTTATCTCAGAAACAAGGACTTACAGGGTGAGAAGCAGCCTGCTCTGATCTTTGAGGATCATATGGCATCTATTCACTCTGCCCAACTGATTACTATTTAAAGCTTAATGGATCAATCCTTCCTATGATCAATGAGGCAAAAGTTAACATTAATATAAAGGAGTTTTAAAATCTTTACCTCCTCTATAAACTTTAGCAGTAAGATTACTATGATACATATGTGAAGGCACACATACACACTCCCACACCCAAACAAAAGCAGAACAACTCTTCGAAAATTTGGATAACATTTTAGATAAGCTTAGACTTTGTGTTTTCTGTGCATCTCACTTTATCAAGCATGATGAAATATTTGAACTATCAAGTGCAGTTTCTCTTGTCCTTAATCATTACATATAGCTAAGTGGGTTTTCATTCCAGGGAATCCACTGATGTCTACAGGAGCTGACACAGTCTAGTAATGCTCAGCCCAGTTTGGCTGAGTCCTCATGTACAACTAGGAAAGCTGAGCTTAATGGCTTTAGACCAACACCTACTAATGCTGTTTCCTAGCTCCCAGCATTTAACCTTTTCCAAGTCTTTTTTTTTTGGGGGGGGGTCTTTTTGAGACAGAGTCTCCCTGTAGCCCCAGCTGGTCTGGAGCTCACTCTGTCTGTAGACCAGGCTGGCCTTGAACTCACAAAGATCTGCCTGCCTCTACCTCCCGGTGCTAGGATTAAAGGCATGTGCCACCACACCCGGCATCCTCTTTCAATTCTTATAACAACTAGAAAAGTCAGACCTTCCCAGGATATTTACTGTGTAATGTTTACTAAACAGTTTCTAGGAACAGCAAAGTGGACCAAGAGCTAGCACAGTGCAAATATTGGCCCAGCATCTCTCCTCCAAACACATGTGCGATGTATGGTTTTCCAATGCCTACTGCATTCCAGCACCCTCATTTAATCACATTTAACTTATGATCTACTAGTAAAAGTAAGACAAGCACAAAATAGTTAGATGAAATGTGTTTTTTTTTAAACTCTGTGAAGTAGTGATGAAAAAATTGCGTGGTCAGAAATCTCTTTCCAAATATTTTAAGGGGGTTGGAGAAATGGCTCAGTAGTTAAGAGTACTCGCTGCTCTTACAGAAGAGCCAGATTCAATTCTCAACACCCACATAGCAGCTAACAACCTTATATAACTCCACGTCCTGGGGATCTGATACATTCTTCTGACCTCTGCAGGCATTGTGTGACACAGGTGCATTTACATAATATACTCATACACACAAAATAAAAAAATAATGAACAAACTATTAAAACAAAATATTTTTAAATGACAGAATGTCTGACAAACTGTGGGATTGCATAAATGGGTATAGTGGACCTCAGAAATCCCTCTATACTCTATACTAACAAACTCTAGATCCATAGCCAACTATGAACTGAGGACATTGAGAGAGTGATGCTTCTATACTGAATGGGTCCAAACTTTTTTCTTGTTCTTACTCTGAAATAAACAATGGGTCATCTATTTATGTAGTACTTACATTGCAGTAGGCTCTGTAAGTAATCTAGAGGGGATTTAAACAAAGTACACACATATGCAAATTCATTCCATTAACTATGAAGGACTCCAGCATCATTAGTGCTTTGGACACTCAGGAAGATCTTAGTTTGAAACTGACAACCTCCAGTTTTCACACTGTAGCTATTGTAGTTCTGTCTAGTCATAGTTTCAGTCTGTCTTCAAGGCTTACCTTGCCTTATCTTTTCCATTTCTTCCACACTCTTCAGAGTCTACTGTTCATCACACTTGTTGCAATATTGAAAACATAGAGCAAGTACCACGTAATGCAACTTTTAAATATGTATAAAATTTAAGTAATATAAAATGACTCTAAAATTAGTAACTTGTGACTTTTTACTAGGTAAAAGTTTGGGGGTTTTTGGGTTGTTTGTTGTTATTGGTGGTAGTAGTAGTGGTGGTGATTTTTGAGACACAGTCTCACTATTTAGTCTTAACTAGCCTGAAACTTGCTATATAGACTAGACAAACTTTGACTTCACGAAAACCTACCTGCCTCTACCTACAAGTTCTGGGGCTTAAGGTTTGGACCACTAAACCCAGCTATAAAATAATTTTTATAAGATTTATAATGTGGTTTGTTTTATGTTGTTATTTGTTTGTTTGCTTGTTTCTCCTCCAAAATGTATCAGGTAAAAAGGAAATGGGTGGAAGAAAGTTCCATGGCAGGTTTCTCAATTAACTGTATGAAGAACCTGAATTAAGTGTTGCCAGCTGGGTAAACGCTGGTGTCGTTTCTTTCTTGGGTATGCTGTTGATTGGGAACACTAAATTCAGGAAAATGTGGAGGTAAGAGAAAAAATAACTGATCCCCCAAATTATGATTGCTCTTGAGGAAAAACTCATACTGAGTAACTGGAATAATTGAAGAAATTTCTCAGAGGTAAAATGACTGAGGCATAAGTAATTAACCTGCAGAGGTTAACCATGAAGATGATGCACTTTTAAAATATTCAGAATAAAAAAAATACAGCATGAGGCTCCAGAGAAACAAAAACAGACAGCTTACAAAGAAACATGCATCACAGTGGACTCACGCTTCTCTACCATGGTTACCCCTAAGCATTTACCCATATTTCAAGATTTTTCAAACAAAACATCTTTTCCTATATCAGCCTGTGCCAAGCTTGTATGAAGGTGATAAGATGACTTCATGGTATGAGAGCCTCCCAAAGACTTGCAGAGACTTAACACAGATAAGCCATAGAAAGTGGCATGAAAGTACATATTTACAATAAAATGTGTATGCTAATATCTTTTGATGTATGGTGTACATGATCAAGTTGAAATTATTTAAGTAAGTTAGACATTTTATCATCTTCAAGAGTAAGAACTAGGTGAGCATGCTTTAGAAAAGTTTTTCAGAAAGAATATATTTGAGGTCAGCAATTGAAAAAGTAATTCACCTACAAAAGCAAGTTAATTTCTCCAGTATGATAGAAGTGGTAACCAAAATTGTTCTATAGTCTTAAAAATGCATAGATACACAGCATAAACATATACAAGTGTGTTTATATGCAACTACATATGAATATATATATCCAAATGTACATATATATTTTTTTTCTGTTAAGGAGAAACCTAAAGAATAGAAAAATATTGAAAATAAGCAGTTGTATTTAAATTGTGGTTATCGAACAAATGGTCCTCTTTCACAATGTTGTAGATTCACCAAATTGCAATAAACATATATCAATTTTGTACTTCAGAAACATAATATTACCTACTAGTTTCCTTTAACCTATTAGTGACACATTTTAGTTTATTATTTTTATTTTTTATTTTATGGGTATGAGTGTGTTGCTTGCATGTATGTAAGTATACCTGTGTCATGTAATGCCTGTGGAGGGCAGAACTAGAAATGGAGTTATAGACAGCTTTAGCCACCATGTGGGTCCTGGGATATGAACCCTGTGTTCAGCAAAAATAGGCAGTGCTTTTAACTGCTGAGCCACCTCTCCAGCCCCTATTAATGACATTTTTGTATAATCTTATTCTATTCATCTCTCTTGCCCTGTAGTTGTTACTTGACCCATTTGTTTGTAAGATTCTACACAGGCCAGTCATACATAAGTACTAGACATAGAGTACAGAGAAGTAGCCTCTTCCCTCAGAGACTCCCCTTCGGAACAGTTTCCCAAGTTACCATGCATTTTAGTAGAAATAATCCAGTGTATTACAAAGGACCATAATAGACTTAGTTTAGATTCAGCTGGCTAAGAAAGTGTTTTTTGAAGGAAACTGCTTAGAAACAAAATTTAAAGCTTGAAAGATAAGATGGAGCTGTGTTTCACTTAGAAAATATTTACATTTTAAAAAAAGAAAATATCTACATTAATATTTTTAAAAGTCAGAGAAAAATGATAGTACATCTCAACACTTCGGCCTCAGAACAGCAATTTTTCTTGAAACTCTAATTTTTAACTATTTTAAATATTTTCATGACTTTTTCAAGTATTTGTTTAGTTCCAACACTATGATTCTATTTCATAGTCAACCTTGACTACAAGGAAAAGGTTAGAGAGGAATAGTGTATCAGCATTGGTTATGTAGAGCAACCTGCTGATGGATGAAAGAGACTTTGGGTCATATTGGAGTTCCCAGCAGTTATTCTCTCCTCAATGCTCTCTTCTGCACCTTGGCCTAATCTGGTTATTATCAAGAATAGCTGAGTAGAAGGAATGACTTTAGCAGAGAAAATTATAATTAGCAGAATCTCAAATAATAAATGTTATGCCTAATCTTTCAATAAAAAGCTGAAAAGCTTCTCTAAGTCTACATCTTACTACCCATATTCAAACATGGCATAAAATCCATTTGAGGTTGTGGCAGCCTGGCAGCAACAGACATATGCTTCATCACTAAGGCTTTTTCTTGAGCGTTCTACAAACAGTCTAATTCAGATTGTCCATGGGTTACCAGATATTGGCTGCCTCTTGGGCTCTGTGACTGGGTCCATTCAAATCCTTTGAGGAAACAGATTGAACTTCTCCTAGCAATTGATTAAATGCAGACAATGTTTTGTCCCTGAAATTTTGTTTTGATTTCATTTTTTGTTGTTTTTAGTTTATGGAAAGGAGGCATGAGGCAGTTAGCTGGTAGGAATAAATGGTTGTAAAAAGTGTTTCAATGATGATCCTGAAAAATTATGTTAGCTTAATGTTAGATAATTTTTTTAATTGTACCAAAAAGATGAGCTCTCAAAGAATGGATTAACAACATTAATGGATTAACAACATGTTGCCTATGTTCATTTCCTCTGCAGTGCTTCATTGCTTCATTTAATGCAACAGCTCTTGACTATATAAGATTATAAAATCTTCTTTGAAAAAATTTTCCCAAGAATATTCTTGGATGTTACTTTTATGTTTAACATATTAATTACAGATATTTAAAAGGCCAATAGGGCTGGAGAGATGGATCACAGCTGTTTTGTAGAGGACATAGTTCAGTTCCCAGTGCCCATATGGTGGCTCAAACCATCTGTAACTCCAGTTCCAGGAGATCCAATGCCCTCTTTTGACCTCTGTAGGCATTGCACACAAGGGTGCACTTACATACATGCAAGCAAAACACTCATACACATAAAATAAAATAAAATACAAAAGAAAGAAACAATTCTTTAAAGTATATATCCAAACAATATCAGCAGAAAGCCTTTAGAGTTGTCATTTAAAATAAAAATAATTAGAAAAAAACTACAGAAAATTTTCAGATGCAAATTATAATAGTGTGCAGGTGATGAAGAAAGTAAGTTTGAGTTAACCCTAGAGCATTAAGTGAGAAGCAGAATAAAGATCACTCATTTCACTTAATTTTTATTTGGAAGACTACAAAATAATAGTTTCACAAACACAAACACACACACACGTCCATCTATGAGTGACTATAAGAGTGCGTATTTATTTTGGGGCTGGAGAGATGGCCTAGCAGTTAAGAGTGCCAACTGCTCTTGCAGAGGACCCGGGTTTGATCCCCAGCACCCACATGGTGGCTGAGAACCATCCTTAACTCCAGTTCCAGGGGGAATCCTACGTCCTCTTCTGACCTCTGCGGCACTGCACGACATGGGGGGACACACCTACATGCAGACAGTACATTCATACACATACAACAAAATAAAAAATTTTAAAAAGTGTTCAAAGATGCTCATAATTAAAAAAAGAGTGCACATTGAAATATTAGTCCCTGTGCATATGTGTATATATACACATATATTTACACTTGTATATGTCCCCAATGTCAGAGAAAGGATTATTATATAAATTACATATTTTGGGCTGGAGAGATGGCCTAGCGGTTAAGAGCGCCGACCGCTCTTACAGAGGACCCAGGTTTGATCCCCAGCACCCACATGGCGGCTGAGAACTGTCTGAAACTCCAATTCCAGGAGAACTCCAGTTCCAGGGGAATCCGACACCCTCTTCTGACGTCCGCAGCATTGCAAGACACGGGTGCACAAACTTGCATGCAGACAGTACATTCATACACATACATAAATAAATAAAATTAATAAAAAAATTTAAAAAATTACATATTTTAAAGTATGTATTTTGTATTTTAAATTACATATTTAAACACACAAACACACATATATTTATACTTGTATATATCCCCAATGTCAGAGAAAGGATTATTATATAAATTACATATTTTAAAGTATGAATTTTTGTTTTAAATTGCATATTTAAACAAACACACATCTATGAGTGGCTATAAGAGTGCATATTTAAATATGTGTGTATATGCATATATGTACATATACATATACTTATACTTGTATATGTCTCCAACGTCAGGGAAAGGGTTATTATACAAGTTACATATTTTAAATTGTTTATTTATTTTCATTTTATTTGTATGAGTGTTTTGCCTGCATACATGTAAGTGCACCCATCTTATGCAATTCCCTCCGAGGCCAGAAAAAGGAGTCAATAATCAGGCTCTTCTCTAGTCAAGCATATGTAATGAACTTCCTGTCATTCTTTAGGAGAATAATAATTACAAAGTAACTTCCACTCTACTGCACTCATTTGAACTAGGGAGTTCATAATTCCTTACTATGCAGTTTGTATTCGCTGACTCAGCTAAAGGTAATCGGATGCCAATTAATTACAAAATCCTAAGCTCTTTCACGGATAAATTTGTATAAACTTTCATTTTGGCAAGAGGCTGCCTCATCAATCCATTAACTGTGGAAAGGGGCTTTGTTTCTTCCCTATTTATTTTTGGAGTATATGCCCTGATAAGCATCAAGCTCTTCGGCATGAGAAAGAAACTAAGAGTCAGAAATGGTTCAATCCTTAGGCTGAACAACCATGTCATGTTTATGACATGTGTATGTTATTGAGTGTGCAGTTCGTTCTTTCATCTTGATTTTTCTATATCCTCTAAAACCTGACCACTTGGAAACTTTTGTTTCTGAAACTTTGAAGATTTTTCTAATATTCAAAGGTCGTGCTTCATTCAAATTGAAGGAACGTGAAAAATAGAGGAAACAAAATTATATTAGAAGTCCATTACTCTAAACCAAGGAGAAAAGCCATAAGTATAGGATTGTAAAGTAGTTAGCAGTACACGTATTAACACTGACACATTAAATGTAATTAAGCTCACTTTTAAATTTTATTATTTTAGTCAGTGGAAATGGTACTGCAATGGGATAGTTGTTACTCTGGGATCTACTAAGGAAAAATAAAAGCCACTTTCATGAATAAAGGGATTCAGAAGGATATTATTCCCAAGGCCACTGCTTTTGTTAGTTTAAAGAGACATTGCTGGGCCTGGAGAGATGGCCCAGTGGTTAAAATCACTGAATGCCATTGCAGAGGACCCAGGTCTGGTTCCCAGTACCCACATAGTGGCCCACAACTAGCCGTAACTGTTGTTTCAAGGGGTCTGACACCCTCTTCTGGCCTCCAGAGGCAGTAGGCATATACATGGTGTACATATATGCATGTAAACAAAACCCCCATGCACATAAAAATAAAAATAAATATATTTTGAGAAAGCAATGCAATGGCGATGGTATGCACTAGAAAAAAAAAAAAACACCCTAGTATAGAAGCAAGAGAGTGGGCAAGAAGCTCCAACCACACCTCAGGAAACTGGCAACAGATGGCTACTGGGAGGGGTAGAAACAGTGTCTTTCAAGCATGGGACTCTTGGTAAGTTAACCTTGATATAGTGGATGAACCCACACTGAAGGGCATTTACCGGCACAAACTAGACTCTAGAAACACACACACACACACACACACACACACACACACACACACTACATTAAATTGGGGAGGGGCAATAAGGGGAGGTGGAAATGGGGTAAGAGATCTAAATAGTATCAAATTATACTGTATGAAAATCATAAAAATTCAACAAAAATCCAATATATATATTCATATGTTAGGCATATGGTTTTGAATAAAACTCTGTTGAACCCAAGGACAGTACAACCATGATTGACACTAAAGGTTTCCACTAACTCTGGCTGCAGAGGTGCATTCCCTGTGATCTCTAGGTAGGTTTGGTGTGCTATAGGAAACAGGATCCAGCCAGAGGTTCTGGCTAATGTGGTGAAAGAAATATACCCAGTATGTAACTCCTGGTACAGAATGCTGCTGTCTTGTGGTATGACATGTTATCAAAGGTAGTTCTTTTTTTTTTCTTTAAAACTTTTTAATTTTATTTATTTTTTATATGTATGAATGTACTGTCTGCATGTAGGTCTGTGCACCCGTGTCGTACAATGCCGCGGAGGTCAGAAGAGGGTGTCGGATTCCCCTGGAACTGGAGTTCTCCTGGAATTGGAGATACAGACGGTTCTCAGCCGCCATGTGGGTGCTGGGGATCGAACCCGGGTCCTCTCCAAGAGCGGTCTGTGCTCTTAACCGCTAGGCCATCTCTCCAGCCCCTCAAAGGTAGTTCTTATGCACCCTCTTGAAAGATGACTATCAAGCCTAATAACTTGGGCAATCTATTCACTGACGTTTAAATAAAGATAATATCTCAGACTGGGGACATCACTTCCAGAAAGGCGTTTTAGCTTTTCCCAAGTAAAAAGGTTTTCATGAGGACACAGGTGCCAGAAATCAAGCTCTGAATTCTGAATAAATGATCTAAAAAATGAATCAGGTGACCTATGAGAGACCTAAGGGAATATTAACTCTCCCTTGCTGCATCCAAGTTATGAGTCTCTTAGGGATATAATCTTCTATTTGATCAAACAGAGTGTGACAGCATGGAACTACAATGAGGTAGAGCAGACAAGCAGAAATAACTGTCCACACACTCATTGCAGCATAGCTCCTTTGCAGAGGGAATGATGCACACACTGCTCTTTTGGCATGTGTTCCAGATTTGACCTTCTTCTGGCCTTTAGAATTATCTGGCCTGTTTTTTTTTTTTTTTTCTGGGGCCAGGCTCTTAAATATCACACACAGCTGTAGGCAAAGGAAGACACTGTCCCCCAAAGCCCACCCAGAGCTACCATAATAAATACACATGGAACTAACTTGCATAGGGTCTAGCAAGGATTGCCTTGGTACCCTTGACTCCCATGAGGCATTTTTAACGGAAGTCAGAATAAAATCTCGAAGCCAAACAACAAGAAACCAAACTGAGAAAGGACACTCCGTAGAACCAAACAAGGAAGCCAAACATCATAAATTTTCCAGTGGCCAAGCTCCTAGAAGGTAAGGGCCTGAAGAACACGGCTGAAGAATGTGGTAGGGATTTTTTATTTCCAAGGGGATTGATGCACCTGTTGATGTATTTTCCAGGCCCTTGAATGATAATAATTTATGAGGCTATTAATACTAAGCCCACGATTTATCAGATGTGCTGCTTGTCTTGTGGCCAATTTAGCCTCATAAAATTTGGGTTGCATTGGGTTTAAATGGAGAGTCTGCTATTGGAATTATTCAGAGCATTTAAATCGGCTAATCCTACAAGCACTGTGCATTTCGCCTGCCTATTACAGGGTCCTCAGGGACTCCTACCAGTGGCAGAGGAGGGCGGGAGGGAGCGGGCTGCTGCTGGGTTAGGAAACATGGAGGCTGCGGGGGAAGAATGAGTCCTGGAGAGGAGTCCGTGATTCTGTAATCCATCGATGCCCACTGCAGCTGGCTGAGCCTGGCGCACTGAGAGCGCACGTGTGCGCGGGGTCTCCAACGAGGGTGGCTGCCAAGAAAAAGAGCACAGGAGAAAGAAATGTGAGCCCAGCATTGAGGAAGGCATGGAGAGCTACGTGTCAATGAATTAAGTTCATCAGGTCGGAGACGTAGAAATAAACAGTGTTAGGGGGAAAGGAAGGGAAAAATAGAGGAGAGAGGAGAGAGAACACGATTTAGCCAATAAATCCACTCAGCAGACATTTGCACATGGCCCGGTAGGCCATGCTGCCTGGCCAAGGAGGAAGCTATGGCAGGACGCCTGCCAGCTTGAATGGAAGGAAAAAGATCTTTAACCTCAAGAGCAGCATCCAACTTCCTCGATACCAACACTTTGAACTCAGCCCCAGAAGCAATACCCTATACCAGGGAGAAAATTCCACTGATTTCTATCTGCTTAGATGACTCAATTCTGAACAATACGTCCCAAATCTATTTTACTGGTATTGTTAGGGAACTCTATGAAAACCTCTGGAATTACCAGTTAACTGATCATGTTTTGACGCCTTTTAGTTTTCATACAATGGTGTAGGACAATGGACTTTTTAAATGGTTCACAGAGGAAAATATCAATGCTATGAAAATATGAGCTGCTTTTATAGGCTATTAAAGTCATCTTCAGGGGTATACCATTATTCTTTGTACTTCTCAAGTTACTTAATCAGAAGATCAGAGTTTAGAAAACTTCTGGAAGATTCATTGGATTCATTAGTTTATTGTTATGTCTCCAAGAAATACAATTCTCTAAAACATGAAATGAAGTTAATTTACCCATCAAAACTCTACAGTGACTGTTTCATCTCATCAATGTCAGGGAATTCACAGCTTTATTTCTTTCCAAAGGGAGATGGAAAAATAACTGAATAGTGCTGCTGTAAAACTTGAAAATGACTTGCCATACATAAGGAAACAAACCTAAATGGTTAATGAAGTTTTAAAAATAGAAGCTTAATTTGTATGAATTTTATTTTTTTTAATTTTTTTTATTATTATTATTATTTATTTATGTATGTGTATGAATGTACTGTCTGCATGCAAGTCTGTGCACCCGTGTCGTGCAGTGCCGCGGAGGTCAGAAGAGGGTGTCGGATTCCCCTGGAACTGGAGTTCTCCTGGAATTGGAGTCTCAGACGGTTCTCGGCCGCCATGTGGGTGCTGGGGATCGAACCCGGGTCCTCTGCAAGAGCTTCGGCGCTCTTAACCGCTAGGCCATCTCTCCAGCCCAATTTGTACGAATTTTAAAATGTGCACAGGATCCACCTGTCTAGGTCCTTTTTTTAGGACCTGGTTCAAATGCCACCTCCTCTCAGAGTAGCTTTGTCCTGACTTTCCTGTTGGCTTAGCTGTCTCCTAGCACCCAATGTAGGCCTCCATGCCATGCTCTTCTTGAATTACTAGCAGGAGACTGTAAACCCTAACAGCAACACCACTTACTGTGAAGCACTCACAAATGTGCATATAACAGCTGTGTTCTGTGCTCACTATGTAATCTCATGTACTTGGGATCTTGTAAGATCTGAGTTAATGGTACATAAAAATACATGAGTTGTAATGGTGGCTAATTATAACTGTTTAAAGTCAGAATATGTTCACAGACTTCACAGGACACTCATTTGATCAACTTGATTGAACATACAATCCCCCCCTTTCAGGATGGTGGGACCCATGAGCTGTGTGGGTTTGGGCACAACTGCTTGCAAATTGGTTTTACATGAAGGATGCTTGTACTCACAAATTATCACCTATTGTTAAAAAAAAATGAAAACAAAACAAAACAAAAAAGCAGAGAAAGAGGCAAAAAACTTACGGCAGAATGCACGATCTGCGATGGGTAGGGGTGGGGTGGGGGGAAGGGAAGGGGATATATGCCTGAACTGAATTGGAAAATGATGTATGAAATACACAAAGTATCAATAAAAATAAATTAAAAAAATGTATGAATCATATAAAATTAACTCTAAAATGGGTTATAATTAGGTCTTCGAATCTAGCTAAGATGTTTGCCTAGTATGCTAGAAGCTCTAGGTTCAATTCCCAGCACTGCGTAAATTTGACATAGTGGTATATGCATGTAATCCTAGCAGTCAGGAACTACAAGTGGAAGGCTCTGAAGTTCAAGGTCATCCTAGCATCTCTGAGGTCAGCCTGGGATATTTGAGATTCCATCTTCAAAAAAAAAAGGTTATAAAACAGGATATAATTAATGTGTGCATTGTTACTTTTGCTTTGCTGTATAGAAAAATCAATCCCTCCATCATTTGGAAAACAACTGCCACAGATTCTGGCTCTGGGCATTTTTCTCTGAGATTAGGGTGGTTTGGTATATGATATAGTTTTAGTCATAACAGTTTTAACACATTTACAATAATCTAATTCTTGTTTTCTTGAGTGTATCTATGGTCAATGGCCTGAAAGTGCTATGGTAAAACTGGCATGGTCCACCCCCTTTGGAACTTTTAATTATGAGTAACACAAAGACATAATTCCTACTTTGAGGAATGTTTGAGGGAATACGGAACTGGATATTTGTAATGTCCATATCTTTTCAGTATTCTTTTCTCTGTTTGAAGTTCCATTTAAATCAATGTAAAAGTTTCCTAACTGTGCGTCCTTCTGCACTAATCAGCCTTATTCTTTCCTGAAATATTCTTTTTCTAAAGCCTGCTTATAAGCAAACAGATCATACAGAAAATTTCTGAAGGACAATCAAAATTTGAAGAACTTTCATTTGATTCTCTTTCAGAGACAATTACATTTTCAGCCTCAGATGATTTTTTTCCCTTTTTCTAGATTCTAGCCAAAATCACATTCTTGAAACATGGATATCTCACCCAGGGCTGCCTAATGAGCTTCGTGGAGACTCCTGACTTTTCAAAGAGAAGAGAACTCTTTTATTTATTTATTTATTTATTTATTTATTTATTTATTTATTTTTTTAAATTACTATAGTTTTTTTTTAATTAGTTTTTATTGATGCTTTGTGCATTTCATACATTTTTTCCAATTCAGTTCAGGCTTATTTCCCTTTCTCCCCCCCCCCACCCCCACCCCATCCCAGATCATGCATTCTGCCATAACTGTCCTGCATCTTTCTCTCAGTTTTTTTTTTTTCATTTAGCTATAAGTGATAATCCATGAGTACACCATCCTTATGTAAAACCTATCTGCAGGCTGTTGTGCCCAAACACCTACAGCCCCACCATTCCAGTGGGGGGTGACAGGTTGTTTGTTCAATCAAGTTGATCAAATGAGTGTCCAGACTACATTGCTGTAGTTTCACCATTCACCCAATCACACCCTTACATTCTACCACGCCCCTCTTCTGCAGGTGTTCCACTAGCTTAGAAAAGGGGCACAGGTGGATGAGATGTAAAACAGTCCACTCTCTTGGAGCTGTTGACTTGGACTCTGGTCAATTCTGGCTGTTTCCTTTCATGGGCTGACAGTTTGTCCAGGAATAACCTTTCGATCCTGGCCTGGCGCGTTATGGTGTCTCCCCAAGAAGAGAACTCTTTTAAAAAGCAGTATTAAGGGGCTGAGAGAAGACTAGCGGTTAAGAGCACCGACGCTCCTTGCAAGAGGGACCCGGGTTCGATCCCCAGCACCCACATGGCGGCTAAGAACCGTCTGTACTCCAATTCCAGGAGAACTCCAGTTCCAAGGGAATCCGTAGAGACCCTCTTTCTGACCTCCGCGGCATTGCTACGACAACGGGTGCACAGGAACTTGCACGTGCAGACCAGTAATTCATACAATACAACACAATATAATAAATGATAAAAACAAATAAAAAAAAAAAAAACAGCAGTATTAAAATTGATTGTTACACTCACCTTTAGATTCATTACACACTCATTAGCTTTACACTCATGGTTTCTTCTTATTAAGAAATTAAATGTTTACAGGTGTCTAGTGATATTATTTTTGCAAATTTATTGGCAGATTTATTGGCCCTCTAATTCAGGTTTCTGCATGACCATCCTTTCTGCAATAGCCCTCTCTGTATACATGATTATGTAGCTCCACACTTAATCTCTGACACACATCTGCTAAGATTCACTTCGAACTTTACATAGAGTATTTTGAACACTCACATTAAATGCTATTTCTCTTTCCGTGACAGTTCTAATACATGTTCGATTTTTCTCTTTCCCTTTCCCTGTCAATTTTTTAGCAATTCAAGTCACTAAATACAATCACAATTCCTTGAGCTCATACTCTAGGCTCAGCACTTTTCTAGTATGGGAAGTTACTTTTTTCTTAGGATATAATAAAAAGACACACACACACACACACACACACACTACATACATATATATATATATATAGTGAATATAATGACTTTTTATTCATATATATTTTTTTGTGTTTTTACTGATGTTTTGTGTCATTTTTCAATTCAGTTCATGCATATTCCCCTTTCCCTTCCCCCCACCCCAGCCCAGATCATGCATTCTGCCATGACTGTTGTATGGAGAAAATCCAGGGTGTTTTGAAAAGCTCCTTAGAAAACTGCTTAAGAAGGTTCAGGGAACTTTGATCTAAGAAAACTGAAGCAAAAAAGAAACTGGAAAAAAGCTCTAGAAAGAACCTTGTGTGTGTGTATGTGCGTGTGTGCATGTGTGTGTATGTGTGTGTGTGTGTGTGTGTGTACGTTCATGTGTTTGAATATATGTGATCTCTTCTGTGTGCTACAAGCTTTTTGAAATAGAAACTAAATACAATTCATCTGAAGACTTGTTTTCTACTGCATTTTATCTCTTATGCTTTCTGAAAAGGAAATAATTATTTCAATACTGAGAATACACAATAAATATTTGGAAATTGAATGTCATGTTTCTTTCAATAACAAACTATATTTCAGATGACTGAGCTGAAAAAACAAAACCTTTCAGCTCTTAAAGATTTGCTGCTTCAAGAACTTCATATAAACAAAACGACCCACCACTTTTGTTTTGTTAAAATAGTGGATATTTATTGCTTTCTGTGAGTTTCAGAGAAACTCTAAAACAACAGACTCACAGTTTGCCAATTTGTAAATGTGATGTAAATGTTCCCTATTTTATTTATTTTTATTTTTTTTTCACATTTATTTCTTTATTAATTTTTTCTTTGGCCCATTCATCCTTTAAGAGTGTGTGTTTGGTTTTTGTTTTTTTTTTTCATTTCCATGAGTTCATATGGTTACTAGAGGTTGATTTGTTGTTGATGCTAAGCTTAATAGCACTGTGCTCTGATAGAATGCATGGAATATTCAACTTTTTTATTTTTGTTGAAATTTATTTTGTGTCCCAATCTCTGATTTAGAAAAACTTACACGGGCTACTGAGTAGAAAATGTATCCTTTGGTCCTTGGGTGGAATAGTCTGTAGATGTCTGTTAGGTCTATTTATATAAGATATCATTTAATTCAGATATCTCTGTTTATTCTTTGACCAATTGACCTGTCTATTGAAGATAGTGGTGTTTGAAATCACCTACAATAACTGTGTTCAAGTTAATTTGCTTTTTTTTAAATTTAATTTTTATTGATGCTTTGTGCATTTCATACATCATTTTCCAATTCAGATCAGGCATATTTCCCTTTCCCTTCCCCCCACCCCCACCCCATCCCAGATCATGCATTCTGCCATAACTGTCCTGCATCTTTCCCTCAGTTTTTTTTTCATTTTTTAGCTATAAGTGATATGTTCCCTATTTTAAAAGCGAAACCAGTAATTTGTTTATTTTTTAAATTATTTTAATTGTATGTGTATGAGTTCTTTGCCTGAATTTATGCATATGCATTCTGTTCCTGTAATGCCCTCAGAAGCTGGAAAGTGGTCTTATGTCCCTTGTAATTGGTGTTTCAGTTGCTTGTGAGCTGCTTTGTAAGTGCTGGAAACCCAAACCAGGTCCTCTGCAAAAGTCTCCAGTGCTCTTGAATGCTTAGCCATCTCTCCAATCCCCAAATGCTACATCTTACTACAAAACTTTCCAATCTGAGAATGTCTACCATGAAAAATATGGAGTGTAATAGGGGCAAAAAGCTTGTCTAACACTACTTATCATATGTGTTTACCTTATATACAATATACAGGCATAAGCAAGAGATTTGCTGTATTGTATAGACAGAAAAGTGAATTAAATATTGCTATGGATTTTGTGGACTGACACCCCAGATATAAGCACCTTGCCTCTAACAAATTCTATGAAGATATGAATTTTGTTTATTATTTTTCCCATGAAGTGTTTCAATATACAGTAAGTATGAAATATTGGTTAAATAAATGAATACAAAGAGATAGATAACCATCCTTAAAATTTCTTCATAAGTCCAATGTAAAACAAGAAGCAACATAATAAGCAATCATAAAATAATATAGCTAAGGAATATCTGAGAACAAATTTAAGAAATGGAGACCAGATCAAACAGTTTCTAAAGGACAATGCCTTAAAATTAGTTTCAGAGTCAAGAGATATAAAAAAAAGTCTCAGTGATCACAGGGTTATTTTTAATTTTACTTTCATGTGGTTTCCAAGTTTTCTGCCTATCATATCTGTTGAATTCTTTAATTAAGAAAAATGGTTGGTGTTAATTGAACTAAATAGCTAAATCTTTCAAGCACTTCATTAGGGCAGAGGAATTACCGGAGAACCAACAAATCCATATGGTCTAACACATTGAAGGTTTAAGTATTTGAGTAAAATCATGTCCTTTCACAAATAAAGTAGGATTACGAGTGTGTATCTAGGAACTAACAAATAAACCCAGTGGTGTCCTCCCTCCATCAAAAAAGGAGTCCTTCTATAGGTAGGAATTGGATGCTGCATTTTTTTTCCTAGTAGCAAAAATTGGCTGAAGTGTTTCATGAACTTATTTTGCTAACTTTAATGAAAGTTAATTTCATCTACTGTTATATGCTGTAGTTCTAAATATGAAAGGATATATTTCTATTTCTTCTCTTGTCAGAAAATTGATGTCAAACAGTTCAGAACCCATGGATTTTGAAATTGGATAGCCAAAGTGGTATATCATGTTTAAGCACCATTAGGTTTGTGTCATTTATGTCAGTCACAGCCAAGACTTTCTCCAATGCACCTTTGAGAAAAGACACCTTCTAAACAGGCTACACTAAGTCTGTGGTCTCTTTATCAGGTGATTTAATTACAGACTTGGTTTGCATTGGTTATTTTACCAACTTCCATTCAAGGAAATTCTCTGAGTTTATTGGGACATATTGGATAAAATTGCTTCTAAGGAGTACATATGAGTATCAACAGTTCCCCCCATTGGTGAAAGCTGAAATTAACTTTCAGGAAACAGCTGTGCAGCTATTTCATAAACCCCCATAGCACCTAGTACATATCAGTGCATGTAGTCCTTCTTTTCTAATCCGGGAGGATTTGCTGCGGATTGGGAAACACATACAAACATTGAAGCCCAGGGCTCAGGCTGAGGATGAAATGCTTACCTGACTGATGATGAGCTAATGACTCTTGGGTTAGGTTGATTACAAGATTTAAGTTTTTGCAGCTGTGGTTTTTATTTTTGTTGTTTTTATTTGTTTTCTTGTTGCTATTGCTCAGAAATCCATCTTATGGCTTCTGAGTTTTCACATTATTTGGACTGGCTGCATCGTTTCCAGACATGTGGGCATTATCAATGCTATAACTTTAGAAAGAGTAAATAATAAAAATCATAATATTTGATATTGGAAACAAGCAGAATTATTCAAATTGTTGGCATAGAAGACAAGGCTTAAAGATAAAGGAAAAAAATAGAGAAAAGATAACAGGTGAAATAATTAGAATAAAGTCTGTGTGGGTTTCTACTTTTAATTCTATTTCTAAAGGCATTTATCAATCATCCTCCTTGTTTATTGTTGGGTAAATTGAATTTGCTTTTTGGCTCATGGTATTTTTAATTTCAGAAATATTGCTTTTATTAAAAAAATTAGATTTGCATCTATGCTCAGAAGTTATCACATAAGACGTCAGTTGTATTTACATATTTAATGTCTTTGTATTATTCAGGATGAGTGTAGAAATTTTGGTTAGTTTTAGATTTCATAAAGTTAAACATACATGTTAATAATTTACAAGGAGCTCTTAAATCAAAATAATGTGTGAATTTTAAAGTAAATAAGAAAAATCTTAGGGAACAAAACCAAGAATAAAGCTGAAATTAAATGAAGAAAAAAGAGAAACACTGAAATAGCTATACTAATATAAGCCAGAGAGATGCTAGCAAAAATCTCCAAATATTAATAAACGTAGTTGATATTAATGTAATCTGTTTATAGATAAATGTTGGAGGCAGCCAAACTGCTTTTGCAGAACCATATTAAAGTGAAAAATTTTTAGCATGGATGTCCCTAAGAGACCCCAACCTTACCTGAGGACCTGCTGGCAAGCCATGGCTGGTGAGAAGGGGAAAGTCAGTCTCTTTCAAGAGAGTGACTCTTGGTAGCTTAGGCTACAGTGGATGTACTCACACTGGAGGACATTTAGAGACAGATTGGGCTCTATAGGTATATATATATATATATATATATATATATATATATATTTAAGTATAGCAGAAGGCGCAGATAGAGAACTAAATATAATAAAATATGTTGTATGAAATTTATAAAAATTCAGTTTATGGGGAGGAACCAGGGATTGTGTAATCCCAGCCATAGCAGAGACAGAAAAGTTGGCTAGAAGCTTCTGTTTAGGGCAGAAGTAGCAAGCGGGAACACACACACGCCCGCCATGTGGGTGCTGGGATCGAACCCGGGTCTTGTAAGAGCGGTGGCGCTCTTAACCGCTAGGCCATCTTCCAGTCCGACAGATCATAGTTTTATCTTTACTGACATTCCTTGCTTACCTGTAAGACATTACTGTTACACGTGTAACACATAAATGGGGTCATAAAGTATTTGATTGTATTGGGTGCCTAGTTTGTTTCTATTAGTATAATGTCTACAAGGCTCATTTCTGCTGTGGCATGCATCAGTCAGAATTCCCCTTTTTTGTAAGCCTGAACAGAATTCACCATAGCTGTTAATTTGCTAACGATGGTTGGCACTTGCTTTATTGTAGTGGACAGTTTTGTCTTGATTTCTATGTGCAGTGCTTGAAAGAATATGTGTACTGGATAAAAATTAAGTGACTTCAGTCTAGTGAGCAGTTCTGCTAAAGTGTTCTTTGACATTATTTTATGATAAGTTTACTGTAAAAATCCCTGTATGTAGATCTTCTAGGTGATTCTTGTAGTGTAGTCCATTTGTAGTTTACATTTTGAGTCCATGTTATTAGCCTTCTGAAAATTTGAAATTTTTTGTCAGTAAATATTATTCATGTTATTATTACTTATATATAATATATAAATATTATGCCTATAGAGCCCAATTGTGTCTCTAAATGTCCTCCAGTGTGAGTACATCCACTGTAGCCTAAGCTACCAAGAGTCACTCTCGTTGAAAGAGGACTGACTTCCCCTTCCACCAGCTCATGGCTTGCCAGCATGGTCCTAGGTAAGGTTGGGGTCTCTTAGCGGACATCCACTGCTAAAAATTTTTCACTTTAATTATGGTTCTGCAAAAGCAGTTTGGTCTGCCTCCAACATTTATCTATAACCGATTACATTAATATCAACTACGTTTATTAATATTTGGAGATTTTTGCTAGCATCTCTCTGGCTTATATTAGTATAGCTATTTTCAGTGTTTCTCTTTTTTNCCGAGAACCGTCTGTAGCTCCAATTCCAGGAGAACTCCAGTTCCAGGGGAATCCGAGACCCTCTTCTGACCTCCGCGGCATTGCACGACACGGGTGCACAGACTTGCATGCAGACAGTACATTCATACACATACAGAGATAAATAAAATTAATAAAAAAAAAATTAAAAAAAAAAAACTAATGATCTCTCAGAGAAATTCTCTAAATACTACATGCAGAAAATAACTGAAAATGGTTAAATGTAAAGGCACAATATTTTAAAATTTAAGAAAAAAAATGCTGAACTTATCATTCTGAAATAGAGAAAAAGAAAAGAATTCTAGTACTTCCATTAATTATAAGCCAGAAAACAAATATCAGAGATAGGGATAATACTTGCAAAACAAAATATAATTGTGTTTCTATATGACAAAACTCTTCAGGTATTTTATTTTTTATTTTATCTGAATGAATGTTTTGCTTGCATGCATGCAAGTACCCTCATTTTGTGCAATTCCCCTGGAACTGGAGTTATGCACTGTTATTAGCTGCCATGTGGGTTCTGGGAACCAAACCCAGAACCTCTGTAAGAACAGCCAGTGCTCTTATCCACAGAGCCATCTTTCTGGGCCTTATTAAAAAAATTGGGGGGCTGGAGAGATGGCTGAGGAGTGAAGAGCAGTGACTGCTCTTGCAGAAGACATGGTTGGATTCCCAGCACCCACATGGTGGCTAATAACTGTCTATAACTCCAGTTCCAGGGGATCCAGCACACTCTTCTGACCTCCATGAGCATTGCACAACATGGGTGCACTTACATGCATGCAGGTAATATACTCAAATGCATAAAAATATTTTATTTAAGCTACACTAAGCAGCTAGACAGGAGCCCAGTGGACTCTCAGAACTCTCAGGTGGGCTGAGAAGCTACCGGACCCCATGCTAGCACCCATAGGAGTGCCTTTGGATCCAGGCAGGTTACCACTCCCTGTGGCATGATTGACATTGGCCGGTTTGGTGCCAAGAGAACAAACTCCACCCTCGTACCCCTACCTACCCAGTAAGCTGGTGGAGTTGTGGTGCATACAATCCAGTAGGCACAGTGTTAGTGAACTTAGGTCCCACAACCAACATAAAAGAACTAACGGCAGGAAGCACAGTGAGTGACAAACCAATCCTCCATAACAATATTTGAGACTAGCAACAGAATCCAAACAAAAAAATAAACTCATATGCCAAAGCCACAATGAAAAAAAATAACATAAGAAAAGCCCATGATAAATCCACACCAAACTCAACTATAGAAGATCCCTACAACCAGATCCCCCTGGAAGGACGCCAAGACCTGGACCTTAGAACAGTCATAGACATATTCAAAGAGATAAAAGAATAGGAAGAACAAATCAGAGAAGAAAGGGGAGACATGAAAAACTCAGGAAAGATCTAGAAGGGAACAATGATGAACTCTGGAAAGAGCTAGAGGGAGAGAATCAAAAACTCTGAAAAGAATGAAAGGAAGAGAAAAAAAAAAAACTCCAAAAAGAACTAGAGGAAGAGAAATACAAACTCCGAAAAGAACTAGAGGGGTAGAATGACAAACTCCGGAAGGAAGTGGAAACACTGAAAAGATCCCAGGCTAAAATGGAAAAAGAAACAGACCTGTGAAGCAAGTAGCTACAAGTAGAGAATGATAAGCTCCAAAAGAAAGTGGAAATACTAAAGAAATCACAGGAAGAAATGAAAAAGGAAATGGAACATTCATCAAATCAACAGGAAAGGATGGGAGAAAGCCCCAGAAGCAGAATGGATAAAGCAGAAAATAGAATATCAGATGTGCAGGATAACAGTGAACAACTAAAATGCTCAAGTGAAGATTATGGAAAATTAAAAAAGAACAACACAAGAGTGGAATAACCAGGGAATGTGGGATACTATGAAAAGAGCTAACCTCCACATCATAGGGATAGAGGAATGGGACTAATAACAAGACAACAGTATTGATCAGATCTTCAACAGGATAATAGAAGATTTTCTGAAAATGAAAAAAGACGAAAGTATACAAATACAAGAAGCACGTAGAACACCAAATAGATAAGCTCAGAAAAGAAATTCTTCATGCCATATCATAGTTAAAATTCTAGATGCTTAAAACAAAATATGATAGTCACAAGAGAAAATCAACAAATTACATATAAGGGGAAACTCATCAGAATTACTGCTGACTTCTCAGTGCAAACTATGAAAGCCAGAAAAATGTGGACCAAAGTATTCCCAGTACTAAATAACATTAGACGCCAACCCAGATTACTATACCCAGAAAAATGTCAATTATAGTTGAAGGAGAAAGAAAAATCTTTCATGACACAAAGAAAATGAAGGAATGTGTATCAAAAAACCCAACACTTCAGAAAATTCTCAAAGCAATTCAAAGAACAGAGTAAAGGGGCAACTATCCCCAAGCAACTAAAGAGAGAAATTAACAAAAGCATAATAGAGTAAATAAATACCTAGACCAAGAATGCAAACAAAGAATAGGTTGAAAGGAAGCTACACACATCTCTTAATAATAACCTTAAATATTAATGGTATAAACTCCCCAATCAAAAGACATAGACTGGAAGAATGGATTAGGGAAGAGATTTGATTAATATGCTGTCTACAAGAAACACATCTCACCCTCAAGGACAGACATGAAATTAAGTGAAAGGGTGGAAAAAAATTCCAAGTAAATGGTACCAAAAAGCAAGAAGGAGTTACTATTCTAATATCAGACAAAAGAAATTTCAAAATAAAACTAATCAGAAGAGACAAAGTAGTCCACTGTATACTTATCAAAGGAATAATTAGCCATGAAGATTTCACAATCATAAATATATACACACCAAACTCGAGCTTACCAAACTTAATAAACACAATTCGTCAGGACTTCAAGGCACGGACTGATCCTAGCATACTAATAGCAGGGTATCTCAATACTATACTGAGCCCACTAGAAAGGTCAACTGGACAAAAAATAAACAAAGTGATATCAGAACTGAACAATACAATACACCAAATGGACCTCACAGATATCTACAGAACAGTCCACCCAAACTCCAGAGAATATACTTTCTACTCAGCACTGCATAGAACATTCCCCGAAATTGACCACATACTGGGACATGGAAAATACCTCTACAAATACAAATCCATTGAAATAATTTCATGCATTTTATCAGACCACAGTGCAATAAAGCTCAATATAAACAGCACAATAAGCCCAAATAGCTACAAGAACTCATGGAGACTAAACAACACAATCCTGAACAATGAATGGATCAGGGAAAAAAAAGAATGAAATAAAAGTATTCATGGAACTAAACAAAAAAGACAACACAACACAACAAAACCTGTGGGATACTTTAAAAGCAATCCTAAGAGGAGAATTTATGGCCCTAAGTGCCCACATTAAAAAAGAAACCAGAAAGAGAACAAATAAATGATCTAACACTACAGCTAAAAACACTTGAGAGAACAACAAATGGACCCTAAACCCAACAGACAGGAAGAAAGAACAGAAATCAGAGCAGAAATCAATGAAATAGAAACAAAGAAAACAATACAAAAAATATCAATGATTCCAAAAGTTTGTTTTTGAAAGAATAAACAAGATGGACAGACTTCTAGACCAGTTAACCAAAAGAAAGAAAGAGCAACTCCAAATTAATAGTATTTGTGATGAAAAGGGAAACATCACAACAGATTAAGAAAAGATTCAGATACTCTTACCAGAACACTTCAAAAACTTATACTCTATTAAGTTTGAAAACCTAAGAGAAATAGATGAATAACTGAAATCCTGGGAACCAACAAAGCATAACCAAGAAGAGAGTGACAGTTTAAACAGACCCATAACATCTGCAGAAATGGAAGACATAATAAAAAAACTCCCAACTAAGAAAAGCCCAGGACCAAATTGTTTCACAGCAGAATTCTATAAAACATTGACAGAGGTCTTATGACCATTACCACTCAAACTATTCAGAAGGATACAAGCAGAGGGAAATCTCCCAAACTCCTTCTATGAAGCCAGCATCACTCTAACATCAAAACCAGGCAAAGACACAACCCAAAAAGAAAACTATAGACCCATCTCACTAATGAACAGAGATGCAAAAATTCTAAACAAAATACTTGTAAATCACATATAGACTCACATCAAAAAGATCATCCACAATGAGCAAGTTGGATTCATATGAGAGATGCAGGGATGTTTCAATATACATAAATCAATAAATATCATGAAACACATAAATGGGCTGAAAGAGAAAAAGCACACAATCATCTCAATTGATGCAGAGAAAGCCTTTGACAAAATACAGCATCCCTTCATGTTTAAAGTGTTAGAGGGAATTGGATGGAACATTCCTCAATGTAATCAAAGCCATATACAACAAACCCACAGCCAATATCATCCTTCCATACAGAAGCTTTTGAGTTTAATGAGGTCCCACTTGTCAATTGTTGACTTTATTTCCTGTGCAGCTGCTGTCTGATTTAGAAAGTCTTTTACTATACCTATGTCTTGTAGGTAGCTGCCAAATTTTTCTTCTAATACCTTCAGAGTTTCAGGTTTCATATTGAGGTCTTTGATCCATTTGGAGTTGATTTTTGTACAGGGTGAGAGGTAGGGGTTTAATATTGTTCTTCGACATATGGTGATCCAGTTTTGCCAGCACCATTTGCTGAAGATGCTCTCTTTCCTCCAATGAGCTTTTTGGCTCCTTTAAGCAATATGAGGTGGCTGAAATTGTATGAGCTCAAGTTTGGATCTTCGATTTTGTTCTATTGGTCAATGGGTCTGTTTTTGTGCCAGTGTCAGGCTGTCTTTATGACTATAGCCTTGTAGTATAGCATAAAGTCTGGTAAGGTGATCCCCCCTGTATTGCAATTTTCACTCAGGGTTGCTTTAGCTATTCTACGTCTTTTGTTTTTGGATGTAAGGATTTTTTTCCAAGTCTGTTAAGAAACTCATGGGGATTTTAATTGGGATTACTCCAAATCTGTATATTAATTTGGGTAGAATGGACATGAGCATGGGAGGTTTCTCCATCTTCTGATGTCTTCTTCAATCTCCTTCTTCAGGGGTTTAAATTTTTTGTTGTAGAGCTCTTTGGTGTCTTTCAGTTAGGTTTTCCCCAGGTATTTTTTGAGGCTATTGTGAGTGGGAAGGTCTCCTTATATCCCTTCTTCAGTTGCTTGTTGTTGGTGTAAAGAAAGGCTGCTGGTTTTTCTAGGTTAATTTTGTATCCTGCCACTATACTGAAACTCTTAATTGTTTCTATGAGTTTTCTGATGTAGTTTTTAGCATCCCTCAGGTAAACTATCATATGATGTGCAAACAGGGATAATTTGACTTCCTCTTTTCTGATTAGTACTCCTTTAATTTCATTTTCTTGCCTTAATGCCATAGCAAGCATTTCAAGAACTATATTGAAGCGGAGTGATAGGGGGCGACAGGGGGCAGCCTTGCCAAGTTCCTGCTTTGAGGGGAATGTTTCTATTTTTTCTCCATTTATTTTCTCTCCTCTGTGGGAGGAAACCTTCACCAGTGATACATCTGACAGAGCATTAACTTCCAGAATATACAATCTCCTCAAAAAGCAAAGAAGTAAGAAAACAAAGGACTCACTCAAAAGATGGAGTAAAGAGATGAACAGAGACTTCACCAGTGAGGAAGTAAAGATGGCTGAAAAAATATCAAAAGGTGTTCAACATCATTAATACTTAAGGAAATGCAAATAAAAGGCACTCTAAGATATCATCTCATTCCAATAAGACTGGTTAATATCAAGAAAACAAAAGACACCAAATGCTGGAGAGGTTGTTGGGGAAAGGGGGACACTCATCCACTGCTGGTGGGAATGTAAACTCCTACAAACACTGTGGAAAACAGTCTGGAGAACCCTTAAAAAAACTCAAAATGAGCCTACCACCTGACCCAGCCATACCACTCCTGGGTATATACCCACAAGGTTCATCCTACTTCAAAGATAAATGCACATCTATGTTTATTGCAGCCCTCTTCACAACAGCAAGAAGCTGGATCCAACCCAGGTGCCCTTCAACTGAGGAGTGGATAACAAAACTGTGATACAAAACTGTGATACATCTACACAATGGAGTTCTATGCAGTGGTAAAGAAAGATAACATCATGAAATTTGCAGGTAAATGGATGGAACTCAAAGCCATTATGCTGAGTGAAGTAACACAGCCCCAAAGAAACAAACAGGGAATTATTTCCCTCATGGTGGATCCTAAGACCAATTCCTCCAAGACAAGCTGAGCAAAGTCATTGTTATATCTCTTTCTATTTGAAAGCAATGGTGATGTTATAAGGTGAATCTCTTAATGAGCCTTAGCATTAACTTAGCACATACTTTCATATATGTGAATATAATGTATATGGGTGAAAAGTATATATCCATATTTTAAAGTAATATAAAGGGAAAAATGTGAACTCATAAACATAAAAAAGAAAAAAAATTGTTACCAAAATATTTTATTTATTACTATGACATAACACTTAAAAGTTAAAAAGAGAAAAGTGGACAAATGTATAAATAGAAAAATCCTGGAGGATGATATGTTTCAGTTAGTCAAGTATGTACATAGAAATAGCTTCACAGTTCATCAAAAATGCAAATTAAAATTATCACCAGCCACTATTTTAGACTCATCATATTGATCAGAAATGTGAAAGTTGGATATTAACAACCATTACTGAAAACATAGAGCAAGTAAAACTCATAGATGCTTGTCAGAGAGTACCCTGTTCTAATCACTTTAAAGATCAATTCACTAATATTTATTAGAGTGAAGACAGAACATAAGCTACACTAAAAATGGTGAGTGAAAAGAAGTAACTAGCCAGGCATGGTGGTGCACGCTTATAATCTTAGCACTTGGGAAGTAGAGGCAGGTGTATCTCTGTGAGTTCAAGGCCAGCCTGATCTACAGAGTGAGTTCCAGGACAGCTGGGCCTACAGGGAGACCCTGCCTCAAAAAGACAAAAAAAAAAAAGAAAAGAAAAGAAAAGAAAAGAAGTAACCAAATGAATAGACATAAGACAATTTCTGAGGTTTTAAATTATTCAAATAAATAGCATATATTAAATATGGGCATGTACAAATCTGATCATCAGTGAACATGATTAACAGTATAAATGAAAATAGAAATGTATGAGAAAGATCACCAGCAAGTTCATGAGAAGAGCGTGCATTGGGAAAGATACAGCAAACTTCAATGTTATCTCTATTGTTTACTTGCTTTAGCTGAGTGTTATGAATATTTATTTAAAAAATTAAAAGAATTTTCTCCTCATGTGCATATATTTTGGTAAACTTTTAATGTTTAATCGGTGTTTAAGAGAAGATAGCCAGAGTACCTGTCATTCACCTATTCCAAAACAATGAACCAAAGCAAGAGGTGTATACATGCATATGGAGGTTAATTAGCATGGGGAAATACTGGTAATCAAAAGGGAAACATGGAAGCTTCCTATGATCTAGAGGCCTGGGACAACAGTACAGTAAGAGAAGCAATATATCTTCACATCTGCTGCCTTACCTTCATAACCAGGAGGGAGAGAGTCCCCCCACTGCACAGTTAAAACAGAGATTCCTAGGAAGCTCTATCAGCATATAAGTGGGGATCCTTGCTAGTGTAAAGTTTCATATGCCCATCAGGCTTACAGACTAACTAGGTAAGAGGCTTGAAATCTCTGCAATAGCCTGGATTAGAAAAAAATCATCTCCACAACAAACCTTGATGGTGATGTAACCAGGAGCAGTGTTGAGAAAGGACATATTTTCTGAAATTGAATTGCTGTAGGGGTCCACAATCCCTGCTGATTCCTAGTCCTGGGACCCCCAAAGTAATTTCAGTGCACTGTGTAAGCAAGTTGCTGCCTTACAAATCAACCTAGAATAAATGAGTCTGACATGAAGCCAATGAATAAACTGGGGTGTATTTGGGGGTCAGTGCTGTCACAAAGAGGGCAATAGAGGGTACTGTCCTGAAGGACGTGTCTAGGGAGCCTGCAAGGCAGTGACCAGATGAGTAGGCTTGCTGGGGACAGAGTTAAATCTTGACTTAAGATCAGCTCCATTCTGCCCTCAGTGTCTTCCATGAATATTTCTATTAAGATTTCACTGGTTGTAACTGCTACTCATTCATGTTCTATCCTTGGTGGCCACTACAGATGAATGGAAAAGTTCTAGCTATCACTTTATTCCCAGTTCCACACAGGTAAGTGGATCCAAAACCCTGCTTCTGGTTGGGCATACATACAGTAGCAGCAGAGAGAGCCACTACAACTCCTGTCACTGCAATGCATGTGGGTTCCACAGCTGTTTGCACTTGCATCTGGTCTGATCACACATTGTTGGCAAGAGTGGATGTTTTTTTTTTAATTAGTTTTTTATTGATGCTTTGTGCATTTCATACATTTTTTCCAATTCAGTTCAGGCTTATTTCCCTTCCCCCCCCACCCCCACCCCATCCCAGATCATGCATTCTGCCATAACTGTCCTGCATCTTTCTCTCAGTTTTTTTTTTTTCATTTTTAGCTATAAGTGATAATCCATGAGTACAAGCATCCTTCATGCAAAACCTATCTGCAGGCTGTTGTGCCCAAACACCTACAGCCCCACCATCCAGTGGGGGGTGACAGGTTGTTTGTTCAATCAAGTTGATCAAATGAGTGTCCAGACTACATTGCTGTAGTTTCACCATTCACCCCAATCGCAGCCCTTACATTCTACCACGCCCCCTCTTCCGCAGGTTGTTCCCTAGGCTTAGAAAAGGGGCACAGGTGGATGAGAGGTAAAACAGTCCACTCTCTCTGGAGCTGTTGACTTGGACTCTGGTCAATTCTGGCTGTTTCCTTTCATTGGCTGACAGTTTGTCCAGGAATAACCTTTCGATCCTCCTAATGAAGAACAAGCAATTAGATATATAGGTATTTAAGCAGCACTAATAGTTATGTTAACACAACAGATGCCCTGATGTGATTCCTGCTCCTGAGGTTCCCTTTGAAGTACTGGACCTACATTGTTATGGAAGAAATTTCTGATAATTCTCATTACTATGGGTACAGCTATTGCCAAGGACACTTACAAGTAAGGAAACTGATTTAACCAGTACCTGAAAATGTTTCCATTATCTGACCAGGGCTATAACTCCCACAGAGCGTCCATAGAATACTCCACTATGTCTATAATATATGCATATCATCTATACCATACCTACCTGAACTGCTAGAACATCCTGACTCTTAAGTGACTTGTACAAACGGGATCTCTCTAACTCCAACATGGTATCCAAAGTTACCAAACTCATTAACCATGGCAAAAACACCCCTATAAATATTACACTACAATATCTTTCTAGAAAAAGTTAATATTGTATAATAAGACCATAGAACAACACATATCTTTGAGAGAAAGATGCTTACCTTGGTCAAGGTGGTGGGCATCTTTAATTTTAACACTTAGGAAGCAGAGGCAGGCAGCTTTCTGAGTTGAGGCAATATTAGTACACATAGAAAGTTCCAGCCTAGCCAGTGTTGCATAGTGAGATCCTATTAAAAAAATGGAAAGAAGAAACCATTCCCCCAAAGTGGTAGAGATAGCCATTCTTTCTACCAGAGGGGCAAGTTTCAACATAGAAACACAAGAAATACGAGAGAAGAGGATGGTAATTTGACATCTTAAAGATGTCAAAGAATTAAGAAAAAAGATTATACACCCGTGTCCCTCACCCACCCCTCCCCACTTCCCAATTCACCATTTCGGTCCATTTTCTGATGCAGTCTTTCTGTTGTTGTTCTTTTACTATGCATCCCTCTCCAAGAGAAATATTTATATCTGGGTTATTGGTACTAGCATCCACATATGAGGGACACCATTTGTCGTTTGTTTTTCTGGGACTGTGTTACTTCACTTAACATAATGTCTTCCAGCTCCATCCATTTACCTGCAAAAAGTTCATGATTTTGTCCCTCTTTACCGCTGCCTAGAACTCCATTTTTATACATGTTACCACATTTTCTCCATCCACCTGTCAGCTCAGGGGCACCTGAGCTGGTTCCACCTTATTTTAGTGTATGGTCAGTGCCTTAATTAGGGACCAAAGTTTGTTCAAACTTCTCCATGAAAAGTCCATCCATCACAGATAAAATCCCTTTAAAAGCCTCAACCACAGAGTAAGTTATGTAGAAAGAAGAATATCAGAACTTGAAAACAGACCTGAAACATCACATTCAGACAAAGATAAAATAAAAGAAGGAATAAAACATGCATTTAAGGTCTTTGGGAAGCTATCAGATCATCAAATGCTTGCATCATGTATATATATGAAGGTAAGGAAATAGAAGTTTTATAGAAAACCTATTCTGTGAACTAATAGAAAATGTTCCACATCACAGGAAAGACCTGAACACATGATACATGAAGCTTATAGAACCACAAATAGACATGACCAGAAAAGGTCTTGACTTCAGCTAGTATACTGTCAGAAGAAGAGGAGAGAGACAGAATTTTAAAATGACAGAATTTTGCCAGTATCCTGTTTAGAATTTTAGCATCTGTGTTTATTAATGAGATGGGTCTGTGGTTCTCCTTTGTGGTTGTATCTTTGCCTGGTTTTGGTAATAGAGTGATGCTGGCTTCGTAGAAGGAATTTGGGAGGAATTCCCTCTGTTTGTATCCTTCTTAAACATTTGAGCAAAAATGGTTGAAAGTTCTTTTTGAAACTGTTTTAGAGAAATTTTTTTTTTTTTCTTTTTGGGCCTGGGCTTTTTTTAGTTTGGGAGGTTTCTTATTACACCTTCCCATTTCTTTCTTTATATTAGGGTCTGTTTTAAGTTGTCAATCTCTTCTTTTGAAGTTGATTGATTTTGAAGTTGATCTTGGGTGGATTCCCAGGATTTCAGATTTCATCTTCTAAACCGGATACTGGCAAATAGCATACAGACCCACATCAAGGAAGATCATCCATCATGACCAAGTTGATTCAGACCAGAGATTGCAGGGATGGTTCAAACTATGAAAATCAATAAATATCATCAAGCACATTAAATGGACTTAAAGAAAAAACCATACCATTTCATCTCCAAATTGATGCAGCAAAAAGCCTTTGACGAAATCCAGCATCCCTCATGCTTAAAGGTCCTCGAGGGAATTGGATTGGAGGGCCGGGGATCCTTCTTCATAAATTCCAAGCCATCTACAGAAACCCACAGCTCATATTCATCCTAACTGGTGTAGGAAATGACCAGAAGCATTCCCTTAAAGGTAGGAAACTCGGGCAAGGCTGCCCTTGTCACCATTCCTCTCAATATAGTGCTTAAAACACTTGCTCGGGCAATAAGGCAAGAAAAGGAAATTTAAGGAGTTACTCATTGGAAAAGAGGAAGTCCAAGCTATCCCTTTTTGTGGATGATATGTGATTGTTTACTTAAGAGATGTTGAAAACTCCACCAGAAAAACTAGAAAGCACTGCTTAGAGCATCAGTACAGTTGCAGGACACAAACTATTCCTAGGACTAAATCAGTCGCCTTTTTTACACCAACAACAAGCAACTGAAGAAGGAATTCAAGGAGACCATGCCACTAAACCATACCCTCAAAAACCAATAAAAAATAACCTAGGAAACAAACCTACCCAAAGACACAAGATCTCTCAAGAAAAAATTTTAAATTCCCTGAAAAAAGGAACTTGAGAAGACATCAGAAGATGGAAAGCTACCTCCCATGCTCATGGATTGGGAAATTAATATAGTAAAATGTCCATTATACCCAAAAATAACCTTGTATAGATTTCATGCAATCCCAATTAAAAATTCCCCAAGAGTTCTTCACAGGTGGCGAAACCAAGTCCTTAATTCAATTGGAAAAACAAACGACCCCGAATCGCCAAACCACTCTGGCTGAAAAGAGCAATACAGGGGGGAACCACTATACCGACTTCACACTATACTCCAGGGCTATAGTTCATAAAAACAGCTTCGGTATGGCATATAAAAACCAGAACTGTTGGACCAATGGACAAAAAACTGAAGATCCCAAAGTGAGCAATACAGGTGTCATCTTAAGAAGTTGTGCAACGCACTAATAATTAAGAAATGCAAATTAAAACCACTTTAAGATATCATCTTACTCAATAAGACTGGCTAGGATCAAGAAACAAAAAAGCTACCAAGTGCTGGAGAGGTTGTGGGGAAAAATGAACACTCATTTCCATGCTGCTGGGAAATGTAGACTGGTACAGCCCACTATGCGAAAAGCATTGTGAGAACCCTTGGAAAGACTTGAATGAACTTGCCACCTGGACCCAGCCATACCACTCCTTGTATGTACCCAAAGGATTCATCTTACCTGCACAGAGAAACATGCCCAGCCATGTTTATTATTGCAGCTTTCTTCACCAATAGCAAGGCGCTGGAACCAACCCAAGTGCTCCTTAAAACTGACGAGTGGAAGTATGATATTTTTGGGTAATCTACACAATGGAGTCTATGCCATCGGGAAAGACAAGTTGACATCATTGATCTTTGCAGGTAAATGGCTGAGGCTTTAAGATATCATGCTGAGTGAATGAAGTCAACAGTTCCAGAAAAAAAAAAACAAAACCATGATGGTATCCCTCATCTGTGGGATGCTAGCACCAAATTACCTAATTGTATGGCAACCTGAGCAATGTCACTGTGCTCTGAAAACCACTGTGGCTCTTATATTGTAGAATTCTTAAAAATAACCAAAATAAAGGAAAAACAAAAAAATAAAAAAAAACCCAAATGAGTAAAAATTTCAAACAAAATCCTGTAAAAGTAAACTATCCATACAAAAGTAAAAAAAATGAAAATTGATTGTATTTTGAAATGTTTGAAAAAAACAATAAATCAAAACTGGTTTACTCAAAACCCAAAAAAGCAAAAATTTGCAAATGAAAATGATCAGAATATGCCATTAAATTAATTGTAAAAGAATTAGAATATAGGAAATAAGAAATAGAAAAAAATAAAAACCATAAAATGACAGATTTTCAAAATGTGAAAGAAAACAAGTACCCCCAGTTTATTTTAAACTCCAATTTTTTCCAGTGATTGAAACCGGACTATTTCTCAGTAGAAGAAACACTGAGCAGTATCAGGACACAATATATGTTTATATGTATATCTCTATCTCTATATATATATATATACTCTATATATATACTCAAAGGAAAATTTAAGCCCTTCGAGTATAAGCAAAAAAAAAAAAATCAAGTCATGAGGCCACTAGGCCACTTTCCCAAAGATGCTTAAGAGCTTTCTACTGCTAGAAGTAAAAAAAAAAAAAAAATGACAGTTACCATCATGATAGCATGTACATTTATAAATCCTGCTAGATTATAATCACAAAAAGGAAGTAGAAAAGAATCAAACCAGTGTATCATCAAGCTACAAAGATGAGTATGAGTAGACAGTATAAGCAAAACAGAAGCGCATGGTCTTGTGCATGCTGACATCATTGCTGTAGGTTCTTATGAGCAAGAGTCTTGGAGTCTGTAGGACTCTGTTTCCATATGGTCATGTAACTCTTCCCTGGCTCTTATGATCTTTCTGTCCCCTCTTATGCAATGTTCCTTGAGCCCTGGGTGGGTGGAGTTTAATGTAGGTGCCCTCCAAGGACCCACACTCAACAGACTATTATTCTCTATGGTTTGGCCATTTGTGACCTTCTGTGTTCCTGGTCCTCTGCTGCATGTGGGAGCTTCATTGATGAGAATTGAGAGATGCATTGGTGTTTCCTTTATGCCTGGTTCTATGTTCTGTGAGCCTTAGGTGTAGAGGTTGCATTGTAGATGTGCCACTTAGGCTTGGGCAATTCAAAGACAACTTGTGTGTGACCAGTTGTGGGAGAAATTCTGTAATAATCTCCTTCTGTTGCAAAAGCAGCTTCTTGGATTGAGTGGTGAGTGGGATAATTGTAAATATTAGAATCCATATTTTGCACATACTAAGAAATTACATTTATCTGAGGATGTGGCAGCCTTGGGGTTTTCTCTAAGACCTATGACCTCTCCAGCCATGTGTATTTGGCTATGTTTACAGTATCACACATGGGTTTCCTTCCACTGAGTGGTCTTCAAGTCATTTAGGTAGCTGTTGATTAAAAGCACCACTACTGCATCAATGCCATTTGCTGTGTTGGTCATTGATATTGTTATTAGGCCTTGAAGCTGATGTTGGACCATTGATTGACTTCCTCCTTTAGCAGCTTGCATAGTGTTCTCCAAAGCTATGAGAGCTAACCTTCAGGGGAGGTTGCTCCCAGGTCAGTACCAGCTCCATTGCTCCAAAATCCTGTGTCCAAAGTATGTCCTATCCTCAGCAATAGGGTTTTACCCTCAAGTTCTGGGAATTAGTCAAGAGATGTGGCAATAGCTCCTATCCAGACATTTCAATGATGATGCTGAAATTAAATAGACTTAATTCTCTTATTTAAAGATACATATTGAGTAGGGTATCATGTCTCATGCCATTAATCCCAGAATTCAGGAGATCGAGGCCAGCCTGGTCTACACAGCAAGTTCCATGCTGTAGGTGGGGCTGTAGGAAAACCCTATCTCAAAAAACAAACCAAAGAAAAATAATAAATAAATAAAAACACAAGATTTAGAGGTAGCAAATAAAATGATCTCCATTTATGGATGATACAACATACAACCCAACAACTTCACCAAATGAGGATTAAACTGATACAGAAATTCAGAAAATTATGAAGATATAATTCAACACAAAAACTGTCAATAGCTTTTGTTATGCCAATAATGATTTACTGAGATAAAAGATCTTATATAATATCCACCCACAACAGCCACACACAGCATACACACATGCAGCCCTCCACCCCCACAGAGACTAGTAATAAAATCAAAAAGAGTTCTACAATAACAACTATAAAACATCAATGAAAGAAATTAATGAAGACAGTATTGAAAGATGGAAGGAATTCCCTTGTTCTTTGATTGGAATGATTAATATTGTTAAAACATTCTTACGGGCTGTTGGGATAGCGCAGCCGTTAAAGGCTGAGGCTGAGAACCGCAAAAAAAAAAAAAAAACATTCTTACTACCCCAAATAATCTGTAGATTAATTGTTATCTCCACAAACTTCTAATGACATTCTTTTACATAAGTAGAAAACACAATAAAATTTTATATGGAAGCACAAAAGACCTGAAATATTCAGTGCAATTTTGAACAAGACCATAAAATCTAGAGGTATCATAGTACTTGGTTTCATGACATTAGAAGATATTAATATAAGAAATTACTTTCTTCTATGATAGCAAAAATATACATAACAAAAGCAAATAGAGAAGAATGGGATTACATCAAATTAAAAGGTGTCTGGAAAGAAAAACAGTCAATGACATGATGAGACAATGTGTTGAATGGGGGAAGGTATATTTTCAAATATTTATCTAACACAGAGTTAGTATATATAAAGTATATGAAGAATTCAAATTACTAAATTTAAAAATCTATGTAAAAAAGAACAATGACCTAGATAGACACTTTAACAAGAAATGTATATTTTAAATGTCCAATGTCATTAGCCATATTAAAATTCAAATTTAAAGTACAATGAGATAACTTGACACACTAACTTGGTGGCTATTATATAAATAAAATTTCCAGGGGCTGGAGAGATAGCTCAGCAGTTAAGAGCACTGGCTGTTCTTGCAGAATAACCAAGTTTGATTCCTAACACCAACATGATGGCTAACAACCATCCTTACTACAGTTCCAGGGGATACAAAACTCTCTTCTGACTTTCATGGGCATTGCACACACGTGGTGTCCTTTATATATGCAGGTAAAACAGTCATACACATAAAATAAAAATACATAAATTCAAAAAAATAGTTCTGTGGGAATGTGGAGAAAAAAAAACTCTGTAAGGTTGAATGTGAATGTGATTAGTACATCCGTTATGGAATATTGCATGGAAGTCCCTAAAAAAACTGAAATGACCTACCATGTTATTTGGATAGCCAGCTTCTGGAAATGAAGAGATCCCTTCATGGCCATGCTGACGACTGCAATATTATGATAGCTAAGCTAAGCAGTCCATTCAGGTGCCCATCAACAGATGAAGGAACATAAACAATATACAGCATACTTATTACTAATCCTTGAAAGATGAAATTCTGTCCTTTAAAGCAAAATTAATAGACTGGATGTTAAGCAAAATAGTCCAGAAAATGAAAAATATGCATAGCAAAGTCTCCCCTCTCATATGTGGAAAATTTAAAATATAAATCAATGTACAAGTAAGGAGTGATTATTAGAGACTAACGATGGCAGGTGTGGTAGAGTCATGATGGTAGCAGAAGGGTGGTGGATATGATCAGTGTACACTGTACACACATGTGGAAATGCCAGTGGATCTTTTTACATGCACAACTAAAATTTGATAATGCACATAAGAGTAATGGTTAAAACAAAATTAATGTGATATTATTTCATAATTCTATATATGAAGCTTTAGGAGGAAGCAATGGTTTTGTGTTTTTCAAGACCCAAAGGAAAAACAATGAGTGAAAGAGGAAAATAGAGGAAGGAAGGAAATAACATACAAAAACAGATAAAAAGTAAAGCTATGTGCAGGAACTACAGGAACATACTTTACAGTAATATTAAGTATACTGGGGAACACTCATCCACTGCTGGTGGGAATGTAAACTTGTACAACCACTATGGAAGGCAGTATGGAGAACCCTTAAAGACTCAAAATGAGCCTACCACCTCACCCAATCATACCACTCATGGATATATACCCACAAGATTCATCCTACCAGAAAGATGCATGCACATCCATATTTAGTGCTCTTTTCACAATAGCAAAGAGTTGGAACCAATCCAAATGCCCCTCAACAGATGAATGGATGACAAAAATGTGGTACATCTACACAATGGAGTACTATTCAGCAGTAAAGAAAGATGACATCATGGACTTTGCAGATAAGTGGATGGAGCTAGAACCCATTATGCTAAATGAAGTAATACAGTCCCAGAAAAACAAATGGAGAATGGTTTCCCTCATTTGTGGATGCTAATACCAAATCCACCAGATGAAATCCAAGCTCAACAACATTATTGTTATATTTCTGTTTTTCTGAAAGCAATTATGTTGTTATAATGTAAATCTTTCTATGGGCTCTAGAAACCACCCACCACTTATTTTCAGACTCTGTAATTACTGTATATGGGCAGAGAGTATACATCCATATTTTAGAGTAACATAAAATTAATGGAGGAAAATGTGAATTCTTAGGCATAAAAAAAGACTGTGAGAAAGATGCAGGACAATTATGGGAGAATGCATGATCTGGGGTGGGATGGGGGGGAAGGGAAAAAAGAATATGCCTAAACTGAATTGAAAAATGATGTCTGAAATACACAAAACATCAATAAAGGCACGGAAAGAAAAGCAACAAAAAAATAAAGAATAAAATAAGGAGGAATATTAAGCTAGTAATTTTAAATACTTTACATGAATACAATTTGTAATTTTCTCAAAAAAAACCCCTATACTCTACTAAATTTGAACATCTAAGATAAATGGATGAATATTTGAAATCTGAACTTCACCAAAGCTTAACCAAGAAGACATTGACAGCTTAAACACATCCATAATATATGAGGAAATTGAAGATGTAATAGTAAAACTTCCCAACTTAAAAAAGCCCAGGCCCAGATGGTTTCATGGCAGACTTCTACAAAACATTTAAAAAGTTCTTACAACCAATATTACTAAACTGTTCAGAAGGATACAAGTGGAGGGAAACCTCCCAAATTCCTTCTGTGTAGCCAGCATCACTCTAATACCAAAACCAGGCAAAGATAGAACCAAAAAAGAAAACTATAGACACATCTCATTAATGAACATAGATCCAAAAATTCTCAAGAAAATACTTGCAAACTGCATACAGACCCACATCAAAAAGATCATCCATCATGACCCAGTTGGATTCATACCAGAGATGCAGAGATAGTTCAACACATATAAATCAATAAATATCATAAAACACATAAATGGACTGAAAGACAAAAACCACGTGATCGTCTCAATTGACACAGAAAAAGCCTTCATTGAAATCTAACATTCCTTCATGCTTAAAGTCCTAGAAGTAGCTGGACTGGAGGGAATATTCCTCAATGTAATCAAAGCCATATACAACAAACCCACAGCCAACATTATCCTCAATGGAGAAAAGTCAGAATCATTCCCCTTAAAGGTCGGAACCTGGCAAGGCTGTCCTCTATCACCACCCTTCTTCAATATAGTACTTGAAATGCTTGCTAGGGCAATAAGGCAAGAAAGGGAAATTAAACTGGAAAAGAGGAAGTCAAACCACCCCTCTTTGCAGATGATATGATAGCTTACCTAAGGGATACTAAAATCTCTACCAGAAAACTCCTAGAAATGATTAAGAGTTTCAGTAAAGTAGTGGGATACAAAATTAACCTAGAAAAATCATTAGCTTTTCTTTACACCAACAACAAGCAACTAGAGAAGGAATATAAGAAGACCTTCCCACTCACAATAAGAGAAGACCTTCCCACTCACAATAGCCACCAAAACAAAATACCTAGATCCAAACCTAACCAGGGACACCAAAGATCTCTACAACAAAAAATTTTAACACCTGAAGAAGGAGATTGAAAAAGACATCAGAAGATGGAAATATCTCCCTTGCTCATGGATTGGAAGAATTAATATAGTAAAAGTGTTCATTATACCCAAATTAATATACAGATTCAATGCAATCCTAATTAAAATCCCCAAGAGTTTCCTCACAGTCTTGGAAAAAGAATCCTTAAATTCATATGGAAAAACAAAAGACCCCAAATGCCAAAGTGATCCTGAGCAAAAAAGTAATATAGGGAGGATAACTATACCAGACTTCAAACTATATTACAGGGCTATACTCATAAAACAGCCTGGGACTGGCACAAAAATAGACCCATAGACCAATGGAACAAAACTGAAGATCCAACCTTGAGCACATACAATTTCAGCCACCTCATATTTTACAAAGGGGCCAAAAAGTCTCAATGGAGGAAAGACAGCATCTTCATCAAATGGTGCTGGCAAAAGTGGATCACCATTTTTAGAAGAATAAAATTAAACCCCTACCTCTCACCCTGTATAAAAATCAATGTTAAAAGGATCAAAGACCTGAATGTGAAACCGGAAACTCTGAAGGTGAAAGAAGAAAATGTTGGCAGCAATCTATAAGATATAGGCATAGGAAAAGACTTTCTAAATCAAACAGTAGCTGCTTAGGAAATAAGGTCAACAATTGACAAGTGGTATCTCATTAAACCCAAAAGCTTCTGTACAGTGAAAGAAACAATCAAGGAAATGAAGAGAAAACCCACAGAAGGGGAGGAATCCTTCAAAAGTGATACATCTGACAGAGCATTAACATCCAGAATATATAAACTACTCAAAAAACAAAGACATAAGAAAACAAATGACCCACTCAAGAGATTGAACAGAGACTTCACAATTGAGGAAATAAAGATGGCTGAGAAACATCTTAAAAAGTGTTCAACATCATTAATAATTAAGGAAATCCGAAACACTGCACGTCTTTAATCCTAGCACTTGGGAGGCAGAGGCAGGTGGATCTTTGTGAGGTCAAGGCCAGCCTGGTCTACAAAGCAAGTTCCAGGACAGCTGGAGCTACAGGGAGACACTGTCTCAAAAAAACAAACAAAAAAAATAATTAAGGAAATCCAAATTAAAACCACTTTAAGACATCATCTCACTCCTATAAGACTGGCTAAGATCAAGAAAACAAAAGACACCAAATGTTGCAAAGGTTGTGGGGAAAGGGGAACACTCATCCACTGCTGGTGGGAATGTAAACTCAACCACTATGGAAGGCAGTGTGGAGAAACCCTAAAAGACTCAAAATGAGCCTACCACCTGACCGAGTCATACCACTCCTAGGTATATACCCATAAGACTCATCCTTCTGCAAAGATACATGCACATCCATGTTTATTGCAACTCTCTTCACAATAGCAAAGAGCTGGAACCAACCAAAATGCCCCTCAACCAATGAGTGGATAGAGAAAATGTGGTACATCTACACAATGGAGTTCTATGTAGAGGTAAAGAAAGATGGCATCATTAACTTTGCAGATAAATGGATCGAACTAGAAGACATTATGCTAAGTGAAGTAACACAGTCCCAGAAAAACAAAGGACAAATTGTATCCCTCATCTTTGGCTGCTAGCACCAAATACCTTGTAGTAAAGCAAACTGAGCAATATATATATATATATATATATTTTTTTTTTTTTACCTGAAAGCAACTGTACTATTATAATGTGAATCTAATGGGATCTAAAATTAACCTACTACTTATTTTCAGGCTTTCTAATTGTGATATATGGGGGGAGGGTATGTATGCATACTTTAGAGTAATATAAAATTAAAGGGGAAAAATGTGGATTCCTAAACATGTTTTGGAATTAATATACAGTTTTCTTTCAGATGTCATAATTTTGGTACACATGTGAAAAGCATAAACACATATTTTGAAACATTACAAATTAGAGGGAACAACAACAAAAAGACTGACTGAAACAATAAACTTCAGCCCAAAACAATAAACCTCTACATAGAAAAACTTTAAAAAAAGACTCAAAAAAATGCAAGACCTGTATGGCAAAATGCATTATCTCAGGTGGGGTGGGAGACATGGAAAGGGGAATGAGCCTAAAATTGGACTGAGAAATGTGGTATGAATTGCACAAAACTTCAATAAAAATGCAAAAAGAATAAAAAAAAAAGAGAATACATCAGTTTATGGAGACATAAGGTAGATAAGTGGTTGGTGGAAGCATCACTGCTAATGCGTTTCAAGCTTCTTCTGCAGGTATCACAATTGTTCTACAATTAATTATGGAGGTGACTGCATAGTATGTTGAGTATACTGAAAAAAATTGTTGAATTGGGTATGGAAACCTGGTAACTGCATGTTCTGCACAGTACAAAAAGATTTCTGAGCCACTAATTTAAAATTAATTTAAGGTGTTTATTTCCTTTTGATTTGATTTGATATTTTCTTATCTTTATTTACTCCTATTTTGTATATATTTTGTCATATATACAGTGGTAGTGCATTTATATAATTTGTAAAGTTGAATGTATATATGTTTATGTATCTGTTCAATTATGTAATTAGATATATACATGCTAAAATATATTTGATTTTCATGAAAATGTGTAGAGCAATTCAAGTGATTTGGAAAGCAGAGTGCTCCTTCTAGATGCAGCATAAACTGGGAGGTGGAGGCTGATTAATTCGGTGAAAGAGATGTGTTGTCTTCCTTTCCCTCCCCGCAACACAGTAGCATTCTGAGTTCCAGAAGGCAAGTGTGGCACCAGTGAAAGGTGAGCTGAGCAGCATGTTTGTGAGCACCAGCTACACTGTGCACACTAGTTTCTGCCAAAATCCTGCCAGAGCCAAGCCTTGGCCCTTGTGGAGAGGCAGGCTGAAGGCAGATGAGCAGTGCCCATTTATTCTCATTGGTCAATTCCATTGTGGCAAGTCATTATCTTCTAAGGTTCATCTTTGGAATGTGCTTTGTATAGCATGCTTTTCATACCAGCAAAGACATTTCTCGGGGAAACACACACACACACACACACACACACACACACACACACACACACACAGAATCTTGAGCAATCAATATACTCATATTGAAAACTTCCATAATCTCTGGTGGACTGTGTAACTCATAAACGAAGTCCACAGACTACCGAGCATTCCAGAGCTCTTGGCTATGGCATCTTCAACAGGATCTTTTGGATCCAGGAGTAGTCACTGCATGATGCACCATGATGCAGTGTTCTAACACAGCATTAACCTGCAGTGTAGCCAAACCTTTGGAACCACATTGTGCCTCAGTGGAATACAGTGTTAGCAAAATTTACTACCATTCACACAGAGTTTATAAGTAACACTTGTACAGTTGTAAATAAGCCTAGACATAAGGGTTCCTGGGAAAACAAATAACTCATTTGTTTGCAGTATGCACGTTCATCTGTGTAAGGGTAGTTGCTTTAGAAATGTTTGAGACCCAGCCACTTTGGAGCACTATTGGAAAGTGATCCCTTTAAATCAATGGAAACTTTACTGCACTATTGAATACAAAAGAAACCACAGTCAAAATTTGAAATTGAATAAATGACTGGTCCACAATGAGTAATTTCTTTCACAATAGAAAAGATTTTTTTAAAGCCCGTTATATTTTTGTTCCTTCAATTGCTTTTCAGCTTCTATGTTTTTACAATTGCCTGTAGAAAAAAATGTTCAAGAAAGCAGATTGAAGTTATTTTAATTATGTAACAGCCCAAAGGAAGATGAAATTGTACAATGGCCCAGACTAGCATCTTCTGTCTGGTCTGTAGCCAATGGACAGAGCAGGCTGAACAATAGAGCTCTGGTCTAGAAATAATAGCCTGTAGATAAAGGGGAAAGCAAGCCTTGGTTTGAGGATGATGAATCTCTTGAGCGTTTCCTTTATTCCTCCCTTTGATAATTGGAGTCCAGATATAAAATAAATCATAATGAGCAAGAAGACAAGCAAAATAAATCACTGCTTCGCAGGACGCATGAATCAGACAGATTTATATTGAATAGATGTTCTCAGCCTAGGATTTCTGGAAGATTTCTAGTATGCAAAATTGTGTGAGAGTTTGCATCTGTGAACTTTTTTCAGTAGACTGTCCTGCACTTTCACCAAGGGGATAATTAAAAATAATATTATGAAGTGAAGCTCTAAGAAAAAATTGAATAAGTGACTGTAATAAAAACCTACTAATTACAACTTTTAAGTTTGTTGATCTAACAGTTTTAAGATGGATAGTAACTCATGTTGGATGTTTGTATACAGGAGGGTTCAGACATATAGTTGGGTTAAGGGAACAGGATTAGGCTTCTCAGACTTTCACCTCTATCTCCTTCAGTTTGAAGAAAAATTAGATTAAATATAACTTGGAAGAGTCACGTATATTTTACCACTGATCTCTAAATACAATTGCTTATTTGCAAGTTAGCAAACATATAAAACTCAAACACCCTATTTGTCTTTTTATTAATAATTTATTTCTTCTCTTAAAGCATGCATGTATCAAAGGCAAGGCATTCCATGTGTCATTCCTGAACAAGAAGCCAGTCATAGAATACAGCCTACTAAGAGGATAGACTTACAAATACATTTAGTAGACTCTTGTTTAATGTGCATTTATTGTGTCGTCCTCTTAAAGGAGCAATTTCTTAACTACAGACAGGTTTCCTGGGAAGAACATAGCTCAACCCATAGCATTACAAAGATTACTTAAACACTTGTCACTGTACTTTGGAGTTGAAAATCGTTTCATTCAGATATTTAAGAAAAGTATCATGATACATTTGCTAAGGTGAAAGTAAATATATGTCTCAAAATACTTTATTCGTTTTCAAAAGGAGGCCTTTCTTATTTCTTCAATCTTAAATGTTTCAAGTACTATATTTACAATTTAAAACAGATCTGTAATTATTTCTTGACTTTAGTGGGAATAATTGGGTGATCCAATTTCTATATTAAGGGTTTGTGTTAGAAACAAGGAGACTCCTTGCTCCTCTATAGGGAGGTAATAGTCTAGTTAGGAAGATGAATATTTAGAGGCGAAAATGTGAAATTGCAGTTGTGGCAAGGGCTATAAGAGGTTATAATTTTAAAAATATCAAGGAATGATCTAGAAGAGATATTTGAGAAAAAAGGTAAAGATAAGGATTTTGATTGACCAAAATCAAATATGCTACTCTAGAGGAGACAGAACACTAAAGTTGTTCCAGTGCCCTGGCATCTAGTCAATGGCACAGAAGTACAGGTAAACTGGCTACCCCCAAGGAGGGGATGATGGCCAAACTATTCAGCAATGCTTGCTTCCTGATCAAATTCTGAATCATAACCCTAACAGGAGCTTCCAGGGATTGGGCCTGAAGATCAGGTATTACACATAGTTGACTTCACTTTGAGATAATCATGCTAGCAGAATAATAGCCTACATTATGAAGTCATAATTGGTATGTGATATGTCCTCCTATTCAGGAATAACTGAATTCTCTACAAAATGACTAGTCTAAAAAGTGTTGTTCTTTAAACTTGAGTATGAATCTCCATGTCTCAGTATAGGATAATAAATTAATCAAAAGTAATATATCATTCTCAGTAATGGATATTTTTAAATTTGGACTCATTTGCAAAATGCAGCATAACAAGGTGCTGCTGTGCCTACTTTCTGGGCTCTGTGACAGATGCTGTCATTCTAGCTGCCCTTTCCCAGCATCCTCTCCTCAGTAATGATCCAACACATTCCCTTGCTACTGACATGCTCACTCATCTCATTATCCAAAATTATACATGTTTTAATTTTTATGTGCTTTTGTAATGTCTTACTAACCTTATTATCTGAATAAAGTACCATGTATAAATGCCCTGCATGATTATCAGGATGGCAAAGCAGAAGATTTCTACACCTGTTGTACAATACATTTATGCTTTTAACTTTTATTACTATTTAAGAATTAGATATACCTACATAACATGGTGTTTTGATGAGTGTATACATTATGGAATGGGTAAATAAGTTGATTAATATATACATTTTATATTTCTTGTTATCTCATCCTCTTCTAATTTATCTTCTAATGGTTGATTTCTGAAATACACTCTGTGTTTAGTTTCATAGGCCAAGGTAAATTTTTTAAAGACAGGGTCTCCCTGTAGCTGACCTGGAACTTTCTATGTAAAGCAGGCTGACCTCCATCTCACAAAGGACTGTCTCTGTATTCTAGTGCACCACTATGCTTGCTTGGATCAAAAGTTTTCAATCACCTAATTTATCATTAAACATTATGCTTGCCTGTGGGGGCAGTGTGTGACCCATAGTGTACATGTAGATATCAAAGCAATCATGTGCAAGTCTATTCTCTTCTTCTACCATGTGGATCCTAGGGATTCAATTCATGTCATCAGGTTTGGTGACAAGTGTCGTTCTTTCCTGAGCTATCTTGCCAGCCCCCATGTAAAAGTTTAAACTTCACCTTGAAGACAGGGAAGACTCACTGGCATGTTTAAATCAGCTAAGAGCATGATTATATTCAAATTTAAGGAAGACTTAGGGTGCCTCAGTTTAGTTGAATTAGGATTTGAAAGCTGGATGTTTGCAAAAATTATGACCCACGACTGGTAGATTCCTGTTGAGCTGCACTTGCCCACTTGTCCTCTACAAGCCCTGAATATTTGCATTGCCAGATAGGGATTGGACTTGTGTTGCAAGGTGGACTATTTTTACTAGAGAAAAAAAGAGGAATTCTAGTTAGCAATAAGAGATGAGAAAAAATGGGAGAAGAATAGGCAATGAAGAGCAAAGAAGCCTGCCCACTGTGGAGTCTCAATGAATAGTCTCAGATACCATGTCTGTGGACATAGCCTGAAAGAGCAGTTTAAGTATTGTGTTTTATTTGTTTTCAATAAAACTTTAAGCATAAACAATAATCTTTTATCAAAATGAAACAGAGTTTGAAAGAGGACATCTTTTCATGGGGGTGGTAAGGTCTGGCAGAAATATTTGTGAGAATTCAGAGGATCCCACGGCCATTTGGCACTCTGAGAATCTGGGAGGTGGGGAGTCCTGATAGCTATGGCAGACCAGAGCAGGTGACGGTGGCTGTCTAGTGAGCACACCCTTGTTTCTGAACACACCATGCTTCTTTAAGGAATACCTAAAAGTACCAAAGGGGCAGTAAATTGGGCTCTTATTTTAGCATTAATGTAATGGATTGCTTACAAGGGAACCAGGAGACTTAAAAGACAGAACCATCATTCCTTGAGCTGGCAGACACTCTCTCCCTGAGGCACTTGAAACCTCAGGTATATCACTTCTTGAGTTTGCAAGTTTTGAATAATAATGGTGTATACACCACAGAAATTATTGTCAAAATTAAAATGAGATGATTTATTTAAATATTTAAGAGTGTGAGGTACATGCTAAATATTGAGACATACCAACCATTACTCCTACATCTGCACAGAACATTCAAAGTACAATTAAAACAATCTGTTAATTTTAGGAAGCCTTATTTGTATTTGATGAAAATTTAAAATGCAGGATATAACTTATGGTTGTTAACTTAAATTCATATGTATATATTTACAAATGTTCACATATGTACAATTGCTAATCATTATCGACTAGTAAAGCAACAAAATGTTCTGCATGGGTGTTTGTTGTCTCTGTTCTCTGTTCTCTTTGTTATATAAACTCAAGCGTATTCCTTCTTAGGGGCATAACACATAAAATTCCACTTAGCTTAGCTTATCAAAGAACATTTGATGTACTTTCAACTCTGAGATATGAATATCAGCCATCTGTTAGATGAAAAGATTTATTAACACAATCTCCAATATGCTAACTGTTGATGAGCTAATACTCAGATATTTTCTTTGGGTTTGGATTATATATGATCTTTTGTACTGAGATGCATACATATGTATATATTGTATATGTGCATGACATCATAAGTATGTTTATACATGTGGATGTACTGCATATGTATGTATGTGCATGTATATGTGTATAAGATATAACCATACTAAACAATAATGTTGAAGTTAGATTATAAATTTGCATTTAAGATTTAAAGTAATTGAGTAGCTATAGAAGATGAAATATAGCAAGATGAAATAATAGTGAACTATGATCACAAATCTTCAAAATCATTCTTCTTTCATTTTAAAGATTAACTTTTGTATAAATGTGTGTGCCTGAAGATATACATGTGCATTGTGTGCATGTATGTGGAGTTCAGAAGAGGGCTTCAGATGCCCTGGAACTGCAGTTACAAATGGTTGTGAACCACCATGTGTGTGCTGAGAAGCAAACCCAGTTCCTCTGAAATAGCAGTAAGTGCTCTTAACCACTGAACCAGCTATCCAGTCCCCCCCTCATTCTTTACCCAACACTCTTTTGTCTAGTTGGGCCCTGGGAGAACCTTCCCATAAGTCAAGGGAAAGAGTGAGGAAATGAACCCCAGGGCAAGAGAGATGCCCACTTGCAGATAACCTCCTCAATTGATTTATTTTATTCTATTCTTGTTAGGGAGTACTATGTCATAGTTTTGATCACCATCATATACAAAGTATATTATAATTCTCAACCAACATCTGCTAAATAGGCAAATTAAATTGTAATACTTGAGATTTCTTTAATTCAATTTAAAATGTTATAAATATTAAGAATATCAGTTATAAGAATATTTGTTAAGTAGATATAATTCAAACTTTCTTAATGAGGAAATTAAGTTTCAAATATGAAACTGCCATGTCAAGGTGTTGAAAGCTCTGGGGCTGTGCAGGTGGCTCCATGGTTAAGAGTACCTGTTGCTTTTGCAGTGGACCCAGGTTCTTTCACACATGGTGGCTCACAAGCACTTGTAACCCCACTTCTAGAGGATCCAAGGCCCTCTTTGGGCTTCCTTATGGACTGCATACATGTAGCACATATACAGACATGCAGACACTCACACATACACATAAAAGAAAAATAATAAATCTTAAGATATTAAGAAATTAAATGTCTGGATTCTAAAAGGCCCAGTGCTCTCTTTGTTTTATTAGAAATTTGTTTTAATATCCATGCTGTTTTCTGAATAACATATCAAATCACATACTGTAGTTCCTTGGTATCCATAAAGACTTAGTTCAAAATAGAAGGAAGCCCAAAGGCTTTCCATAAAATTATATAGTATTTGACTATAAGCTAAGAACATTCTCCTGAATATTTTAAATGTTCTCTACAGTATCTATGATGCCCAATGTAATGTAAATAGTTACTATGTATTTTATGCAATAATGATAAGATAATGATTATTCCTGTTCAGTCCTGACACAATTATTATTTTTCTTTTTTAAAAAATTTTTTTTATTAATTTTTATTTATTTCTGTATGTGCATAAATGTACTGTCTGCATGCAGGTCTGTGCACCCGTGTCGTGCAATGCTGCGGAGGTCAGAAGAGGGTGTCCGACTCCCCTGGAACTGGAGTTCTCCTGGAATTGGAGTTTCGGACAGTTCTCGGCCGCCATGTGGGTGCTGGGATCGAACCCGGGTCCTCTGCAAGAGCAGTCAGTGCTCTTAACCTCTAGGCCATCTCTCCAGCCCATATTTTTTTTAATTTTATTTATTTTGTGTGTGTATGAATGTACTGTCTGTATGTAGGTTGGTGCACCCGTGTCGTGCAGATTGGCACCCATGTCATGCAATGCCGCGGAGGTCAGAAGAGGTTGTCGGACTGGAGTTAAAGTCTCTCGGGCTGTAGAGATGGCTTAGTGGTTAAGACTGCTCTTGCAGAGGACCCGGGTTCGATCCCTAGCACACACATGGCGGCTGTGAACGGTCTTTAACTCCAGTTCCAGGGGAATCCAACACCCTCTTCTGACCTCTGCGACACTGCATGACACGGGTGCACAAACCTACATGCAGACAGAAACATTCATACACATAAAAAAAAAAAAACCTAAATAAATAAAATTAAAAAAAAGATGGTTCTCAGCCGCCACGTGGGTGCTGGAGATCGAACCCGGGTCCTCTGCAAGAGCAGTCGGCGCTCGTAACCGCTAGGCCATCTCTCCAGACCATGACACAATTATTTTTAATACCTAGAATCAGGAGTTATTCGAATCTATAAATGGGAAACCCATGTATATAAAGGGCTGAAATTCTATGCAGAGATGAGATAGATAGAAGATAGACAGATAGATTAGATAGATATCCATAGATATTCATCCACATGTCATACACCTGTGTGTGTGTGTGTGTGTGCTTTTGCTGTCTGGTGGCCGTACTAATGGGGAGCTCTGGAGCCTCCAGCTGCCCCTCCCCACCAGCCTGCTCCAGCATTCTCTCCCCACTAGACTCTTACCTTCCAATAACCTGCCACAGACCAGACCTCTCTTTAAAGTTCTCTCCCTTCTTGTCTTCCTCATTTGGGCTTGTAGAACTCACGGGACTTCCATTCCCTTCAGGGAGCTCGGGCTTGTTTTGGCCCTTTCCAGGATACACTATGTAGTTCATCCCACCAGACACAGGGAAAAAAAAAATCCTGTAGGTTCTTTTGCTGAAGGCTCTTAGGATCAGTTTGTAGCTTCCATAAAATCTACAACCTTAGGCTCACCCTCACTGAGTTCTTTGTCCATTTTCAAAACTAATATTGAAGAACACTAGAAGATAAATGCATAAGCCAAGCAAATAGGTATCCTTCATTAAAAATTCAGTCCCCCGCCTCGTCTGGCCTCTCAAGGCAGTCCTGTAATCTATGTGTCCAAGTCCCCTCCCTCCACCTTTCTCCTCAGGAGCCCTTCCAAATTGCATCATTCTCTATAAACCCTTGACCCCACTAAGCAAATGACCTCATCTTCTACTTCCCAAAGGAAATAGGGGCCAGCTGACAGCAACTCCCTCAACTTCCTGCCCACTCCTCTAGGCTCTTATCAGCAGCTACATCCATCCTTTCTTTTGGTGCTCATTTTTCAGCTGAAGTGATGTCTCTCTCCTTAGCAAAGGCTAATCCCACCACCTGTGATCTGGATACCGTCCCTCCCACTCCCAGAGGGAGGTGCTCCATCAATCACCTGTGCTCCTGTATCCTCAGCCTCATGCAGCTCAGCAGCTCTCTTTCCCCTCAGCATGCGAAAAAAAAATGCTCTATGACTTCCAACACAACACAACACACACACACACACACACACACACACACACACACACTTCCCCGTTCCCCTCTGTGTTCCCTTCGAGTTACTGCCAACACTTTCTGTTCTTTCTCATTCAAACTTAAAAAAAAATTCTTCTGATTTAAAAAGTAATGCATGCTCAATTTAGAACATGTGGGGTTTAATTTTCAAAGAGCAAAAGAACAATTGAACATAATATTAAGTACACAAGAATGATGTAGTTACCTTAATATTTAATATATGGATTGTCAGAGATTTTTTCTTTACAAAAATGTTGAATATAATACTGCAAAGTGCTTGTATCTTGGCTTTGGTCCATATTGTGATATATATGTTTTTTCCTATCTTTAAGTACTTCTTACAAACATATATCTTAGTGGTGGTATATTATTTCAATATATTTGTATTAATTTCAATATTTAATTGAGCTTTCTGATTGCCTTAATTATTCCTCTCTATATGTAATTACGCACATATTTTCTGAAGACAAGTCTGTACTTGGCCTCATCTCCCACTCCCTTCCCTGCTCAGGACAATGTATCTTCCATAGTGTCTAAGACTATCGCTGGGGAATTCTCTAATTAAAGGTACCAGTGACCTCCTTCCCAAGACTAAAGATACTAGTCCTTGTTTATCTTACTCAGATTCTCCAGATATTTGGCATGGTTGAATGTTCCCAAAGTCACATTTCTTAACCTCTCGATCCCCCTTGAATCTCCTCTCCTTAGCTTTTCCTCCTGGGCTTACATTTGACATGTAACTTCCTTCAAGTTCTACCCTAGCTCTGGGTTTAACTTCTATGCTGTCTCCCTGGGAGTCAACAGCATCTCATCTTTTACTTACTCCCTGCTAATTCCTAAGCTGCCTACTCAGGCTCCATCTCTACCTGTGGGTCATGTGCTCTGAATTCTTTTTATCTTCTGTAAATCATGACAGCATCTGATGCCTACTGGGCCATGGCGCACATCTCTGTCCATAAACTGTGGGCTGACTTGCTTTTCCCTTTCCAAGCAATTTGCTTCTGCACTATTATCTTCTAAGCTGGTTCTTTGTGTGGGGCTCTGTCCTAATGTATTGTGGGATGCCTATCAGCTTCCCTCCCCACCACCCTCTAGATGCAATAGCAACCCACCTCAGCTAGGATAATTAAAAGTGTCTTAACTAAATGTCTCCTGAGGACATAGTCTTCTCAAGCCAAGAACTGCTGTGTTAAAATCAGCAACTTTTGCCCAACATCCAATCCATTATACTCTATACAAATTATGTCAAATAAAGAAATGGGGCAAATAGCCGGGCTTGGTGGCACATGCCTTTAATCCTAGCATTTGGGAGGCAGAGGCAGGCAGATCTCTTCTGAGTTCAAGGCCAGCCTGGTTACAGAGCAAGTTACAGGACAACCAGAGTTCCAGGGAGACCCTGTCTCAAAATGACAAAAAAAAAAGAACAAAAAAGAAATGGGGCAAATATAAAATAAGACAGAAAATTTGAATTATTCAGAACAGGTTGTTTTATAAATGTGTTCACTTTTTTTCTATGAACTTTTAATTTCCTTCTTGATTATTTTGAGACAGTTCCTCACTCTGTAGATCTAGCCTTCAAAATGTAGCAATCCCTCTGCCTCCCAAGTGTTGGGATTACAGACTAGTACAGGAGGACCCACGATATTACTCTTATTTTTTTTAAACTTTAACATCAGAGAGCTTCAGTTTTGAGGTAAAGAAATAAATCTGGTATACAATCAGGATGAAAATAGAAACTTAATTATATGAATGAAATGTGAGGGTCTTTTGTGGTCATTTGGAAATGTTAAGTTCAAGGAAAGGAAGTGAAAAAAATGAAAGCTTTCTGAGGCAGTAAACATTTTATTACATGTAAACAAATAACCTGTTTGATGTGAGGGATGGAGTATTTTCCAGGTGTCTAGAAACTGGAGGGAACATTTGTAATGTATGGGTCAGGCTCTAAGTGTTCATGGATACAAGTCAGCTCAGAAACAAACTCCATTATTCTTTTCCATTACAGCTTGACTTCAGCTACTGAGTATGTTCATATTTGCTACAGTGAAATACTCATAATACTTAGTGTTCTAAATATTTTCACTAGTTCAGTTCTATTTATAATCATGGATATATGTATCCAAATAATCCTTGGGTATGACATAGGCACGCTTAGATGAGCAGCTCTGAGCAAACGAGTGGAGCCAACCCCGAACTCTAACAGTGCAGAGGGTTGTGTTCAGGATTTTGTACCAAAAGTGACATTTGACAATGTTTAGAGGGATGTCTGCTCTCCACACTGATGATGGTCCAGGGAAAACTGTTACTGTCTTCTCATATGCAGAGTGCAAGGATGCTGCTGATATAAAGTAAAGCTCTACTAGGTTATTAATGGGCTGACACACAGGAATGTGTCAGCCACGTTTGGGTAGTTTTCTCCCATGTTTATAGATCCACAGCACAAATCACCATGTTAAAAGATCTTGATGTCCCCAGTTCAGTCAATCAATCCCCGTTTAATATCATTAAACATGGTATCTCCTTGGATTGTTTTGTACTTGAGAAGATAATGTACTTGAGAAGATTATAAAATAAAAACACATTATTACAAATAACATTACTTGTCTCTTTTATTGTTTAATGTGACTACTAGAAATTTAAAATCACACACAGAGCTCACATATTTCTGTTGGACAGCACTAGTCTATGAGATTTCTTCATATCAATAAAACAAATATTTAATTTCTTAATTTCCTTTAAAATATTAATATCCTTCTTAACTTTGTAGCATTTTGTATTTTACTTATCTTTTTTCCATTTTAATTATTAAAGTCAAATTTAGTTTTCATCAATTTTAAAATCACTGACATATATATATATATATATATATATATGTTTTAGTTTTATAGCTTAAACTCTTTGACTCTATACTTGCTTCAAAACCTTTTTATATGGGATAGGGTCAGGGTCTCATTATTTACTCCAGGAAGGCCTCTTCCAGCTATCTCCTGAGTTTTGGGATTATCAGCCTACACTGCCACATCCAGCTCTACACTTGATCTTAGCCAAAAGGCCGAGAAGCGATCACATCCAGCTCTAAAATTCCTATTTTATCCACATGTTTAAGCACTGAATGGAACAGAATACCAAGGCTGGGGCAGAAGACAATGCCACTTGGCCACATCTCTTGCTACTCATGGACCTGGTCATCGGTCATTGATGTGAATGTGCCTAACCTGTGAGGAAATTTCAGACATACAAATTCCATTAACTAGTTAGAAATATTTCTTAAAGTTGGGGAAGAAAAACTGATTGCAATACAGGCATTCCGTGGTACAATGAAGATGGCTGGAACTGGAAGTTGCAAAAGGCAAAGAAGAACCCCTAATACTTCCAGTGTTTCTGAACAAAGTACAGTCCAAAATCAGTAAGTTGTGAATGAACACCTCTATGAACAGAAATAGGGGCAATAGATAAGCTGTGACTGTGAATGAGCAGTCTGTGTAGGCCCCTGACATTGACTCAGCCAGTGCTCATTATGGTTTGCAGCTTGCCTGGCAGTTGGCCTGGGTGTCCTTGGATACTGATCACAGGGAGGACACTCTTGGGCTATCAAGGCCTAACAAACGACACTTGGATGGTAAAACAGGTATGCCCTTTCTTTTACATGTTTTTCCCCATCTACCCTACTCCAGCCCCAGGGTGACAAGGATACCAAATTCCTGAGCCAAGACCAGGTCAGGGTTTAGACCAGGATTCAGTTGTAGGAGAAAAGGAAGTGGCTGAAATTAGTAAGGGATTGAATGTGTGCCTGTGTTGTAGAGAAGAGGGAGAAGATGGAGGATCAAGCACAGATCACACTGGCTTTGTGCTTCCAGGAAGAAACAGGAATGTATCACTGGGAGGAGATAGGGCACATCACAGTGTTATCACCTTCTGTGGTCAGACCTTTTGGCTGATGTCTCTCCATCATTTTTCTCTCCAGGTGTTCTAATTTTGGATCATTTGTAGTTATATCATAATGGTTCATGCATTAGACCACCAAATCAAATGGACCATATTAAAAAGAGAGAATTTCAAACACTCTAGCTTGAGTTGCTCTGTAAAAAATTAGACAAGAGAGACAGAATTGTAAACTAGGTTCTCTTTAGTAGGCTTTTGTTTCTGTAAAGGTCAGCTATTCATTCACAAAAGGAGAAAAAGGTGTACTCAGATTTTCCCCACATTGATACTCTTGATATGTTTGATTTAATTATCTGGGGGAACTGTGCTTTCTGATACATAAGCATCCATAACAATTGGAGGGAGATAGGAAGGTAGGGACATATAATTACATTACAGTTTGCAAAATACTATAATGCTCTTCAATTGTGGCTTCCTTTGAGCTTCTGTTCAGAAATTAAACATAAAGGATTGATTTATACAAACACTAGAGAATCATCATTGTGTTTATTTTTTTAAGGTTTTCTTTTATTTAATTTGGAGAGTTTTAGGAAAGAAAATAAAAAAAGGTTTTAAAGAAGTCACTGCAATAGATGTTATTTGCCATAAAATCCGTAGTATTTCTTGAATCCTTGAAGCATTAAAATGGAGTAAATTTATGGTTCAAATAGCACATGTGAATTTCAAAATACCTAATTGTCATTCAAGTGGAAAAAGTCTCCAATTCCTATGGCATGAGAAGATTCAAAGGAAGCAACGTTTGTAGCCTGTAGAACCTGATTTACTAACCAGTGCTTGAGGTGGGCCCTAGCTCTGCATGTCAAGACAAGACAGAACCATAGTTTTGGTTGTGAAGAATAAAATGTGGGGGCTGGAGAGATGGCCTAGTGGTTAAGAGAGCCAACCGCTCTTGCAGAGGACCCAGGTTCGATCCCCAGCACCCATATGGCGGCTGAGAACCGTCTGTAACTCCAACTCCAGGAGAACTCCAGTTCCAGGGGAATCCGACGCCCTCTTCTGACCTCTGCGGCATTGCACGACACGGGCGCACAAACCTACATGCAGATGGTACATTCATACACATAAAAAAAAAAAAAGAAGAAGAAGAAAATGTGGGCAGAGATTTTTGCTAAACCAGGGGGCAGTGTTAATTCTAATTTTCTGTAGGGCTGCCCTTGACTGTGACAAGCTTGTTACTACACAGGTTTCCAAGCTGGCACTTAGCATGTGAGGACGTCACCCTGTGATGATGCCCAGACACTCCCTCTCTCCATCTCGCCTCTTATTCCTAATGAATTTGTCCCTCGGTTCTCTCAGCATACAATTTGGGTTGTCCAAATGTGTTTCTTGTTTTGACTCACTGATAAATTAAGGCATCTAATGTTCAGTGGAAATTCAAATTAAGTACCAGAGCCAGCATATCCTCACTGGGGGCATCCCAGGAATCCTGCAGCCCACAGTTTCAGACAATCCCCTCCTCAACAATTACTTCTGTAAGCAACAGCCTGTCCATGATTTCACTCATGATTTGTTCCTTGAGTTTTCATTATGGCCCCTGAATGTCTTTTTCTCTGGGAATCAAAATCAGGACTAGAGCAATCCAGTTGTCAGGATACAGAGAAATGTACCAGGTCTCCAAAAGACAGACATGGAAAATAGGAGAATCCAGCATGGGAATGTGGGTCTAGCATAAGAGGAGCAGATATCCTAATACTTTACATGGGCCAGTGACAAGGGGGAAGGAAGGCACAAATTAAGCCATGGATACTCTATGCCCTTGGTATTGGTACTTTCTTAAACTTATGCCATTCTTAGGGAAATATAGGAAATTAGAGGATTTTTTCAAAAGTTACACTAAAATTGGCAGAGCCAGGTTTTAACCCAAGCCTGCCTCCAACGTGCATGCTCCTTTTTGTCCATCTCTCCAGATAGATTTATGGGAAATCACATGCCCAGGACACTGCATATACATTGAAATCTAGGATGTCTGAGGAAAGCCAATGGATGTCCCTTATCTCATTCACACCTGTGCTAGTGCTGATACTGACAGATACTTCTGCCCACAGATTACCCAGAGTATTGTCTTCCAACAGTGATAATTTGCCATCAATTCTGAGTAAAAACTACAGTTTTGAAGGAGTAAAAGCATGCATGCAGTGCATCATGTTATATGCCTAGAAAATGTCAAGAAAAATCCTTAATAAACCAACCTCACCTGAAAACACTAATTAGGTCAGTTCATTAGTCATAGGGTATGATAAATTCTTTATGTTTTAAACAAATGTCACACAGCATTAATCTTAGCGAAATATACTCTTAGTTAAAATTGTCAGTTTGGCTTCTCAGATCACAGCCGTGTTGAGAAAGCATATGCATTCATTATTTTCCTAAATAGCTCAGAAAGATTAGAGGGACGGGATAAAACTGCAGGAAAGTCCATTACATCAAGTGTCCTCTTGTGCTTTGTTTTTGATTAAAGATGAGGAAAAACACATTCTGCATGTTTTGTTTCATGAACAACTTCCAGCATATTTACATTTATTGATCCTAATGTGAATTCTGTGGAAACAGACTTAATAGTCATTACAGTTGTTTATACTTGTTCTCTGTATAACTGAAACTGATTTCAGAAGTTAGTGAGAAGGTGGTAGTATAATGTAGCAGTAAGAGCCCCTATGGAGAATTCCTTCCTGTTCATGACTTAAGTAGTCACCTCATACAGTAGTAATGAATGTGGCCATGTGAGATTCTTTAACCAATGAGGTAAGAGCTGAGTGATGGAAGTAGACATTAGAAACACTGCTGGCCAACCGGGCTGATCCTGTTCTCCACACAGGAAACCTTGTAAAATACCATGTGAGCATACCAGGGTCAGCCACCTGGAGGATGAGGTGTCCTTCTACCAGGACAACCTGCCTAGACATGTGAAGGAGGGTCATCTCGAGCTGGTTGCTCAGAACTAAGAAATCAGCAAATGTGTAAGAAATGACCCATGTTCATTGTTATTAGCTATGGTTTTATTTATTTATTTATTCTGTCAGTGTCTCCCTTTAGCTCTAGCTGACCTAGAGCTTACTATGTAGACCAGACTACCCTTGAACTAAAAGAGACCTGCTTGCTTCTGCCTTTTGAATCCTGGAGTTATAGGCTTATGCCGCCACATTTGGGTAACCTAAAATATTTTAGATTGATTTGTTACAGAGGAGAAGCTAACCAGCTCAGTATCTTTTCTATAGGAATGTAAATACAAATCTAGCTAAAATGTAGAGGGATGGAGAACTGTGACTGACACACACAGGTGAGACACTGCTTCACTTGGGTCTTATCGTTGTGAACAGAGCAGGTACTTGCTAATTTCCAGAAACTAAATTCTGACATGATAATCCTACTGTCACCAGTAGTCACAGAAAAAGGCTATAGGGTCACTGAGGGATTTAAGGAGTGCCAATAAAGACAGTGTACACAATGCTGCTTGTTTATAATATGCGAGTGTGTGTCACAGAAACTTATGGACTTCAAGCACAGTCCAACACTACCACATACGCATACACACAGTTTTACAAGGGGATATTTGCAAATCTACTTTGCTACAAGACACCAAAAATTTCACAATAGTTACTTCTCTGAAAAGGAAACATTTTTTAAAAAGATTTCTTTCACCTTACAATGTCAAGATAAGCTTGCTTATTTTTCTATTACCATCATCAATGACACTTTTCCTTACAAAGGTGTTCTTTTAAAGTCTTCCAGTTACAGCGCAATGACGTGGTTTCAAAAACTATTCAATAGCATGGAGAAATAGGAGCAGAAAAGGTTACTTTGCAAGTTAGCACATCTAACATGAATTCAAATTTGTAATAATTCGGTGTATTTCATATGAAATAAGTGGTTAAAGAAAATGTACTGGGGCTGGAGAGATGGCCTAGTGGTTAAAAGCTCTGACTGCTCTTGCAGAGGACCCGGGTTCAACCCCCAGCACCCACATGTCGGCTGAGAACCATCTTTAACTCAAGTTCCAGGGGAATCCGACGCCCTCTTCTGACCTCCACAGCATTGCACGACATGGGTGCACAAACCTACATGCAGACATTCATGCACATAAAAATAAATAAATAAATAAATAAATAAATAAAATTAAAAAAGAAAATGTACTGAAATAGAAAAGATTATTAGAAATTTTAATTTTCTATTTTGAATCTTTAGTGGTATTCATACATATAATAAAAAGTAAAAAGAATATAAAAGCATATAAAAGAATCAGTGATGGACATATTAATATATAAAACAATATTCTAGAAAGAGACTGGGAGAAAAAAATCAAGAAATTTAGATCAAATTGTGGCTACTGATTACTTCCATTAAGTTGTTGTTGTTGTTTTGAGACATTCTATGTAAACCTGGCTGGCCTAGAGCTCAGTATGTAGACCAAGCTGGCCTTGAACTCACAGAGATCTGCCTGACTTTGCCTCCTGAGTTCTGGGATTAAAGGCATGCACCACCACTCCAGGTTGGGTATTCTTTATGGTATTAAAGGTACTGTATACATGGATGAAAGTTATAACATACATGTACTATTACATTTTGTAAATGTTTTTCTACTCTTATTTTCATTAACCATCTCTCATTAAAAACATTAAATATCCTTACGCATCTGGTTAGTATTCTACACTATTCTATAAATGTATATATCATTGTCCCACTGATTTCTGATATTATACTATTCTAATAAATACACAAGGTAAGAAATTACTTCTTAAAAATGTAAAAAAAATATACTTGAATGTTTGGAACTATTATTTACTGCCCATAATACTGAGTTGGTATCTTGGAAATATAGTCATGCTATACATCGCTATTGAAGATGAAGAAAATTTATAATTAAGTCTAGAAATTAAATTTTAAAGTAAGATGTGAATCAGGTACTGGGTCTTCATGTTCCCAGCTATCTGACAATGTCAGAGACAGATACTATAGATTGAGTTTCCAGAGTCACTGAGGTACCATGCTTTAATGTGTGCTTTTAAGTTCCCTTTGAGTAACAGATTACAAAGATGAATTTATGTGCACTGCCAAGAAGTAATCTCCTCCATAAAGTGTAAGTGGGAAGCTTACTCATTCTAACAAATAGGATGGCTTTACGAAGCTTGCTGCTGACTTCTCAGCCTTGCTATTTGATAATGTACCCTTGCATGATTAAATATTTTGCAAATAAATTTTGATTTGGATTTTTCCCTAATGTGATATAAAAATAATGAAGGTTTTTAAGACAGAAAAATAGAGGAATCAGAGTGGTCTCCTCCTTGAGTGCAATATCCACCTATTACTGACCACTGTGACCTTTCTGGGAAAAGTCACTTCCATTGGACAGGGCAGTGGCCGCAAGGCAGCAAAACACCATTCAGAGTAATTCCTTACAGATGCCAGGAACCGGAAGTTTCAAGGGGAAAAATGAAAGCCATTCACTCTTCCAATGACATAGTCCTTTGATACCACAAAGCCATTTGGGCTGAGAGCGCCAAGGTCAGGAAGGCACATAAAGATTGGTGATTAGAGAAATACTATATCAGCAAAGTGTGGCAAGCTATTAAAAGAAACTATAGCTTTTATGATTGTGTGGCTGAGGCTCCCCAGGGCTATTTGCATTAGATATTGAGTTAAGCATAACTTATTTAGTCCTAGCATTCCAGAAAACATTTTGATGTCAGCTACTGCAGGAAAGTAAACACAAAGCAAAGGAGGAAACAGAGCTGATCTCAAACAGATAAAAATGGAGTAATTTAATTTTCTGAACCCGGGCGTTTTAGAGCATTAAGAATGAGGAATTTTAGAATGGTCCTTTCAACTTGAAAACTAAAGTTTACTTAGGCATTTGGCAGGGGAGGAGAGACACAGCCCAGGCTTAAATAAGCAACCCGTTGATCTTATAGCTAATTCTGATAAAAAAATTATTTCTGATGTATTCTGAGAACTACTCCTAGGGCTATAATTTGCATTAGTGATAGCAGAGAAGTTCCTTTATTTGTTCCATAATGATCACCTAATTTTTGTTCATTTATCTTCTAGAGGACCTAATTTTAGTGTGGCTCATAATCCCATGGATTCACGAGGCGCTTTGAGGCCACTTCATACTTCCACAGCTGCCATCAAAATTCTTGTTTTAAGACAAGGTTTTCATATTGGTCACAGTTGCCACCCAATACACTACTTCCACGTGATCATCTTGGCAGGATGGGCACAACCCAAAGATCTGCACGCTCCACTTTGAACCAGAGAAAGGAATGTTGGAACTCTGAACTCCTGGCTCCTGCCAAGATCCCAGGGCTAAATTTTTTCACAGGTCCTACAGAGACTGCACAGCCTGCCTTGTGACTCACAGGAAGAACAATAGCAATTTAAATACATTAGGACGTCAGTGTCTACAAGATGAATTGCTTAACCAAGTGGCAAAGTAGGTGTATGATGGCTGAAAGATGTCGGAGAGGGATAATGATTTTTCCCAGGTTCTTCAGAAATTACTAGCCCAAATAAATATTTTCTGTCTTTGCAAACCAGCACAGTAATTTCAGAGTGTGAAAATACTAACGAGTTCTAGCCTCTAGGTAATGGAATTTTGGTTGGTTTCTACCAATGTTTATATTTGTCTGATTTTACCACATTTTCTAACAAGATTAGCACTTCTGTTGATTAAAAACAGATAAAGAGGTAACATATATGACAGAATGCCTAAAATCCAGAGTAGTGGGCTATAGGAGGGAATCTGTTTGTGGGAGAGGACATAAAGATGATCAAAAGTTTTTGTATGAAATGCACAAAAATCTGGTGAAAATATACATTAAGAGACTTGGAGAGATTGTTCAACAGTTAAGACCATTGGCTATTCTTGCAGAGGACCCATGTTTGAATCCCAGCACCCTCATGACAGCTAAAGACTATCTATGTCTTCAGTTCAGGTGATCCGACACTCTCTTCTGTCCTCCATGGGCACTGTAGGCATGGGTATACATAAAATATTTTTTTAGTTAAAATATATATTGAAAATAAATAAAATAAATAAAAATGAAAATGAGGGAGCTACAATGATTTTTCTTAAAATATGAAGTCAGCATCTGTAGGCAGATTTCACTCCTATTTCAGATCTAGGACCTTACATTAGCATTTTGACTAATAAAGAAGTTTTCAGAGTCCTCTTTTTAAAATTTTTCCTTAAAAAGTGTTTATGTCTCATGTGTAGTGGTATATGTCTTTAATCCCAGCACTAAGGAAGCAGAGGCAGGCAAATATCTGGGAGATCAAGGCACCTTGGTCTACATAGTGAGTTCTAGGCCAGCTGGGACTATAGGACGACTATCTAAAAACCAAACCAAACTAAACCAAACCAAACCAAACCAAAACAAAACAGAGCAAAACAAAAACACCAAAAAACTTGTTTATGCTTGCATGAGAAGAAAGATAACTTCAACAAGTATCTTTGTAATCAACTACACTTAGTATTAAAATAGTGACTGCTACTGTTACTGTCCCTTTTCTTATGTTGACTGTGTTGTCCGTGGACACATCAGATGTTTACTCACTATTGTGACTGCCACCTGTAAGTGAACTGTCATAAATCTTTTTACTCAAGTAATAGGAATCAAAACCAATTTTGTTCTTATACAGGTATATAATATACATTATATACTAATTACTGCATATATAACTGTAATTATATATACCTATGTAATATATACATAAAGCACATAATTAGAGAAGTATAATATAACTTTCTAATCTATGATAACCTTTAAGATATTTTAATTACCATTTCACAATCAATCTATTTCAGTGATTAGTTAGAAAATAAGTATGTTAGGTTTAAAGAAGTCATCATTTTAGCAATACTATGTAAACAAATTCAGTTAATAGTCACTCTCTGATTGAAAATACCAAGGACAAAGGTGATATTAAAAGGAAAGTATCTTATCACATCTTAACTGTGGTTCATAAAGGCAGTATACTGTGTCAACAAAAGTTACTTGGAATTTTAACTTTCAGAAAAATGAATTCGAATGTTATGAGAAAAGTGGCCATATGTGAGATATTTATCATCTGAGTGCATTACATCCATATGCTAACAATAAGATGAATGAAAGTGTGAAAAAAAAACCCTGGAAAACAGACATTTAAAAAAATAGAATGATCTCCCCCCATAAAAAAACAACAATAACACTTTTTGTCTTTTGGGCAGGGCCTTGAAATGTAGCCAGGGGTGTCTCAGTACTCACCAAGTAGCTTGGGGACCTCAAATGTGAAGCAGTACTCCTGCCTCAGCTTCCCAAGTGCTGGGACTACAGGCCTGTGCCACTCTGCACAGCTCCATTTGTTCTTTTGGATACTTCTAAAGTTCAGGTGAGGATAAGTTCTAGTTGGACAGTTATAAACCACCCATTCATTCTAAGCTTAGAATGCCAAAGAACACAAATCTGACATGAAGGTTCAGCTGCATCCTGTATCTCCAACGTTGGCACATTCTAAACACTGGCAGCACAGACTGACTGTCACAATCTGTTCATTCTTTCATGACTTCTAGGTCAACTCTAGTTAAAAAAATGTCACTACCTTCTACAAACTCTACTTCTGCTCTTTCCAATCAATCTACTAAAACATTGAATAAATATATGCTACGTCAGGCAAACACAAGCTTTTGCCACAACTTTGTGTTATTAGTATTTAAGTGAATAGCATAAAGGAAATTTCAGTGAAATATAAGACTTTGACATGATTCCAAAACTGCCTCTGTGTAAGTAGTCATCTCATACTCACTTCCCCAAACAGCCATCTTCTAACTGGCGTGGTTTATCTACAGATGTAATTGCTAGTAGTATCATCATTTTGCCCTATCATATGAGAGACTCCTGTTTAGTTTCAAGATGGAGTTCCCTCAAGCAATCTGGTTCCAGATATATAGTCTCAAGAGATCCTAAAATGTGTAACTTCAACTTACTTAGAACAACAGTTAAACATCACTTATGTTGTTCATTCCATACACCAGCCTTTCAATCTAAATACAATTTGACTGCATCAAGAAGATTGCCAGTTTAAAATTTTTTAATGAAGTTGCCTCTGTGGTTATGCAAGTGAGGGTAAAAAAGGAATAGAAGGGAAAATTTTCAAATACAGTTTCCTTTATTAATTTCCCTTTGTAAGTAGCAAAGGAATTCTCTCAAGGATTTGCCCTCTTTGAAGATAAGGTTCCATTTGCATAAACGAAGGGCCTCTTTAATGCAACTTTCATTATCTTGACTCCAAAGTGACTGATGTCAAGATCAAGGGAGCCAATCAGGGCAGATACACTCCAGGACACCTTGGAGGCATAAATCAGCCCATCCTCTCACTCTGGACAGTCTTGTTCCACCAATGAGATTTGTGAGTCTCCTTTTAGAAATAGGAGGCCAAGTTCCATCATTGTGAGACTGACTCTCTTCCCTTAGAAGTTCCTCATTCTCCTAAGTAATTGGGGTACTCAGAATCAGTTATCTCATAGGCTAATGAAGTTTGGAGATAAACCAGCTCCTGACCACTTCATGCCCTCTGAACAGTCCCTGGACACCAGCCTCATTCAGTCATTTATCTCTCTATGTTAAGAGAGAAAATTAACCCGCAGGAAAATGAGATACCCCCTTGGGTGTTGGTTAAATGTAGTATGGGTTTTCTTGTGAGAAAGAGGAGAAAAAAGGAGGGGGGATCATCAGGCTCATTAAATCATCTGTGACAATTAACCCTTAGCCTACTGCAGCCATTGTATCCCATCTTCAGGAGCATTCTGGTCTCAGAGTATCTGCACAATTTAGCCTGTTTGCCCACTTCATTGTATAGTACAGCAGTATACCTGTTCATCCAAGATGTGGATGAATTAAAAATGTCATCATTTAGTCTCTTACACAAGTTTGACTTGCTGCTGTTTTCACTTGCAAAATACAAACGTGAAAACTATAATTTATTGCAGTACCAGCAATTCAATATGTTTTGCTTGGATCCTGTATGTGCAATTGGTTACCAACATTCCAGCCTGTTTTGCTTTAGTTGGCTACTAGTTTACAACCCTCAATTTCATTCTCTAAATCCGTGTTTAAAACAATTTAACTACACTTTGATTCTTGTTTGGAAAAGCAGTTATGAGTTCCCTTCACCGATGTGCAGTAACATATGAAATGTGGTTTGTAAAATGTCACTTTAAGGCAGATGACAAGATGCAAATGGCTTATTTAGTGATACTTTAATTTTACACATACTATTTTATTAGAGGAGGTATCAGAGGCGAGGTCACTTCTAGACAACATAAAGAGATTATTTCAACTAGAGACACTTGAGTGGCTTTGCAGTCCCAGTTTTCTTGCAATCTTCAAACGCATATGGTAACACTCAGCCTGACTGCTGTGTGAGCAACCCCTACTGGATGGTGAGTGGCTCACTGTATGCATGCGGCTAGCCAGAAGTGAAATTTTCTCTCCCCTCGCTTCCCCAGTATGTCAAGGACTATTCATTTTCTCCTTAAAAGTAAAGTATGTCACTTTTCCTAATATCAAGTAAACAGACATTTCATATACATTCTTTGAAATATATTGATATTTTTAGAATAGCAGCAGTATTATTTTCACTCAGTAATTCAACTTTATTCTCCTAGTCTTAACTATATTCTCCTAGTCAAGGATGTGTTCTATAAATAACTAGTGACTATCTTTAGTTTTAATAAATACAACTCAGAACTCTGTTAAGAATTAGGAAAACACTGGAATACACAAAACAGAGAAATATAGACATAGATAATTTTTTGTGGTTACCAATCTCTCCTTGCAACAAATATGTGTCCAAGATGACATCACCATAATTTGTCTATTATCAATGGGTCTCAGGGCATTAAATGATGTCTAAGTTAATAAAGCTTGCATTCTAAGCTGCTGTTTAAAGTATGTTAGTGTTTATATTATGTACATTTTATCATGCTAAAATATCATTCTTAACACATAAAACAGCACAGGGTGAACATTATAGGAAAGTGTGTTTGTTGTCAATCTACTGAATATGATTATTTTCTGTTACAGACATCTGACTAGAATATAGGATTCTTTCCCCTAAGAAATGGCAGAACAAAATTCTTATTTGTCAGCAGCCAATCCATGCATTTTCTTTTTTTATGATAATGTATAAATACTCACTATAATAAATTGTTGATGAGATACCAGCTTGTCATTTAAAATCCTATTTATATACCAGATCAGCAAATAACAAAATTCAGCCACAGCATGTTGACAAGGTGTGTATATTACCCAGATCTCCATTAGTTTGTTATGGCCCACAAAGAGAGATTAGCCAGGAATACCAAACTTATTCGAAGATAAATGGGTTTAGACACAAATCTTTCCCCTTTTTTACCACATGCAAGAGTTAGGAAAAATAATTTATTATTGTCTATTCTTTAATTTTGCTACCTAAATAATAAAATGTGGGTAAAGAGAAAACTCATAACCAATCTCAGGATGGGTTTTTCAAAACATTCTTTCACAGAATAGTAACATTTAAAGTATGTCATGTTCATCTTTTGAAATGTTGAGTTAAACTGCACATAAATGTCTCTGTTGCAAGGCTTCTCAGAGCCAGTAATTTACTAGAGTGCACTGGATGATGCCACGAGACTGACATAGAATGAAGTTTCCAAAGTTCATCAGTCCAAAGAACATCTCCCCAGAGTGATGTTTAAAAGACAGTTTGAAAAGTTCCCTCCTAAGTCGTCTCGCCTATCTGTTACCCTCGGGGATATTTTGTTCTTTTCCAATATGAAGCTAGCAAAGTGGGTGCCAACTGTGCCAATGGTACTGAAATATTCCATCTTTTTTTCCTAAAGCTTACTCACAATTGCCCCTAGGGAAATAGATATTAACCCTATTATCATCAATGGATTACTTTGAGCTTTCTTTAAAATGTCTCAGGACAGGGGGCTGGAGAGATGGCCTAGCGGTTAAGAACGCTGACTGCTCTTACAGAGGACCCGGGTTCGATCCCCAGCACCCACATGGCGGCCGAAAACAGTCTGAAAATCCAATTCCAGGAGAACTCCAGTTCCAGGGGAATCCGAGACCCTCTTCTGACCTCTGCGGCATTGCACGACACGGGTGAACAGACCTGCATGCAGACAGTACATTCATACACATACATAAATAAATAAAATTAAATTAAAAAATTAAAAAAAATAAAATGTCTCAGGACAAAAGACTTGGCTAAGTGGGGCTCAAACACAGGCACCCTTTCTCCAGGGTCAATGCTCTGCTTCATAAAATGTTCTTTTGTTGACACTCATGGGTGGCTTCTCTGGTATGTCGAAGTTATATAACTTAATCAGGACCAACATGGACTACTTTGAGCCATCGAGCCTGATGGTTTGACTTTTGATCATTGCAAAATAGGTTAACTTGAATTATATCTAGTAAGGAAAAGTTCACATCAATGCTAATTTGATTTAGAACACTATCCACACTAAAAGACATCTTTAAAAGAGACAGTACTAAGAATGCACAAGATATTTTTTTATGTGCATGAGTGTTAGTTATGCCTGCATGTATGTAAGTTCACCCATGTCATGAAGTGCCTGTGGGGGACAGAAGAGGGCTTTGGATCCCCTGGAACTGGAGTTATGTATTGTTGTTAGTTGCCGTATGGGTTCTGGGATTCAAAGCCAGGTCTTCTACAAGAACAGCCAGTGCTCTTAACCATCTCTCCAGCTCCAAGAATGCACGAGTTTTCAAATAAAGATTAATTTGGAAATAATTTAAAAGGGAGTATATGGCAAACAGCCATTGGGCATCAGCAATATTAGAGAAAGTCCTGGTTTTCTTCCTCTTTATCAGCAACCATGTAAACCCAGACACCAGTAAGCAATGTTTCCTATCTCAGAGTATAACATTGATTATGACATAAAAATCAACATAAAATGTACTTTCAGATTATTGATTAAATCCCTCCAATCTTCAGTACTGAAATGAACACTCAATCAAAAGGAGAAACACAAAGTAGCTCAGGAACTATAAGAAACATTTTGGCAAAACATTCAAATCTGTAGATCAGCACTTAGTATGTATTAGGACATAATAAGCACATATTGTTGGGATCATTTCTTCTATTTAGAAGTAAAAGTTAGCCAACCCACTCATGTAGAAAAGGAGCTTTGTTCACTTGCTTTAGTGTTTTTGAGATAGAATCTTTCTATGTAGCTCAGGCTGGCCTCAAACTTGTGTTCTTTGGCCTCCTGAGCAATGTGACTAACACATGTGCACCACCACATTTACCTCCTTACATCAGTCTGGAGTGTACAAATTGATCTCAGTTGTTTTCCATCCTTTATATTTCCTATCACTCCAGAAAATACTTCACTTCTTTCCATATATCTTATTGATATATGGGTCCTACTCACAGTCAAGGAAGGGCCTTCTACGTGTATGCCATGAAATTAATATTCTCTCAGAATTCTGTCTATGACAGAAGAATTTCCCCTGGAATCAGACACACAAGTAAGCATGAAACATACCTGATGATACTGGTGAATTTCCCTTTCACTTCCTGGTAGAAAACTACAGTCACATAATGTGAAATCATATAGAAAACTATGCCCTCATCTTTGATTGAAGAGTGGCACATTCCCTAAAACACATCAAGTGATTTTATTACCTAACCATAGATGATACCGTCAATATCAAAAGTAAATGACATGGCTGAAGGATACTAGCTGTATGTTCTATGTTTTGTTTGCAACATTAATTATTTTATTTTCTTTATTAAACTTTAGAGAGCACTTTTATCTTTTTTTTTAATTTTTTTTTATTTTTTAATGTGTATGAATGTACTGTCTGCATGTAGGTTTGTGCACCCATGTCGTGCAGTGTTTCAGAGGTCAGAAGAGGGCGTCAGATTCCCCTGGAACTGGAGTTAAAGACGGTTCTCAGCCGCCATGTGGGTGCTGGGGATTGAACCCTGGTCCTCTGCAAGAGCAGTTGGCGCTCTTAACCGCTAGGCCATCTCTCCAGCCCCTGAGCACTTTTATCTTAATAATTAGAATTTCTCTTCTTTGGGAAGAAACTGATGCACTCTTCCTATATATTTTTCATCTCTATAGATAAATATAATGTAGGCACAATTTTAAAACTAGTATTTTAGCAAACCGCCTTTGGTAAATCCAGAAAAGGGGCTCCATCAACTCAGTTTCAGAATAGCAGCAAGAAAATAAAAAGAGTTCTGGGTCAGAAATACTAACACTGGAGTAATATCAGAAGGGGACTGTCACACAAGATGGATTACAAAAAAGGTTATGTTTTCTCCATCTTTTCAACATCAGTCTTAAAGACATCAGTGTCTCTCCAAAACAAAAATACAATCTTTGTACAGTTGCAGAATATAGTTTACAAATATTTGAGTTTCCTAAGTAAAGATTTTCACCTCTGCATCTTGGCATATTACTGTCAGAAACTTCTCTTCATGATGTCCACTCAAAGGCATTTTATTGCACTTCCATTCATATCTAGCATTCAGGAACATGAACCATGAATAAAACACTCCTCGGTTACCATCTGATAAGGAGGATTTGGCAGCAAAGTTTGAGAAACAGGCAGGAATGTGCTGTCCAGTTTGAATGGTTCACCAACTATGGTACTGTTTTCTTCAGTCCCCACGTCTATGGTTTCCTAAAGGATCCTCAGATTCCTGAAACAACATTGTTCCATGTCTCTAAATCTTGATTCAAAGCATAAAACTACCCAGTGGAAACATGTCTTACATTCATCATTATGAAATCTATGTCTTCCCTTATTTGATATCTGGAAGAACATGATGCCTTTTCTTAATATAATTTGGACATTTTCAGGGGTGCATTTTCAGTGGTTTACTCCTATTGACTGACTCTGGCTCAAAACAAAAAAACAATTATTGTTTGTTAATAATCAATGAAATTTCTTTCTTGCCCTCTACAAGGGTCCTTAAGTCCTTTAGACACTCCCCTGCTGAAGAACTGTGCAACCTGGCCAGGGAACTTATAAATTCTCTGATGCCTAATACAATTAGAAAGACCCTTCTCTGGCTCTCAGATGGTCCCCACGGTCCCCACTGTAGCTGGACATCCCGGAATATTGCCTGATTTCCTCGCAGCACTCACAAAGGGCTAGCCTCGAATGTCACATGCCCTACTTCGGTCACTTCACAGGTCTCTTGGGCTCAATCTGAAAACTGCTGCCCGCCCACCTGAAGAGACTCGCAGGCCACACCAACTCATGGAGGGTGGCTGTGCCCACCGCGGCTCTCCGAACCCTGATCTCGCCTTGTCTCCACCTCCCCACAGGACTCTGTTCACAGCATCTAAAACTGTTTTCCTCCCCATCTACCCAACTATCCAGGTCCTCAAAACCCCCATACACTATGGCCAGGGGGCTGCTCATCTCTGACTTCCCGTTTCCTGGCACGCTGCTGCCTCCCGCTCCTGAAGAGTGTGGTCGGCCTCAAGGCGCATGGCTCTCCAAGTGCACTCAGTGCTTTGCGGACCTTGTGCCTGCAGACCGCCCGGGCTTGCCTTACCTATGGCTCACCACTAACTTACCAACATCCTGTGCAGGTAACAACAGATTTGTCTTAGAAGTCTTCTGTTCCTCCCCCTCCTTATGGAAACTCATACTTTAAAGGACAGCAAACAAGAACTGCGTAGATCCCCAACCAGGACTCTGCTCAATGTTTGGAGATGAAACTCTGAAAATTATCAGCCATCAAAATAGTTTTGATGTCACTGTGTTCACACGCATAGTCCCCGCACCCTGAGGTTGGGTGTTTTTTTGTTTGTTTGGGGGCTTTGGGGGGCTTTTTCATGTTACATCCATATCTGTATTTATATCTTATTTGTGTCACTTCCAAGTGTATCATGGCAAATGAACGGATATTTTTTTGTTGTTAATAATGTGCTAGGATTTGCTATAAAAGAAAATTTACAAAAACAAACAAAAAAACCTTTTGAGTTTGCCCTAGAATAAATGAGAATTAATTCAAAAAGTTTTGGACATTTTGGATTGTTTCCCTTTTCTAGATTCATTTGACATGTACATCAAAAGTACTCATTTTAAGACATTGATAACAGCAGAAGAAAATCCCACCAACTCAGTACAATATCCTGTTTAAATCAATGGGAAGCTGGGCTGTCCTGGTCTTAATGGCCATAAACAGAAATGAACCATAAATCCGTCAAGCTAAGCCCTAGTCCTTATTGCTCAAACTGTCAAGAAATGATTTTGCCATGAAACCAGACACTAACAAAAGTGTGAGTCTGCATGTGAAAATCTGCAGACCCTCAGACACTGTCTAATGACTAGAATTCTCTTGGTCAAGATAAATGTCATTCCATTGCTAAGAAATTCCCAATGAGCCCCACTGTGAATCACTATCTGGGATAATTGTGATCCTTAGCAGCGTTACCATCAGCCCTTGTGGAACTGCTTTTCTTCTAGGAAATGCAAAACAGTTTTGAGTTTCAGAAAGCATAATGAGGGCCAGAATACCAGAAATCACCCTCATGTCTTAGTTTAGAGTCTTTTTATCCCACAGTGATATCATCATGAAAGAAAAATGTATTATTTGGAATCTCATAATTCTTAAAATATAATATCGAAAAATTTAAATTATGTATTTTTTCCTTGATATTAGTCTGAACTCTGACAATCAACTTTTTATTTATAAGTTATTATCAACATACATCTTTTGTGATTTTATTTTTAACTTAGCTTCTCCTACTTCTACTTACATGAGAGAATGCACATTTAGAAGCAATAGGTTAAGTCACTTTTAAGCAAGCTAAAATTGAAACTACCATTATTTACACTACCTTTCACTATTTTTTTCCAGATCACTGATGTTTTAATCCATCTTACTGAGAAATGATTTGTGCTGAGCAGCTAACAACAGTCCAAGTGTCTCATGGAAAGATATTTACTTGTCTTAACCTTTCTTTGCCACCGTTAGGGTCCTTGTCATTTTGACTTCCTTTTAGACAGTGACCTCTGCCCTGTTCCAATTTAAAGATAAACTAAAAGATGTTTCCTTTGACTGTGTGCTGCTGCTAGTTTTTCATGGAAGGAGTAGGATATAGTTTTCTAGCCAATTACTGCCTATTTGAAAGGATATATGAGTTAGATAATTGGGTATTGAAGAAACAGGTTTAGAAAGAAATAAAAAGAGTGCCCGATGTATGCAGGATTCTGTATTAAAATAAGGAAGGAAAAACGATTCACAACAATAAACCAGAAACCTTTCATGGGCCAGGTTTAACAGCAATACATGGAATATGTGAGGATGTTTCTAAAATGCTTGATTTCAAAGACTGACTAGAATTGAAGTCATGCAGTGTTTTGACCATTCATAAAATTTGCACAGAAATACAAAAACGTTGGAAATTCAGTATTTCAATTTTAATTAAAGCCTTCTTTATGTCACTGGTTTAAGAGATGAAGAGAAATAGACTGAGAACTTATAGCACAACATTTTCTCTCCACATTTTTCTGATGTCTGAGAATATAATCCTTCAAGTGTTGATTTGAAATCCTATTTTTTCTACTTTTTGATAACAAAGAGAATCAATAAATCAATATAAAATCATTAAAAAATCACTTCCATTATTATTCATAATAATGATATATTATTATGTATTCCAAAGTAATCCAAAGTAATCCAAAATTACATAAAAAATTCTTCCATTAAAAAATGGAAGAAACACTCATATATACACAAGTATCTATACAAGCTCATATAAATTTGCCATTTTATTCAAGTTTTAAGTTAAACAGCCTGCTTCTCAATGTCCATAGCTTTAGATAGTTTATAAAGGGAAATCTGATAGCCATCTGACTCCTTTACACATCACATTATGGCAAAACCATAAAATGAAAAGGGAATCTAGCTAGGCTTTATGCTATTTAATGTGAATCTTTTATTAGGTGAAGTCCAAGATAATCTTTATGAGAAGAGACCACACCTCAACTCAGAGTCTGGGAAAGCCTCTCTGTTGTAAGAAAAGATAAAATTCATCCTCTAACTAGTCATTAAACCCTGAAGAATGCACAGCTTCCTCTCTCCTTCCCTTTCTGAATTCCTATCCATTTTAAGACAGGCTATCCTAGGTCATTAATTAACCTCAAGGTCCTTGAGGTCACTTCTTTGGATATGTTCTCTATATACCAAAAGGATTTACTCCATAGTGAATCTCAAAGTTACCTGAATGTTAACTGTGCTACAGAAATAATAGATGTTTTAGATATATTGATAAAGAATGGAGAAAAAATAAAAGAATAAAAATTGCTATGACTTTGTCAGTTTGAATAGTACAAATATTACCTAACCTAACATAGATTTTATTCCTTCAATGAGAAGTCAACAATAACATTGAGTATATCATCAATATATTAATACAGTTCTATATGTATCTATCAATTATATCATTGAGAATCTGTTGTTACAAGAATCTCAGATTTATGTGTGGCTTTGCAAGCAAATATCTATAAAGGGTCCCAGGAAGATCAGTGAGCTGGGCTCATGGTTTATCTAAGTGGAAACTACTTAAATCAGTTGCACTGCATACTGTGTCAGAGAATGGCTTGCTTATTGCCTATGCTGCAACATGTATGAAGCTAGGAAATATGAGTATATAGGAAATGCATTAGCAAAGCCACAGAAAATACTTTGGATAACACTGGAAAGCACATATTAGCATTTATATAAAATCATGATACCCTTGGAAAATTTAACTTTTGTCAGATGTAAAAACTATCAGTTATATAAATTATACATGTAATTAGTACTCATAAATGTGACTTATCTTCCTCTTAGTAGAGTGAAAGCTATTAAAGCCAGATAGAAGGATGCCAAACATTCAAAACAGTGCTCTGCCCATTGAGTCCCATAATCAGCCATTTAAAAATTAAAAATATTATCTTAGTTGAATTAATTTATAGGGATTTTACATATATAAGTATACAGGGTTCCAATTATTCTTTTAAACATTATTTTAATATAATCATGAACAGAGGAGAGGATTTTTTGTAAATTTTTATTGAATTTTTGTGTATTTCACAAAGAACATTTTAATCACCTTTATACCCCCATCCCAGCTGATATCCTCCCATAGCCCACCCCACTGGATTTCATGCATTCTGTCATGTGTGTGAAGGCCTACTGAGCCAACTTAGTGTCCCAAGATGTCCCTCAGTGAAAGTTTGTCCGCTGAGGCCTAGCCTATCTGAAAGGAATTATTAATAAATTATTGAGAGCTAAAATACCACTTGCAGATTAAAGAGACACTAAATGTGTGAATTTATATCATGTTATGTATTAAATTGTTGTGCTTGTTGTATGTACAAAGAGACAAAGGGAATGGACACATATTTAGATAAAAATGTAAATACACAAAGGAAATTCTACATCACGTCTGAAAAATACAGATTCTAAAGTAGGAATTCCCTAAGGGACATTTTTGAGATTTTTAATGACCACAAGATGTAAATTTCATGAAACACAGTCAAAGAGAATGATTAAAGATGCTAAAGAATGAAGAAAAGCAGAGCTGCTGTTGTGAGGCCATTTCCACAAGTACCGGGACAAGGTTACCGAAATTACTGTGAAGAGTTAGAGAAGCTTGATTGGAAGATGAACATAAGGGTAAAGGACCTTCTGATCCAAAGTTCATGGATGTGTACTTTGAATTTATATTCAATAGACATGAATCCCAGACTCCATTATAGCATTACAATAAATTGGCTGGTAGAGGCTCATTTTATCAACTGGATATGAACTGTGGTTGAAACTTGATCTCCCCATTTTTCTTTGCAGGAATTTATGTAACTGTATAGATCCATGGAGCTGGTCACTCTGAAGACTCCATTTCTTCACTTTTAAATAAAGAATGATGAGTAAGTTATATGGATAGATTATTGGGCACTGTGTTTGGCACTAAAATAGCTTTCAAGATACATTACCTTTTACTGTGGTTGTTTTTCTCAATTACCAAACATGCCTGCCATTAATAAAATTTTGTCATCCTGTGCTATTTGGGATAGTGCTGTCTGTAAGAATTTAAATGCTGGCACATTCTATTTATATATATATTTTTTGACTAATTTAGTTGGGTTATTTTCATTTCTGAGAAATATCAGAAATTCTGTCATAAGAGAATGTTTCTCACAACTCCCTTTAGGAGGAAATCTATTTGCCAATTCTAGTTCAAAAATAGTAAATTAGCATTCACTTGACATTTTTTTAAACATTCAACAAGCCTTTTCATTTTAAGCAGTTGGAATTTTGAAGGAAATCATATGAGCACAAAAAATAGAGAGAGAGAACTTTTTAAACTAAGATGGCTGTTTAACACTGGTCTGTCTGCCTGGCACCTGGTAGCAGTTCAAAAGGTATGCACAAATACTACCTTTGCAGGTCAGGTTGGGTGAGTGAAATGTCAATTTTCAAAAAAGTGGAAGACTGACTTTCAAATTACACATGACCAAACTGAGGCAGCCAACACCTAGAAATCTAGTAGGCGGCCATGAATAAGACAAGACTGGATCTTCTGACTCTCAGTTCTCCATCTCACAGACAAGGCTGGATGAGACAGCAGATGCTTCCAGGAGAGTCAACTGAAGGCGCAGGGCAGCTCCCAGACAGTTTTGTGGGCTTTCCAGCAGTTCACCAGCAGATTTGGGGGAGTGGCTGTGTACCAGGACCCTCCTCACCCAGGTACTCTAGTTAACCTTTCTAGAGGTTGTGGTAAGCCACACTGAGGTGGCAGAGATTGCATTTCCATAAATTACCTTCAAAGAGAAGTCCAATAAGATTTTATTGAACAACAACAAAAAGTAATAAATCCTTAAGGAAGCAAAGAAATGTCGAAAAGAAAACCACACCGAACTGGATAGAGATGAGCAAGTAACATAAGAAACCACTTTCATTTGAATTTCAAATGTTTAAAATCAAGAGAAAATAATTAAGAGGTTAGAAGATTTGCTTTAGGATACAACTTTGTGAGGGGATTTTTTTCCCTATGAAATAAGAAAAAGTGTACAGAAGTACAGATACACATTTACCTATCTCTCTGTCTGTATACATACATTCACACACATATTTAAGGTGTTTTTGTGTGGGTGAACAGTCTAAGTGTAATTACTTTATAAACCTTGTCTCATGAGGTATACAATGAGGTTCCCAAGCAATGGAAGAACAATAAATCTGTATCTTAAGTTTTCAGTCATTTATATTACATTAAAATTAGGAGGTATATAATTTAAAATTAGACATCTTGCTTGAAATAAAAGCCTGAGGAACTTCTTTAAATTATCTGAAAATTTTTTATCTGTTTGCTAAGTAAGTTTCTTTTAGTCTCGTGGTACTCAATACAATAATTAGAGGCCAATAGAACTGCTCAAAAATTGTCTTTTGATCATCATGACTTAAGATGTTCCAGATTTTATCTTTCTGTAAATTAATTTTGAAAAAATATAATTAGCATACTCAGATAAATCATTTGTAATACCCCAGTTTCTCTAATTTTGATGCTTTTAGCTTATTAATAAGATACTCAAAGCCATTAAATGATTGTTTTCTGCTTGTGACAGCCATATTTTTGAAAGGGTAAAATTAATATGAAACCCATATCAATCTCCTTGTAAGAAATAGGCATTTCCTGGGCTGGGGCAACAGCTAATTCCATGAGGAGGCATGCCCTGCAGGCATTAGGGCCTGAGTTTCATTCCCCCAGAACTAATGTTTAAAAAAGCTGCATGCAGTGAGACCTTGCCTCACAATATAAGGTGGGCAACACATGAGGAATGACATCTGACCTATTTCTGCATGCTCACTTGTCCACATATGTGTTTGGCATACACACAGGAACACACACATACACATACACACACACACACACACACACACACACACACACACACCCCAAGAGAGAAAGAGAGGGAGAGAGATGGGCATTTCCCATTCTCATAAAACAAATAAAAATCTATTATTAATTATCATATTATTGATTTTTATAATTGGTGGTGGAATCTATTCCTTCAAAACCCAGTGATCAATGGGGGACAAAGATCACTTTTAGTCTTCAGTAGGACCCAAGAGATGTCAAATCTTTGCTACTCTCTCAGTTAAAATGACCACTGGAAAGACTATCAACATGGCATATGGGTTTTGATCACAGTTCAACAACTTAGAAGCTTCAAGATCTTGTTCAACATCAATAGAGATTTTTGTGTTTTGGATAGGTTTTCCACACCTATGGTGACAAAATGGCACTGCATATTTTTTCCATATGTTTCCGGACCCATTTCTTTAATACATTATTAATTTAGGTGACCATGTATCCTTTTTATTTGTTCATGGTATTTTTTAGTATTTTGTGGCAACTCAGTAAAAGATAGTTCTTCCATGTATGTTTATTGAATTGAGCTAAGTTAATTGGTTTATTAAGCTAAAACTCAAAAAAGAAATATGTAAGAGCCAATCGTCAATATGTACATGTAGCCATGCATTCATAATTGCACATGAAATAAAACTTTATGGTAATAATTAATATAGGTGGATCTATGTTTTGAGCCATTCATCTTAGTTTAAAAGTTCATAGATTTATAAGGACTCTGGGGGCTGGAGAGATAGCCTACCGGTTAAGAGCACCAACTGCTCTTGCAGAGGACCCGGGTTCGATCCCCAGCACCCACATGGTGGCTAAGAACCATCTGTAATTCCAATTCCAGGAGAACTCTGAGACCCTCTTCTGACCTCCATGGCTTTTCACGACACGGGTGCACAAACCTACATGCAGACAGTACATTCATACACATACAAAAATAAATAAAATTTAAAAAAACATTAAAAAAAGGACTCTGACACAGCTTTCCATTTCTACATATTTACTTAACTATGCCCAGCTTCTTTCATGTTTATTAGTATTTTGTAAAAATATTATTTTTTGTAAACTTTATAATTTCTAATAGAATAATTTTATAGCCTTTTAATATCCATTTTATAGATTCTTCATTTAAATTAGGAACTGAGCACTTTTCCTTTAAAATAATACTAAAATTATCTGTTTCTAAACCAGTTGTCACTTCATACTTTCCTTCTAAGATTCAGTCATATTACACTTTATATTTTCAACAAAACATTAAGACTAAAAAGTGCACATTACAATCCAATTCTGTCTGCCATAAGAATACATTTAAAAGCATATAGATTTTCAATATTTAAATTAAAGCATATTTATTTCTAAAGCTGTTTCTCACAAAAGGAATTTTCTTAAACAGATACATTCTGAAAGCATTGTGGGTGGAAATGGTGGTTTGGTGGTGATGATGGTGGGAGTGCTGGGAAGGCCCGTAGCTATGGCCGTAGTATACTTCACCTTCACTTTTAGAAATGATTTCTCTCTGCCATAAGAATACATTTAAAAGAACACAAGTGCTTCTCATTAGTTAAATTTAAACATATTTATTCTTAAAATATTTCCAACAAAAAGAATTTTCTTTTTTTAATTTTATTTATTTTTGTATGTGTATGAATGTACTGTCTGCATGTAGGTTTGTGCACCCGTGTTGTGCAATGCCGTGGAGGTCAGAAGAGGGTGTCGGATTCCCCTGGAACTGGAGTTCTCCTGGAATTGGAGTTACAGACGGTTTTCAGCCGCCATGTGGGTGGTGGGGATGGAACCCGGGTCCTCTGTAAGAGCAGTCGGTGCGCTTAACCGCTAGGCTATCCAGCCCAAGAATTTTCTTAAATGGATACTTCATCCTTGGGCAAATATGGTGTCAATGTTAGTTCAGTGGTGCTGGTGCTGGTGCTGGCAGTGGTGGTAATGGCGTTGGTGTGCTGCTGGTGGAGATGGTGGTGCTGGCAGTAGTGGTCATAATATTGGTGGTGGTGGTGCTGATGGTGGTATGGTTGGTGGTACTGGTAGTGCTGCTGGTGGTGATAGTGGTAGTAGTGGTAATATGTGTGTTTGTAATGTTAGACATACATTTAGAATAATCACTCTCAAAACATACACATAAAAAGAAAATAAAGTTAAAAGCATCACATGTAAATATCCATAGACTATAGTAATGAGTCTGAAAATAGATATGATTGTAGTCTGGAATACAATTACATGGAGTAACTGATAATAAATAAATTAGTGGTCATGCAAGCTAATGATCCCAGCCCAAGCTGCAAATGTGTCCCTGCTTAATGAAATACCTCAGGCTCAGGATACCTGATTTTGAAATGTAGATATTCAAATAGTTTTAAGCTAGCTAATTCATGGGCTAACATAAGTTGCTCCAGACTGAGTTTCTAGGTTAAAACATATATCATTAAAAAAGAACAAATTTATAGCTTTAATATTCTTATGAAATTGATGAAAATGTTATTAAAATGAGGTTTAAAATTTTGATCACAGGGATTACAAAAGGTAGAAATAGAAATGTCTCTGACCTTGGAAGAAAGTTTAAAACACTGGGACCAGTTCTTGATGTGAGAAGTGAGTTGATTACTATGGTTTTTATAAAAATGAAAAAAAAAAAACATGAAATCTTCTTACCAGAGGGGAAAAATGAACAAAACATTTTTCTCTTCAACAAAGAAAGACTTAAAGTAGCAGCAAGAAAATCATATACAAATATATACAAGAACCAAAACAGGAGGCCTGAATAGTAATGTGCCTGCCAGCCGCGTCAGGACTGCAGTGAGGAGGGCTGCTCCAAGTGTTTACTAATGGGGACACACTCAGAAAGACTTTCGGATTAGAACATACAGATGTCCTCAGCTTTTATTAAACCACAGAGAGTGATTGCTCTTTATCAGATGCTCAGTATTTATTTTTTACTAACCTGAGGCCAAAATGTCATCTTTTTTTTTTTTTTTCAAAACAAAACCAAAGGCAAATGGTAAAATTGCAAAGATTTGGTTAAACAAACAGTGAGAATTTCGGGAGCTCTATCTGCAGCATCCCAGCTACCCAACAAAGCCAAGATATTGTCCATCTCCTTGACGGACAAAGAGCCTCAGAGGTCCAGAGTGACATGCCCGAAGGCTGGCACGTGATTGGGCTAATTAAATTAAATAGCAGGAAACAGCTTTTCCACATGCCACTGCCTGGCCACACACAAATTGTAACAGTAAATCTTTTATGCAAGTAGAGGAAAATGTCTAACCATTAAAAAGTATACAGTATCACAACACCATCGAAGAATTAAAAGTCACTTATTCACATCAGTTCCTTAGGCCTTGCTTTAAGGCCAGAGTCTAAGAACCTCCTAATTTACTATGGAGCCCTCCAAAAATTTATAGTAATTAAAGAGGATGAAAGAAACATCCCCCTAGGTTTACCAACATTTAAAGCCAGTATTCTGAGTTACCTAAGACATTATTTGTACAGGGAATAAAAGAAACCTTGTACTTCTGAATCATAGTTAAATTATATTGTATGAAAATTGAAAAAAAATCAATAAAAATAAAACATACTACTGACTGCCAATTTTTCCAGCATTGTTGCATACTCCTTTTGCTTTACCCAACTGAAGATTAAGAGATTACATTGAAAGGATCATCAGTCTTTGGGCTACTCATAATTTCTCGCCCAGGGGAAAAATTTTCTCTAAGTTCATCATTTAATTTCTAGGGTTTATATACAAGACCTTATAACTTAAGTACACACATACTTTCTCATGCTTCTAGATGATATTGTGGGTTGGTACATGACACTGAATTGTATAAAACAGTTTTCCTTTTCACGATTTCTAATGCTAATATACTAATTATAATTAGTTAATAATACTTGATATTTGTCAACCTGGATGAAGAAGCCCAGTCACTAACCATTGTCATAGAAAAAAAAAAGGCAAGGAAACTGCTTAATAAGGATCATGGATTAGAATATTCCAAGACAGTTTTAACTTACAGATACAGAAAACGCAAAATCACATTAGATCATGGCATCTTACATGAAAACACTAAATTTGAAAAGGGAACTTTTAGATTCTTTGTGAGTGGTATTTCATATAATTTGTCTTTCTGTGCCTAGCATTCTTCCCTTCACAGAATAATCTCAAGGTTCATTTATATTGTCCCCAAAATATCTTTAGTTTCTTTAGTAGCCAAATAATGACCGTTGTATATGTTATATGTATACATTGTCTTTACTCACTCTTATGTTGATGGACACTGAGGCTGACACTATCTCTGGCCCACTGTGACTATGATCCTTATCTACCAGTTTCAGTTCATTCTGGAGTCAGTGGATGGATCATATATTAATTTACTTTCATTATTTGGCGGCACCTCCATACTTTTTTCCACAATGCCACAGTGGTTCACGTCTACTCAGAGCATGTCAGGTTCTCTTTTCTCCATATTCCTGCCCACACACATTTAACTTTTTGTAGTAGACACTCTAACATATGTGAGGTGATATCCCTAACTTTCTCTGACTGAACACTTTAGCATATACCTCTTTACCATTTACATATCATCTTTCAAGAAACATCCATTTAGGTGTTATGTTTGTTTTTAAACCAGATTGATGCTGTCTTACTATTGAGATATGTAATTATTTATACATTTGAACAATCCTTATCAAAAAGTCATAGCCCAAACCAATTGCCTACATTAACGATACAAAGCATTTCCCCTAGGTTTTCTTCTAGTGATTCATAGTTTGGGGTCTTACATTTACAATACTCATTTGAGTTGCTGCTTTTTTTGTGAGGAGCCTGAGGATAGATGGGTCTACTTTCATTCTTTTGCACACAGTAATCTAGTTTTCCTATCAGATTTCCTAAAAAAGACTGCATTTCTCCAAAGTGTTCTTGGCGCATTGGTTATATGAATTTCTTTGAAGGTTCTCTACTCTGTTCTTTTATTTTGGTGTGTGTATATGTGCGTACCTGTGTGTGTGTGTGTGTGTGTGTGTGTGTGTGTGTGTGTGTGTGTGATGCTTTATGGATTACTAGTCAAAGGTGGAATCTTTAAAAGTTGGTCTCCTAGAAGTAAAAAGTCAAAATTTAACTATTTAAACTGAAATTTGAAAGAGTTTTTGAAAACTAAGTGATATTATTGTTTTACTGGCTTTAGTCCTCAAAATTGTAGGATAAAGTTCATTGAAAACCCATGGGTTAACAAGACCAATCTGTGTTGGTTTGGTTACACACAAGCTAGAATTAATTCTTGCTCTTCTACATCTATGCATGGAATTTATAACTTGAATATAAAGATGATCAAAATCTAATAGATTTAAAGCAAAGGGGAAAACAGCCAAATTAACCTGAGAAATGGACCCTAAGAAGCCAGTAAGTGATGGGCTCCTTATGTGAAGACAGATCTGTAATTGAGCCAAGGCAGTTTTCTCCTCCCAAATTAGCTGTAGTTGTGTCTTTATATTTTTGCTGAATTCTTACTTTCCTCCCCATCCTCTTCCCTGCCCCAGGGCATCAGGCTAAAATGGATCATCCCCTGGGGTCACCAGTTCTCGTGAGCATTCATGGCGCTGAGTAGGAGCCCAGAGGATTCACAAGAGAAAAGCTACACTGAAAGGAAAGGTAGTTCTGTATATCCCAAAAATCTGAGATAGATGCCTTGAAATTTTCATTGAAGAAGGACAACACATTTAAACTGTCTTCTGTCTAACTGAAGTTTACTCAATATGAAAAGGAACAAGAAAACCATATTCAAGAGAAGTAATTAAGCAGTAATGACAGATCTGGAAATGGCAGAGACAGAATTAGCAAAAATGTCTTTTAAATAAATATTATAAATATGCTCAAAGAGTTAAAGGGAAACATGATTGTAAGTAGTTAAATGGAAATTACATAGAAGAATCAAAGGAGACATTTAGATGAGAAAAATAAAATGGTTTAAATAAAATATTTCAATGTCATGTGATGAGCATATTTTAACTGTGGGGGAATAAGATGGACAAATAGAACAGGGAAGAAGGAGGAGGAGGAGGAGGAGGAGGAGGAGAAGGAGAAGGAAAGGAAGAAGAGGAGGAAGAAGAAGAAGGAAGAAGACAAGGGGGAGGAGGAGGAGGAACAAACAAACAAACAGAACAAGGAAATATGTGCAAGGACTTGAAGACGTGAAATACTTATAATCAGTCTATCTTATGTAGAACTATAATCTCAATGGAAAAATAGAGGGCTGGAGAGATAGCCTGGTGGTTAAGAGCACCGACTGCTCTTGCAGAGGACCAGGGTTCAATCCCCAGCACCCACATGGCGGCTAAGAACCGTCTGTAGCTCCAATTCCAGGAGAACTCCAGTTCCAGGGGAATCCGAGACGCTCTTCTGACCTCTGCGGCATTGTACAACACGGGTGCACAAACCTACATGCAGACAGTACATTCACACACATATAAAAATAAAATTTTAAAAAAATTAAAAAAAAATTAAGCTGGGTGTGGTGGTGCACGCCTTTAATCCTAGCATTTGGGAGGCAGAGGCAGGTGGATCTTTGTGAGTTCAAGGCCAGCCTGGTCTACAGAGTGAGTTCCAGGACAGCTGGGACTACAGGGAGACCCTGTCTCGAACCCCCCCCCCCAAATAAATAAATAAAAAAGAAAAATAGAAAAAATAGGCAGAAAAAAATTAGAAGATAAAGGACTGATGTTTTCTAAAAATGTAAAACAGTGCAGATTTCCAGGAGCCTCTTTCACAATGGTCCCTGAGCCCTGAGTGGGTGAGGTTTAAGGACACAGACTATCCAGGGATAAGCACTGTGCAAACTATTATTTTCTACACTTTAGGTACTTGTGGCCCTCTCTGTTCATTGTCCTCTATTGCAAGGGAAAGCTTTGGTGATGAGAGTTGAAATATGAATTAGTATTCTCTGTAACGCCTGATCCACTATGTTCCATGAGCCTTAGGTACAGAAAGGTTCCATGGTAGATGTGTCACTTATGGCTGAGCATCTCACAGACACTTATTTTCATGTGTGAGTAATTGTGGAACTTGGGAACTTTTTCATATGAACCTACAGCAATGGAAACAACTTGAAAAAGACCCACATAAACTCAGTCAGACAAAACTTAGCATAGAACCAGAGAAATGGGTAGGAGCCCCAACATTAATGTAGGAACTGTTGGCAACTGGTCCATGCTAGGTGAAAAGAGTTGATTTTTAAGGGAGCAACACTGGACAATTTGAACAATCTCCAGTGGATGAACTCACTAAGGGGCATCTGGGTACACAATCTTGACTCGATAGGCCTTAACTTATAGGACAGAGTGCATGAAAACATGTGGGTGAGATATGGGAGGATCCACATGAGAGGCTCAAACTATAATTAAGATGTACTGTATGAAATGCCCAAAAATTCCATAGAAATATATATTGAACAAAAATGCTAATTCACAGATATAGAAGGAATTTTAGTGAAATAAAGCAAGATGCCATAAACAGAATTCTGTGCTCAGCAAATGACAAACAAGGTACTGACAATACAGCAAACATTTGCAAAACAAGAAGATGCACAATACACATGGCAGTAAGACTTGGTACCGAGCAATGAGCAATCAGGAGCTGTGCTGTTAGTGTGAACTTACAGATGAGTAGAAGAAAATCCAAACATTCACTTGCACACAAATATTCAATCAATTTTTTTAAAAATCCCAGAATAATTCAAAACAACAAAAATAATATTTAAAATAAAAGGTTCTGAAAAATGTAGGCCTCCATGGACAAGAATGAACTTCGGTTTATCTTTGTGTCACTTACAAAATGGTCATGGTCAATAATCCTTTGCTTCAAAAGTGAAAAATAAACCAGAAAATATAGAAATTGTTTGTTCTTTCCCATTGCTCTAAAGCATGAGGCATAGGAAAAAATGAAAGCATGGGACATATAAAAATGGAAACATTCTGCTTCTCAAAATACAAGGAACGCTATAGAGCAAATGAAAATATTTGTAAAGCATATATCTCAAAGTAGATTTTGTCCAAAACATATATTATTCTCTGAGAAAATAATGAAAAGGCACAGCAATAGAAAATGGGCAATGTAACTGAATTGATAACTCAACAAAGAAGGTACATGAATCGCCAATGAACACAGGAGAAGATGGTCAGCATCAATTGAGATAAAGGAAATACAAGTTAAGACCACAATAAGATTCCACTAACATTTGTTGAATGCATAAAAAAGATCTGACAATGATCAGTATTGAGAAAGATATAGAGTAATAGAAATTATTCTGCTTGCTGATCGTATGTAGGATAACTCCAACTACAAATTGTCTGGCAGGTTTTTTTATGTAGTTAAACAAACAGTATCCAAGTCAACAATTTATATTGCACATACATTGCTCAAAAGAAGAAAAGATGTCTATAAAAAAGCATGGCTAATATTCCTGGAAATCTTTTTCATAATAGCCTACGCCTGTACATAGCCCAATTTTGACCAATACATAAATATCCGAATGGCCATGCATTGGAACACTACCTAGCAATTTAAAAGTCAGTGTTATAGACACATCAATGGATCTCAGAAAGATTTTTCTGAATGTGAAAATCTAGACCAAAAAAAAGCATTTAAGATATGCAACTCACTCATAAGAAATGCAGGAAAATTAAAAGCATGAAAAGTGACAGAAAATAGATCAATAATTGCCTGGATCTTGGTGAAACTACGGACTTGAGTTTAAAGAGAAAAAAAAAGTTCCTTAGAGTCATGTGAATGTTGAATATCTAGATTATGCTATACATTTGTCAAAATTCATCAAAATATATCTTCACAATGAATCTATAATGACCTATATTTTCATAAAGTGAATTAAGAATTTTACTAACCAAAGAAAAAATATAAATTAAAACACAATTTAAATATTATGAACAACAGCTAAGTTGTAAGAAACTGGACAGTTTTGAATTCCAGAGCTTCTCTCTGAGGGAAACTTTAAGCAGCTTCTACGAATAGGAAAATGCTAGCTCAAAATACAATGTACATAAAGAGGCAATATATTTGAATATATAAAGGCTAGCATGTGGGAAAAGAAAGTAATGAGTGAAGAATCAAATTGAATATTTTCATGAGTTTTCCAGACAATTCAAGAAAAAAGCAAAATCTCAAACTTTGAAAATATGCCTCAGAAAACTGAATGTTAAAGGCACTTTATTGCAAATAATATAAAGGTCTAAAATATAAAGATTTAATGAGTGACCAACACACATGTAAGACACTTGAAAAGAACAAACATTGGAAATTTTATCCCCATAAGTTTCAGCATCCAGCAAACTGAGTACAGACAAGTTATTCTCAGAGTATTTACTAGAAAACAAAAACAAGGCCAAGTTTGGGGATACGCACCTGTATTCCAAGCACTGCAGAGATAGAGAACAGGATCAGGAGTTCAAGACCAGCCCGAGATACACCACTTACTTTTTTAAACATATTTTTATTATTTTAATTATATGTGTATGAATGTAGTGATTGTATGTAGGTAAGTGTACTCATGTTGTGCAAAGCCCACAGAGGTCAGAAGAGGACGTTGGGTCCCCTGCAACTGGAGTTACGGATAGTTGTTAGTTGCCATGAGGGTGCTGGGAATTGAACCTAGGTCCTCTGCAAAAGCAGCCAGAGCCCTTAACCACTGAGCCATCTCTCCAGCCTCAGATACTATCTTAAAAAAAAAAGGGCAGAATAATACTATTTCTTTTATGACAATTCCAAAGAAAGGAAGATACCAATTTGAATCCAATAAGAGACTTTCTTGTCATGTGATAGGCAATGCCAATTTTCTCGGATTTGATTTTGGATTGGTTCATGAGGATTTAAATCTATAATTTGTATAAAAACTATAACTGTTGATCAAACTTAAGAAATGAGTGGCAGGGCCTAGTTGGAATTCAGTAATTTCCTTCACATGCAGCTGTTACTAGGTAATGAAATTGGAGCTGGAATGCCTGTAGTCTGTCTAGATATTTAGTAACACAGTCACAAGGACCTTATAACTATGAAGCTCTTTTATGCCTCAATCTCAGAGATGATACTAAGTGTACTGTTCAAGATTTGATAGATACACTGCAAAAATAAAACATCAGTTTCTATGGTCTACCAATAGTTTATTTAAATGTGCAAAAGGATGAGGTTGATTCACCTTGAATATTATTAATGTAATATGAATAATTTTATCCTTTTTCCGAATTTCAGTTTTTGAAAATTCTAAGTAAACTATATAAAAATAAGCAAGTTAAGAGGCATTGACATTATTTGAGATATTGTAATTCCTATAAATAACTTAAACCAAGTATTTGAATAATGTATATTTGAACATAAATTAATTTCAGTAATATTAAACAAGAAATTAACAAAGAAGTCATCATTTACCAGCAATAAAAGCAAAAATAAAATAGCTATGTATTCTAGAGCTGGCCAAAAGAAAATCTTGCCAATGACAAACAGCTCAAGAATGAGGCAATCAAGTAAGAAAGTGGGATGACACAGTGAACAACAGCACAGCCATACAAAATAGCATGGAGGAAAGGGACCACTACCCATTGAAAACCAGCTGTGCAAATGAAGTTTAATGGAGAAGTTCACAGGTTTGTCGGGTAGCCCTAGGAATCACGAGGAACACAGCGTGTTTCCATGCCATGCATTAGAAGGCCAAAAGATATATTAACAGAAAGAGGATGCATAAAGAATTTCTTGGGCAGGTGTATAGAAATTATTCCAAGTGGATTGAAGTTCAGATGTGTTGGAGAAATCAGAGATACCAGAAAGGGAAAAGAATAAGATTAAGGAAAGGAGGTCAACACTTACCAGGTAGAGACAAAAGATGGAGGAAATTCTGTGGACTTGACACCCTACCTGGAAATATGCTTGGCAGCATGCCTCCCAAATGATCATTTAGATTGGGAGAGGTGAGTGCCAGAGCACAGCATGAGGTTGAATTATGACGCTGATGACTCCCTGATGCCATTCACAGGAATCAGAAAAAATCTGTTGTAGGTCATTGGAACTAGTGTTTTACCACGTTAATGAAATTTGTATGGCTAATGCAAAGGAGGTTACTGCAATGACAAAACCACACATTTATTTTAGTATTAATTAGGGCAGTGATTGGATGGGGTGAAGATGCGATGGTTTGAAAGTAAGGAACTCCTACTTATGAGAGAACAGATAGAAGAAAATCAAAGATGATCAAATAATAACCTATCCCAGTTTCTAAAACCAACAATCAACCAAACAACCAACCAACCAAACAAAGGAGCAAATATGAGAAAAGGTAATGTTTGGATTCACTAACTTTGAGATGAGAGGAAGAACAATAATAACTGAATAGCCTTAAAGCTAATATTGATAATGAAACTAACAGACTGAGCTGTCTTAAAGTGAAAAAGATGCTTAAGCCATTAAGCCATTCCAATATCTCAGAGCTCTACTCTTTACCTGTTTAAGACGAAGGGCTATAAAAAGATGTTTGCCATGAGCATACATTCCTTTGTTCAGGTTATATAGTTCACATTTCCAAAAGAGTGGGATGATTTCTATCAATAACAAAATAAACCTTGAAATTAAGATGACTTGACATAGAATCACATTCATGGTAGAATTCATTTATTTGCTTAAATATATTTATTATATAATTTATTTATTATATAACTATTTATTATATAATTATATAGGTATGTAAATGAAAATATATAGCATGAGCCACAAATGTAATCTTAACTTTTATATTAGCTCTTTTGAAAAGAGAGAATAAATATGATCATTTTAATAATATGATATTCCACATGTTTAAGTATTTCAATTTCAAAGCTAGCTTTTAGTTTGTCTTTCAGGCACATTCCAATTCTCACCAGTCACATATTAAGTGTTCACATATTTAATACTCAATAGCTATATGTGGCTTGTCCATTTAAATAATGTAAATCTAGGAGCCTTTCCAAAAAATTCTATAAATAGAATCACAAAAAAATCAAAGCAAAGAGATAAACATTAATGCAACATGAAATCTCAGTGTTAAGTAGACATAGACCAACGTGAGCAGCCTGGGTAGGAATTTATTCTTATGAATAAAATTAACGGATTAGCTATAAAAGTACAAGAAATAGGTATTCCTTATACAAAGACAAATCTAATTTAACTCAGTTTATGCCACATATTATAAACATCAAGATGGCAGCAATCAAATTTTTCTTTGTGAAGAAATAATGAAGTAAGAAACCATACCAGATGCTAAAGAGCACCAAGAATCAGCAGCAGGAATTACATGAAGAGCAATATTCAAACCCATCAGAAACTAGAAAAAGAGAGGCAAGGCACCAAGAGTTCAATGGTTGCTAAGGTCTTCCTTATGGATAACAGAGTCCAGCATTGTTTCTCAGGTCTGGAACCCCAGGACTATGGAGGCTGAGGTAGGGGGATTGCAAGTCCAGTCTGGGATGGCAAGAACTAGTCACAAAGTCAAAACATGCAAATATATGAAAGCAAATTATTTTTCAAATAATATACAGAATTCCAAATGACTCAAAGGCCTAAAACTAAGTGCTGCAAAATGTTTGTAAGAAATGGGGTAAATCTTTGTGATTTTGTGTTACATGATAGTTTCTTAAATGATATTAAAAGCATAAACCACAAAAGGAAATAGAGATAAATTGGATTCATTAAAATATAAAGAGTTTGAAAATCAAAAAACATTATCAAGAAAATTATAACATGACTCACAGAATGGGTTTTATAATATTTGTAACTCATATATCAGATAAGGGTCTAATAATGAAATATACTCATTAGGTCCCATAACTCAATAACAAAAAGATAAAAAAGTCATTTGAAAATTGATAAATACTTGAATATACATTTCTTAAAAAAGTCATTTTGTTTGTTTACACAGGGTATCACTATGTAGTCCTGACTGGGTTGGAACTCAGATTCAACTCCCTCTGAATCCAAGTGCTTGGATTATATGCAAGCATCACCAGGCCCCAATTTTTAAAGAAGTTCTTTTAGATGGCAAATAAGCAAATAAAAAATTGCTCATAATCATTAATCCACAGGAAAACAGAGAAATCAGTTCAATAATGATAGCACTTCCTAGCTGTTAACATAGCTTCCATTAAAAATATATATATTAAAAAAATGACGGAAATAGCTGGGCTGGGGGTGAGTTCAGTCAGTAAATTATGGGAAATTAAGCAAGATCCTTAGAACATACATAAACAGAGGGCATGGTAGTGCATAATTGAAATTATGGTAGTGCATAATTGAAATCCCAGTGCTGGGGAGGCAGAGGCAGGTCAATTCCTGGCACTCACTGGCCAGCCTGCCTACCATATTGTGATAGAGAATTTCTTGTTCAGTAAGAGACCCTGTGTTAAAGAACAAGGTGTATGGCTCCTGAGGAAAAATTATTCTGGCCTACACACACACACACACACACACACACACACACACACGTATGCATGAGAAAAATGAAAGAACAGCTAACAGGCTATGTTGAAGAGGATGTAGAAAACTTGGGGGATCACAGATACTATTATATAGCTCAGACATAAGAAAAGAGATTGGTAGCTCCTCAAACAGGTAAAGTTACCAAGAGTCTCAGCAATTACACACACACACACACACACACACACACACACACACACACACATAAGATAACAAAACGTACATGTATGCTCATAATATAATTCACAATGGAAAAAAAGCAGAAATAATACAGCATCCCTTAAATATTGCATTGATAAAATGCAAATATATGAGTAATGGAATATTACTGAGGTACAAGAAGGAATGAGCTACTCATATATGCTACAAGGATGAACGGAAAGTGCTTTTTGAAAGGAAAGGTGGGGACAAAAGCCACACAGTGCCTGAGTTCGCAGCTGGGAAATGTCCATACGGGCAACTCTGTACAGACAGGAAGGCTGGCCAAGGTCTAGGGGAGGACTTACTACTCCAGTATAAGAGTTGATGAAAACGTTCCAGAGTTAGGCAGTAGTAATGGCTGTAGAGCATTGTGAACATTCCAGAAATTTGTACATGTGAAAATGGTGACTTGTACATCCTATGAATTTTATCTAAATAAAAGTACATAATGCATCAAACTGCACAAAGCCTATGAAGAAAAATAATTTGATAAGTCTTAGTCAAGTAAGGATAGTGATATAGGCAAAGGAATTACTTAAGGGCTGGAGAGATGGACTAGCGGTTAAGAGCGCTGACAGCTCGTACAGAGGACCCAGGTTCGATCCCCAGCACCCACATGGCGGCCGAGAACCTTCTGAAACTCCAATTCCAGGAGAACTCCAGTTCCAGGGGAATCCAACACCCTCTTCTGACCTCCGCGGCATTGCACACACTTGCATGCAGACGGTACATTCATACACATACAGAAATAAATTTAAAAAAATTAAAAAAAAAGGAATTACTTAAACTGGAAGAGCAAAATACACAAAAACGACAAACACTATTAATTGAAATAACAGCAGTAAATGGAACAAGAATAATTTGGAGTCAAAAATGCAGAAAAAAATTGAGAAAATATGCAAGAACTATAAGACAGTATATTCTGAAACTACACATTAGAGAATTTGATGTTCTCTGTTTAAAAGCTACTAAAAATCAGGCCATGTGTCAGGAAGTAGTCAGGGCGCTATGCCATCTCCACAACTGATTGCAAAATGGACTCTACCCAAAAGAGTGACTTGTAGATTCCTCAATTCCCTATCAGGACAGTGGGATCAGATCCTTGTGGATGTGATCAGAGACTAAATTTCCCTCAGAAAGATTTTTATATAGTTTAGAATTAGAAATTCCCCTTGGAGGTTTAGAATTCTAGAAAATAGCCCATTTTCTCCATTCACATTTTATACACACTACTTTGTGCTAAAATGATTATCCATGCAGCCTTTTTAGTTAAAAAAGTTTAAAGAGACAGTGGCCTACTTAGGACTAGACTCTTCAGTTTGTCTGTGGCAAAGGTAAGATGGCCTGACAGAACAGCTGGTGGAAGTCCCATGTCTTTCCTTCCTCTATGCAGTTAGCCCCAGGTAAAGCTACTGCTGCACTACATCCCAGCACTGGTCAGAAAGACTCCACAGATTTTTCATGATGAAACATGAATATCGTACATGCATGAAATGAAATGGAATAATATATATATATTATATATATATATAGATATATATATATATATATATTAGAAAGAAGTATCCTTGCATAGAGAATTTTGAGAGAGACTGAGAAAAAGATGTAAAACATGTTTGGCAGAATGCATGAACTCTGGTGGGGTGGGGAGGGCAGAGACAGGGGCATGGGTCTAGATTTGATTTGTAATTTTGTGTGAAATGCACAGAGCTTCAGTAAAAAAATTGGCTTTGAAAAAAATAAAGATCTATGAAGGTAAAAAAAGAAAGAAGCATCCTGACCTTTATAGCAATTATTTAAACACACAATTCAGATCAGTTTGTTAAATGTTAAGAGAAAAGCAAGGAAGGGTGGGGGGGGAGAATTAGTGGCAACTGAATAAATGGGACAGAAATAAGCATACTGGGTATAAAAAAGAGTCATCTTCAAACAGCACAGAGGTCAAAGTTGCAAATACAGATTCTCATGTCAGAATGCCTGGGTTCATATTTAAGTTAGATTGCCACTCCCAGGAACTGAGTGACTTTAATTTTTCTTCCCTCTGCCCCAATGCTCACAGCTCTATGATGGGATAAAAGGGTTGTTGTGAAGAGTGAATTTGAAATGTCTGCGTGGACTGAGGGGTTAATAGACAGAAGATGCTTAAAACTATACCACATGCATTGTAGTGCTGTAATAGTGAGTTGCAAACACAATTCATTGTCTCAACAGAATTGCTATGAATCAAGTTATTATGATAGGAGATGCAAATATGAAATGTGCTGTTAAAAATCTAAATATAGCCGAGCGTGGTGGTGCAGGCGCCTTTAATCTTAGCACTTGGGAGGCAGAAGCAGGCAGAGCTCTGTGAGTTCAAGGCTAGCCCAGTCTATATAGCGAGCTCCAGGCCAGCTGGGACTAAAGGGAGAACTTGTCTCAAAAAAACCCATCTAAATATATTCTTAGCTTCACTCAAACATCATAGTCCAAATTTTGCTATTGTTCGTATCCTTTGACCCTTCCTATACCTGTACTTTCCTTTTCAAAACTGATGTGGTGCAGTTAATAAACTGAATAATACCACATTATTCTCTTGTACGTCCAAGTTCCTCCCTGCAATTGGTCACAATTATAGACCTGAAGTATGTGACAGTTCTATAGCCTTTTTACACATTCAATTATTTAGAAATGTATGTTCCAATTATTGGAAAAGTCACAAAGTAATTTAAAAATTACTAAGCTATTAATCTCTATATAAATCAGGTACCAGATTTTTAAAAAATATGTTGTATTTAAATTACCTTTTACCATTTTTTGAGAAAAACAAATATGAAAGAATATAAAAATTCTTAAAGATTACCTTTCTAGTTTCTATGAAGAGCCTGCACGTCTGCGACAACTTTAACCAACAGGATAAGGAACAGAAAATATAACTTGCATGACAGTATTAAAGATTAGGTGAGATGAAGCAAAGAACTTGGAAATATGAGTCTTAACTCTTCTAATAAAATACATAGTAACACCACCAGAAGCACTGACAGCAAGGCTTTCTGGCAGAAAGTCAGAAGAACAGTAAGGTAAGAACCTCTTGGCCCATGCGATGCCTACACTCTGGTTGCCTTTATCTGGTCTGGCTCTTCCTTCTTCATGGTAGTATTATAATAATTGCTACCATAAATGGGGAGATCATAAAATTCCTCTTTTCTCTTTAAATTTATTAACCTTCACTTTTATTTGTGGTCCAGAATCTCTTTATAATAGTCACAATTATTAAGATACTTATGAAAAATATTCATTTTAATGGTTATTGAGTACTTGCTATATTTTAGGGACTATGCTAAGCTTATCTTTATAATTTTTATTATTTTTATTTATCTGTTTATTTATGTGTGTGTACACACACACTTGTGTGTTTGTGTGTGTGTGTTGTATGATTTATGTGCCACTGGTCACGTGTTAGATCAGAGGATAACATGCAAGAGTTGATTCTCTTTTACAACCACATGGAGCTTAGGAGTCAAACTCAGTTGGGTTTGGGAGATGATGAGTTTACCACTGACTCATCTTGCCAGCCCTAGGTTAAGTTTTTTAAAATAATTTTTAGGTAAAGAAGCATTAGGAATTGACACCTATTTATAAAAAGTTATATTTAGAGGAGACATTTTAATTTGAATACCAAAGCTGATCACACGACTTTATAAAGGTCACACTGAAAATGAATGCAGCAAGTTTTACGTGTCCACTGTTTTATAATGGCTGACATGAATTCTTTAAACTCATTATTGCTGAGTGTTATTTTTAATGGTATTAGAAGTAACTGCTCAAAGTATCTTCATTGTCTTATTTCCATACAAAAGCCAATAAATATTTGTGTATGCAGCCTATTGTACAAGTTTCAGATTCAATTAAATATATCAAATCTACACAAAGCCAAATGTATGAAAAGGGATCTTTTAAAAAAACTTTATTTGAGAAAGGAAGAGACTTATAACAGAAGGCAAGAAGGGAAACATACAAACAATATATTTACAACACAAAACAAGAGATCACCTCCAAGGGTGCAAATCATAATAAATACAGTAGATTTTAAAAGAGACATTTATCAGTTAGTTCTAAGGTTATTTAAGTCCAGCTTTCCTTTTCACTGGTTCCAGGTAGTTTCTTGACTAAATTCAAAGACTATCAAATTCAAACAATTAACGTCCACCAAATGTACTGATGAAGTTCTCGCAAATGACATTATAAAAAATAGGTTTTTTTGTTGTTTGTGATTACATATCTTTGAAGTAATATTATACAAAAGTCTGCTCAGCCACATGTTCCTCCCCAAATAAAATGTATTTTAAAAGATGCACTATCCCTTTTTATGAGATTGAAAAAAGAATTTGAAGAAAATGAATATTTATGAGATGGAAAAACATACAATTTTATCTTAGGCATGCCATATTTTAATGCAAAACAACTGACAAAAGTCATTTTAATATGAAGGAATATACTAACCGAAATATGTTGATGAGGGGGAGATTTGCTTATTAGAGCTACCTGTCAAATTATCAGAAGGACTTTCATTATATGGAAATCTTTTAACTTTCTAACTTCTAGTTATGTTAATTTAATTCAAATGGAGACTTTTTAAAAAAGGATAATGTATCTTTAGCAGGAACATTTTTAAAGAAATAGTTTTAAATGTCACAGCAAAATGTAAACAACACGTGCCAATAACATACAGTTGAACAATGTCTATATTTGGCAAAACTGCTATATCTCCTTGAAACAGGATACTACACCTTAAAATACCTCAGATTTAGAAATATAAATATTTTAATAGAAAAAAACCTCACAAAGATTCTAGGTCAATTTGGATTATCCATATTAAAGGGATCTTAATACAGCGAACCTTTAACTAGCTTAACAAAAGTAAACCTATAAAACATGGTAAACATATCAAAAGTGAATATGAAGGAAATGTTCCAGGAAAGAGCTTCCGTAACCATTTCCCTACTTGGGGTGTTATTTTCTTAGACAATAAATCAATTCACAGAGTGCCCTTTAAAAACAGAAAGTAAAACACCATCCTCAGATTCCCCCTCCCCTAAATTCCTCAGTACATGAATCACTTGGACTTCCTGTTTCCACAAGGCATTTCCTGTTCAGCCTCACAGAATCACTTTTCTGTGGAAGAACAGCAGGAACCTGACAAAGAACTGACTTAAATAAACACTGTCTTCTGTTGCGCTCAAAGTTGTTTGTATTTTCATAGCATCAAAGGACATGGTCCTTCTGAAGGTATGCTATGTACAAGGAGATTCATTTGTTAAACCCAATGTCCATAAGTTTTTATTTGCTAAAATGATATAGTATATGCCATGGAATTTTAGGCAAGAGATTATAATAACAGCAATCATAAAACATGATTCAACCTCTTGTAGAACTGATTTTAACACAATGCCGGGTGATCATTATACGTTTTCGACAACTGTAGCTACATTACAGCACCTGATTGGACCACAATGCTGCACATTACCTCTCACCAACATTTGCATCTCTTCCATTTGATCTTTTTCAATGTACAATGCCATCAAATTACACAATATTAAAGTAAAATGTGCAGTGTTATGTGAGACAATGTAATATTTTAAGTAGTACTTTAGTTTGCATCTATATATTTAAAACCACCTGAAATTCCTAATATTTTCATTTGTAATCTACACAATCACCTAGGGCTACTGGCATGGTTACGGGAATATTTCTATTTAACAAAAAAAAAAAAAAGAGAGGAAAAAAGGGGCAGACTACCTTCAACAGTGTTCAAGACTCTAGTACAATACATTATGTACATTGGTGTGAAAATTGAATTCTAGATGTTCAAAAACATCAAATCTAATAGAATGCTTCATTGATCAGACTGGAAGACTATATCTGATACTCAGCGATCTCAGCAGTTAAACTAAAAAAAAAAAAAGCAGTGTGTTCATTTTCTTTAGAAGTAATTGATGTATCATGGCTTTGAGATAAATTTAAAGCCCAGTGATTAATTGGCTATTACCTAGCATAATTTAGTGTAACCGGCATTTTCCTACCAGTGGAGAGTCAATGAAACCTTGATACCTATTCAGAGATCAGTGTCAAGAGATCTCTATATAGATAAATCCAGTCACATGTTAGAATCCTTAACACTAAAATCAGAGATATAAACTGATAGGAAATGATGACCCTTTTACCAAAACCTGCAATGCATTTCGTGTTCAAATAATGACTTTAATTACAAATCCTGGAGCTAAATCTTTGCCTATTACCTGTTGCATAAAAGCAGCCTGCTCCCCAGACTCCATTTCCTGTATCTGAGCATCTTCATCACTGTCCACTGGTTCCTCCTTGACCTTCACAGCCCCAACTTGTCCCAGTGTGTCATCCACACAAGCACTGCTGTCGCTCCGAGTGCTGTTGTCAGTAGAGGGTGCTCTGTCTTCCTGCATGACTTGGTCTCCCTGCAGCTCTTCCTCTGCTTCTTCAAGGTGGCTGCCTGGTTGCTTCAGTTGTTCAATAGATTTCGAAAGCAGCTAGAAGAGAGTGTTCAGGGGTTCAAAAGTCAATAGTTCTTGCTGTAACAGAGATTCAAGTTACATTCTGATTTTTAATAACTCAACTTCAGCGCACCCTGATTTCTAATTACTAATCAGTGATTACTGATCATCAGAATGAATGTGTTTGTACTCAGTCATCTCAAATCTGAAGCAGTCTCCTCATTTCCATACTGTTTGGTGTGGTAGGCCATGTCAGCTTTCCTTTTCATTAGTGTACTACTTTCTAGAAAATGCTAGAAAAGGTAGGGAAAAGGGTAAACAAACCATTTCCATGGAATCTGTGAAACTTTCACAAGTTCAGGTTTCACATAATCCACTTAGTACAAATAAACTTGAAAATAATCCTTTTCCCAAAAAGGCATACCATGAATGTTGAACTTTGTCAAAATTGTATTTCAACAAATGTGAACTGCTATAAAAGACCCAACTATAATTGGTACTGTTTTTAAAAATATTTTATTATTATTTTTACCTTTCATGTATGAGTGTAATGCCTGCATGTGGGTGTGTGTGCCTGTGACATACAATGCTCATTAAGGTCAGAAGAGGGCACTGGATCCCTTGGAAGTGGAGTTACAGATGGTTGTTAGTTGCCATGTAGGTAGATGCTGGGAATCCAACCCTGGCAAGAGCAGCCAGTGTTATTAACTGCTGTGCCATCTCTCCAGCCCCAGTAGTAATGTTTTATAATAAACTTTTTAGTACTTCTATGATAAAATTATGACAATATTTCATAAATAGAGTGTAAAACACAGAATTTTTCATTTGGGGATTTTGAACTTAAAAAGGTGTAATATTTTTTTAAAGGTGACCAGTGTATACTATTTTATGAACTGATCCAAATAGAATTAAATAATAATAAAGAATTAGATTATTACTTGAAAGTTATTAGATATTTAAGGTTTCTTATAAATTTATATATATATAGCCTTAAGAAAGATTGTGTAATGATTTTAAAATGACTGCTAACATGACTAATTTTAACAATAGAAAAATGCCATATAAAAGCTGAAATACCATATAAAAGCCACCTTACACAGGATTGTTTTTTAGTTCACAATATTCTTATTGACTATAGATTTAAAATTGTGTTTTCAAGGATGAGATTTCATTTAAGGAAATGGCAATTACCATAACTGGTAGCACACTTAGGATGTGACCATGAAAGGCCAAGAATACAGATTTTTCTTTATAAAACTTAAGTCTACCTTCTAGTTACACAAAAGGAGGTTGAAAAACTAACACGTTTTAAGGGCAACCTCTTTAGCCTTAAAGTTATCCTGTGGTTCATTTCAAACATCATTGAACATGCTAATACAGCTCTTCAATCTCTTCAATTTAACTGTTGGGATGTGTATTGGGAGTTTTCATTCATGTTTTTTTTTCAGTGATTATATATTTAGTGCCAAGTAGGCTCAAGACTCGTTTCTAATGACTAGAGATGGGCATAGACTTGTCTGCAATGATCTGAGAATTCAGTGTGTTAGAAAGGCATCAAATAGATGTTTGTTCTTATTATTATGTGTGAAATATTTTTGTAGGCCAAGTGCTTTAAAGAAAGAAATATAGGGTATTCTAATATCAATATTGGTTGGTCTGAGAATTAGAGCGGCAGCACCTGAGGGATTTCCATTGGGGAGATGTTGCTTTGGGGATGAAGGATGGAAAGGAGGCAGCTAGATATGTGCAAGCAGTGGGAGGCAAGGGCGGAAATAAGAATTGGAAATATTTTTGGCATAAGGCAGATTGTGACCCCTGTATTAGACAAGGAGCCCAGTACATTTGAACAAATACAAGCAAGTAGAATTAGAGGACCAGAAATAAAATAATGAAAGGAGGATGTTGGGAAAACAGTCACAGTTCATACTACATTTTGGTAGAGAATCAGAATATACAGAAATGAAATAGAATAGGTCATTCATGAACCTAAATATCTCCAAGTCTATCAGAGATGATCCAGCAAATGGAGTGCATATCAATTAAAACCTATATCATAATGAAGAAAGTGAATTTCACTATTAATTTCCATTGGCTGATAATCTAATTTTTATTATTCCTGGGCAGTCAGTATGAGGAAAAAAATCCCTCCCATCATGTTTAAAATATCTTTATGTACATCTTAGGAAACTATTTTCTGTATGACTGTCCTAAATCTAAACACTGATCAGCAATTCAAGTCTTAAATACATAATTGTTTGCACACTGCTGAGAATTTGAAGAAAAGAGACAATGCAAGAGTCATGAATTTTCACTACATAACTGTAGGATCATGTTTAATTGGCTTTTGGAGACAGTACATGCAAGATCACAGAAAATGAGCAAAAAATGTAAAGTCTAATTTGGGTAGAAACAACAAGTGGGATCAGGACATTTGGTGAAAAGAACACTTTTTCCTTCTACGAAGGTCAGGTCTGCAGCCCTAACCTGCATCACTTACCTCAGACTAGAAAGACAGAGCAGGATAGAGGACTTTATGGGGAGAAGGGACTGATTTGAGACAAGGTAAAGGAAGCTGAGGGCTCCTTAGAGAACAGATTTTCAGGAAGATTACTAAGAATTTATCTGGACACAAATTTGGTGAGTCAAGGAAGTTCCCCCATTGACAGTATAGCTTGGCTGGAAAATTGAACAAGAACTGGTATGTCAGAACATGTTGAAAATGGCAGAGCAAAGTAAGGAGTCAAAAATAACAGACAGGGGTTCTAGTCAGAGTTCCATGAGAACAGCAGGAGAGAGAGAGAGAGAGAGAGAGAGAGAGAGAGAGAGAGAGAGAGAGAGAGAGAGAGAGAGAGAGAGAGAGAGAGAGAGAGAGAGAGATTAGAGATATTATGATGTGTGTGTACCCATGTGATTGAACCTAATGGCCATTAGTGAAAGATTAGTCAATCTATGTCAGCATTCATGAACTGCTTTTTGGAGGGATCTTCAGCCAAGTTCTGGAACTTTGATGTTATAGGGAATATTCAATGGCGAACAAGAAGTCATTCATACCACCTGTGACCATACTTTAGAGCTGGCATTTATCAGCCACTGTATGCTCCCCAAATCTCTCAAACACCACTTCATTCTTCTGGCTCATTCTCAGAATGTTCTTAACAGTGCCATTCCTTGAAACTCATGTGTCTTTCAAGCTATATTCCCACTGCACATCTTTCTCCTCGGTTGCTCATAATCCTTGTATGATGAGATTCCTTTTGCATTGTTTTCATCTCCTTTGCCCTCTTCAACATGGATTTTACTGGAAGTGTGGGGTGATATGGCTTTGTCCTCTAAGCATAGCACTGTCATTCCATTGGCATCCTGGAGTAAAGAGTCCCTTGTGTACATGGAAACTAAATGAGTTATAATATAGAGAGTATAATAAATGAGTAATAAGATATAGAGATAACTAAGTCTATGATTATGGTAATGGGACAGAAACAGCCGGTATTCATAGGACCCACACCTAGAACTCCAGCCATTACCCAATCTGCCTCTCCCAGCTATAAGTGATCTTGGGAGATGCTAAAGTTTATAGCAAATGACAATTTAATAGAAAGGGAGAGTCCATGATGCAGCTTGTACAAAGTTCTCATCCATATTGTGGTGGGATTTATTTTGTAATAATAAAGTTATTTGGGGGTGACCCAAACTCCTATATAAGTGCCCTCACCCATGCACCTAATGAGCCCAATAAAGTGTCACTCCTTTACCAAGTTCAACCTTGGTGGAATCCTTAATTTGGACAGTTATGAATGTCCTCTCTGGGGTGAACGGAAGTTTGCTTATGTCTTCCCAGGAAAAATTAAAACAAGTAAGATTTCCTACCTCAGTTAACACTAAATCTCTGACCAACCCAAGTAGCTGAATGAGTTACAGGCCAGCATGCTGACTGATTCTGAAGTTCATGACCACACCCCTCAGCCAGGTCCTCAGTACACCTGGCTGCTTTCCCATGAATTCACTCTACCCTCTCATCGTTGACTCACACTGCTTTCTCTATTCTTGTATCTTGCCTGACCCACCTTTCCTTCCCTCTTCCTGCTGATACTTTTGCTTATTATTTCATTGATAAAATAGAAATAATCAAAGAATTACCTGATCTGGACACTAGAACTGGGCTGGGCACTTCTGTTTGTTACAATGAACAAATATATACCCACACTTCTCAGTCATTTGGCTTATGTCTTGGATTCCAGTGTCTCCCACTGCTATCTCTTCTGGCCTCTATCAAGCTGTCTTCTGTCCACTGGGGTAGTTTCATCTGTACACTTTGAGTAACATCATCCATCTCAAAGAAAAGCCTTTGCCTTCCCCCATTATACATTTCCCTTTACAATAAAACTTGAATTATCTCTCTGCACCATCATTCTTTTCCTCACCCTCTATACCAACTAGGTTTCCTTCCATACCCTGAAATCTCTCTTGTTAAGGGCAATAATGACTTTACAAAGGCAAACCTGGATGGGGACTTTTTTGTTATTTAATTTTCATCATTTTTACTTATACTATGTGTCTCTACATGATTCAAGACCATCTGGAAGGCACTGGATCCTTTGGAGCTGTAGTAACAGAGGACTATTAGCTGACCAACATATGTACTGGGAACTGAATCTGCATTCTAGGGAATGAACTGGGGTTCTCTGGAGAGCAACAAGTACTGTTAGCCTCTGAGCAATCTCTTGCCACTTCTAGCACTCATCCTGTACACTGTTCATCATTTAAACAAAGTATGGGGACTGGAGAGATGGCCTAGCGGTTAAGAGCACCGACGCTCTTGCAGAGGAGCCGGGTTCGATCCCCAGAACCCACATGGCAGCTAAGAACCATCTGTAACTCCAATTCCAGGAGAACTCCAGTTCCAGGGGAACCCAAACCTTCTTCTGACCTCCGCGGCATTGCACGACACAAGTGCACAGACCTGCATGCAGACAGTACATTCATACACATACAAAGATAAATAAAAAAAAATAAATAAAAAAAACAAAACAAAATATGAGTGAGTATCAGTGAAGGTGAAGTAATAAAGGTAGGAAACATGATGGAAATCATACTAATTTGGAAAGGAAGAGGTTGTCCTCTATGTAAAGACAGCTATTAATTACCTAGAAGAGAAATTCTCAATAGTAAGTATGCCAATGTAAATCTCTGATACAGCACTGAGAGTTCATAGGATATACTGTACATTTTAACAGGAAACTTTTAAAATTGGCTTTTTTTTTTTGAGACAGGGTTTCCCTATAGCCCCAGCTGGCTGAAACTCAATCTGTAGACCAGGTTGGCCTTGAACTCACAGAGATCCCCTTGCCTCTGCCTCCCCAGTGCTAGGATTAAAGGCTTGAGACTCCACGCCTGGCTTAAAGGCAGTTCTTAGCCTCCATGTGGGTTCTGGCAATCAAACCCAGGTCCTCTGCAAGAGCAGTAGGTACTCTCAACCGCTGAGCCATCTCTCCAGCTCTAAAATTGGAATTTTAATGTATTTCTAAGGTCACAGAAATACCCATAAATCACCCCGTTTAGTCCATGAATCCAATCTAGCTAGAATTTACACATTTACTGATACAGACACATATATTTACTGATAGAGACACACATATAGACACATGTAACAATTTTTATTGTGGAACTCAGAAACAGTGCCACTTATTTGACTGAGGTCCCTGCCTTCATCTCTGTTTTTGAGTTACTAACAGGAAGAAGAGGAGAGAAGCATCCAGAATGAATAATTTTGTGATCACTAGGTAATCAAGCCACATGGCAAAATGATCTCTTTACAAGAAAAGAATTCTTCAAGGGCTTGGACAAGAAAAGTTTCTTGACATAGAGCAGAGATTTATGAGTGGAAACCATACAAAATATGTGTGTGGAGTTGAAAACTGTATCACAACCTTCTTAAAACCCTTATTTTATGAAGACAGAATCTCTGTTCAAAAGAAACCATGTTATCCCCAAGATCACAAATGTGAATTTGTGATTTTTAAAAAGATAACTTTTTATACTCTTCCACTTTGCATTCTCTTCTAAAACCGACACACTGTGATGGCATTTGAATAACATAAGCAATTTCAATTTCTCCTCTGAGCTCCAAACTTGCATAGTTAGCTCCTTACTAAAAATGCTTGGCTATAAAATATCTACAAGGTCTCATAAACTTTTAATAGCTCCAAGGTAATCTCTATTCCCATCCACGGGATAAACTGATCACCATGCTTTCTCACTGAGTAAGCACCGTTGCCCAATCTCATGAACCAAGAATCTAAGCTTTAGCTCTGCTTCCTTTCACCTTTTTATTCAAACAGCAAGTCCATAGCAATTCCAAAGTACAGCCTGTGTTCACAGAGTTCTCCATTTCTGAAGTCACCCATGCTCCTAAGCACTACTACATCTATTCCCCAGGCTTTAACACAGCCAATTCTTTGGGCTTATATCTTGCCCTGTTGGACTCAGCAGTTCTTTTTTTTTTTTTTTTTTTTTTTTTTTTTTTTTTTTTTTTTTTTTTTTTTTTTTTTTTTTTTTTTTTTTTTTTTTTTTTTTGTCTTTTCGAGACAGGGTTTCCCTGTAGCCCCAGCTGTCCTGGAACTCACTCTGTAGAGCAGGCTGGCCTTGAACTCATAAAGATCTGCCTGCCTCTGCCTCCCAAGTCCTAGGATTAAAGGTGTGCACCACCACTCCCAGCCTCAGCAGTTCTTTTTGTAATGGTAGCTCTAATAATCTGTTTCAAGCAATGTTTGTAACTGTAGCTCTAATAATGTTTCAAACTATGCTAGGGAACATCAGTTTTCTATGTATAATTTTCAGGTGGCTACCCACTATGTTTACAATGACATCCAAACCTCTTCATATGGCCCATGGATGTCCTGTGATCTGGTGACTTATTTCTTATAGTAACTTGTCAGTTGTCAAGTAGTCTGGCCTCTGCCTGTCCCCTGAACATGACCATGCCAAAGGGCCTCTTCCACAGGGCATTCAGAGATGCTAAGTTCTCTTTACTTCCTCCAAATCTGTATGTCTCTCACCTCCTTTACTATTTCACTAATATGTTTTCTTTGTAGCCTGTAGTATGCTGGCCTTACATTATTATTTTGTATAAAATTATGGTTACTTAACTTCCTTAATATAATTCAAACTTCATGAGAGCATGGACTAGATGGGTTTCATAATTTTATAGCCAAGTACCTCGTACATTGCACGGCACCGAGGTGGTGCTTCATGAACACATGAAAATGTAAAGCTTAGTAAGGAAGCATCACGCTTCTCTTCCTTTGCTGTGAAGCAAAGTCACCACAATTAACCAGTATCTCACATTTTCACGTCTTCTGTGGAACAAATGGTGCTCTTTGTGAAGATTCACAAAATACACTAAGGATAAAAGGAGCATCCTAAAGCCAGTTTTGTAAATTATAAATGCACAGAGGGGGTTAGCCTATGCTTCTTATTGTATTTTAGGTATTTGACTCAAGCTGTTTTCATTTAAACACTCAATTTGCCAGAGTGGAAAAATTAGCAATTAACATCAGCAAGGAAAATCTACAAACAAAAGTCAAGAGAAATCCTGCCTGCCAGGTTTGACTTCTTTCAGATTTTTAAAATGAGTGATATTTGTAAGTATTCAGATTATGTTGTTTTCTATGTGTTTTTGAACTCTAAATACAACCATTACAAAGATGGCACAGCTAACCCCTTTCTAATTTGTACTGCTGTTGAGTGGCCCCAGATGCGGCAAGCTGTCTGCTTGCTCTCAGTGGGGTAGCAGGATCTCTCTTTGGTTGAACATCTGGAGGTGATCCCCCAACAAAGTCAGGCTGTTGCCTTGCTGGCTAGAAAACAGAAGATGAAACATCTGTGTGACAGATAAATGTGCAAGCCTGTGTGAATCTCTGCTGACTCCCCATCTGTAAAACACACTGTGTGCCGTCCGTCCGTCTGACATCAGGTGAGTTACTCTGCTGGGAACCCCAGCTGAGATGAAGACAGTGGGCTGCCTGGCTCCTTTCTCTTTTATCTGTGCTCATCCTCATCTGTCATATGTGTCCCAGGCCCTACATGCTACTGCTCTGCCATTGTGCTGGACACTGACAATGCTGCAGGCAGTCCATGACCATGCTGGGCTGGGGGTCATCCATACACAAATACACACTCACACTGTGTATTCTGTGCGTACTGTGCGTATTCTCCCTATATTCCAGGGAGAGTGGCAAATGGTCCCATTTCCTTACCTTCAAGTAAGGAATTCATCCAAACTCTCTAATTCTTATCTTTCTTTGCTAAGGTTAGGTGAAATTTGTCCTTCAGTGTTTTCCATTTCATGAGGTACACTACATATTCTATTGACATATGATATAAAATTCATTAAATGCCAGTTCAAGGTCATGTCGCAAATCTTCACAGAGCAGCATAGGAAGCTCATCATTATGGAAGTTACATTTGCTTGGTTTTAACTCTGGAAGTTACAAGCATAAGTGCTTCTCAATATAATATTCTTAAATTCTATAATTTAATTTCCCCACAGAAATCCTTTATTTTCCCACAAATAGCTTCAATTATGAAGCATCAAATAAATCTATTTTGGATAGTCATCTGGCTTTTTGACATTGTGGACAAGCCGTGAAGCACCACTGCTTACATGTGACTGCTATAAAAAAAATGACCCTCAAGCAGATCATCATTTTTTATGTCGCCTCAAAATTTGAGGCAGATTTGACTTAGGCAACAGCAAAAATCTGTCTTTTTTTTTTCTTTATGTTTAAATAAATATAATATTCTTCTTTTGGAAAATAAGACCTTTCCCTTAAGCTCCAAGGAAACTAGATTTAAAAATAATGATAAAATTCTGTCTCAATTCACAAATAGATTAGGTATGTACCAACTGTTCTCAAAAACACCATGAAGAACTTGGAGGGTTTTCAAATTAAGAGGTCTACTTAGAGAAGAACTTCAGCCTCAAGCCAAAAGACTCCACGTCACTCACTTCTGTTCATCTTAGGAAAATAATCAGTGGAACCAGAATTAAATAAGGAGAAGAGAAAGAGTCTCTAAATAGGAGTTCATTCTTGACCTAACTAAAAGTCCAAACTCACAAGCATCCTTTATTACTTATAATATAAAATTAACCTAAAGGACCTGGTGAATTTTTCGTAAAGTCCTTTGCATTCTTAATTTAACAATGCCTGCAATGAACATACCCTTTCTCTGTCTCTCAAAACTCTCTAATATTTCAGTGACTATTCATGCTTGGGAAGGACACTTAAATTTCCTTCTGCTTAGCCCAGACTTTCATTCTATTGATGATTAGTTACTGAGCATGTGCTGTATGTGAAGCCATGGGGAAAGACTGGTCAGTGAAGCAGACTACCAGGCCTGCATGGGGCTGACTGAATAAAAACTGAAGAGTAGAGCTTGACATATTACAAAATTATGTGGAGGGAGGTTCACATAGAAGCACCTCAAGAGGGGAGGTTTGAACTGAGGTGAACTTAAATGGTAAGACCACAGCTAGAGAAGACCTAGAGGTGGTATCAGCCACATGATAGTCACACTAGAAGATCTAATTTAGTTAGGTAAAAATAAAAATAAGATGGAGCTTTTTGGAATACACAATGTTTAGCAGAGGAGTATAAGCAAAATTCTTAAGGGGTTTTCATTAGATCACCAGCTGTCCTCCTCACCTTAATTTTTTTTAAAACACTGTCATTTTATGACCATTAATATGATACTAGAATTCTTCTTTCAGATTCTCCTTTCAAATATTCAGTTGATAGCACATTTAAAACATGTTTGCTTCCTTTGTTTTTGGGTGGGGGTGACTGTCACAGTTGGAAGTAGTGTTATTATTTCCGCACCTGGTGGCTTTGCAATGGGTTTCAAGGCATAGGGTATCAATGCCAGCCTCATCCAGCTACCACCACCTGATCCCTAGCTCCTGCTGATCAAACCTGTGCGCTTAGAAACTGGAAAGCAGTGTAGGTGCCATTTAAGATGGCAGATGGAGGAAACCCTGGATGACAATGGCCAAAGGAAAAGGGGGCAAGTGTGTCTGAAAGTTCACTTTTTAAGAGAATACTAGTAATATGGATTTTTTATTTGAAGTATTTCTGTTTTTAAATGGAACTAGGAATGGGAAGCATAAGACATCAATAAACAACTCACAGCCTGGATTTAGCCCCATAGGGCTAGATTTGTTAAGACCTGTGTAAACAATCCCTAGACCATGCTATAGGGTGCACCAGTTGGTCCTCATGTTTGTATACTCTGAAAATACACACTCTCCTATGCTTGGGATAGGTCTTATTTTCCTTCTTCAGTGAAAAAGTCAATCACTTTGCCAGAAGTTGAGAGCATGGTAGAAAATGATTACAAAGGAACAGCAGAAGTGAAGTTTAGAAGCTAAGGGGATCATTCTATATCTCCATGTGGTAAATATACAATGTTATGCATTTGTCAAAAGTCAATGAAATACATAGCAAAAGGAATAAGTTTTACTGTGTGAAAATTATACTTAAGTAAAAAGCTTGATCACTAACCATAATATTGTTCTGAAGGGAAAACAAGGTCTGCCCATGGTGAATACAGATGTCCACGAGGAGCTGGAACAGAATCTGGTAGTTTGGTTTACAATGAAAGAGCCTGATGCAACATTGAGGATGGGGGTGAAATATGTGCTGTAGAAGTGTCCTAGTACTTCCAGACAAACATTTTTATTAGCCAAGTAAGGAAGACAGAACTACAATGCTCTCTAAGAATGTACATGCTTTGATTTTTCAGTGACTGCCATGTTTATAAAGCCCTGTCACAAAAATCCCCTCAAGCCATCCTCACTATAAGCATTTCAAATTAACTCATCAGAGAATTATCAGACACAATGTTGAATATTCTGACCAAAATTGCAGAGCTAACACATAATTTTGCAAGACTTCAGAAAGTTCTTTTTGAAGGACCATGAAGTGGTCTCTGTTTCATAATTCATGTGGGTTCTGTGTTCTATACAACCATCTTTGACTATAATTATCTATTTATAGGCCAATGAGACATTTAAGACAATAACTGCGCATTCTTTATTTTCATTTATAGCATGCACTGTAATAATCATAAGGAGGTAAATTTTGTGGGACACCATTAGTTATTCTATGCTAGAAATGAGTTTATAGAAGTATTATTATTGTTGGCTGAGATAATTCTAGGAATAAGGTAATGGGTACAGGATCATGGGTCTGGCTGGGTAAGGCTTTTCCAGAGGATATCAGAATGCTCTAGAACAGGTGACAATTCAGGGTCACTATTACTTCAGATTTCAAAAGCATTTAGAGAAAGAGCTGAGTAGAATTAAAATCAGGAACTTATAACTTGCTCAAACTCTTAAGAAAGAGACTGCTGTACCTCTGTGGTTCTCATTTCCATAGATCACTTAAGCACTATTAAAAACTCCTTAGCCCATCTTAATTATTTCATTCTGTCAAGGGAAACTATGTGTCAAGGTTGGGGAATAACCAGATTATTTCACATCATTCTCCTTTTGAACTGCCTGGAATCAACCTCAGTCAAACTATTCACATGGTTTCTTTTCCCCAGATAGTTTGCTTTCCCCTATTTTCTTACCTCACAGTCCTGTCCAGATATTGTTTTTTTTTTTTGTTTTTTCATTCAATAAAAGTGCCTCTGACTAGATTAACAGTGCAGAGTGAAAAGAAAAGGTCGAGGTCCCTCCCCTTGGCCTTCCAGCTAGGAAAGTAGCCCTGGGAATGTTTATGAAGGCTACACATTAATCCATTGGAATGGTCATTTAGTTTCTTTTCCAAACACAAGATTTCATCACATCTAATAATAAAACAACAAGCCATTTTCTGTATATTATAAACCATCAAGTTGTAATTATATAGTGAAATGCTTTTATATAAATTTTCCATGGTGATGTAAGCTGGTATTATAGCATAAGTGGATTTTTTTTTAAAGCAGACTACATACCTACAAGGATCTATATTTATACTCGCCTAATCATGTCAAAACAGCATCTATTTAAGAGTAAAGTCAAAGTTTCTTTTATAAACCTCCATAGATAGATAAATAATCTAGGAGGCTTTTTACTGTAATAAAAACTGCTTTCAATGTGTGCTAATGTTTTTGAAGATACTATCCATCTAATGGGCAAAATGTAATCCTAAATTGGTGATTAAAAGACTGCATGGAAACAAGCTGTCACATGGATGGAGAGAAATGAATCCTGACAGGAGTCATGCCTACTTTCCTAAATGAAAGCCCTGTTCAAGTTTCTACTCATCCGTTTTTCAAGTCTTAAAACAAGACATTTTCCAACCACCCATAGAGGAGATGCCAACATTTGCATTTCAGTAAAATGTGATGAAGTCAGTCCGCTTTCAGCTTCGGGCTTGCTCAGAACTCCTGTGAGAAGATGGTTTGTCTAGTCTACAAACATGGCAATGTGGCAGAGTACAAGAAAGAATGTGGATGTAGCCTGGATCAGCTAGGCTCCCCTCTGCACGCACGTGCACTGTGGGCTATTTTCAAAGCCTGGCAGTCCAAAGGAAGGATATATGAGGGTCCCGCCATCAAGGCCACCTATGAGGACTATCAAGTGATGGAAGGAAAGGTACAGGAGGTTGGAAACGAGGTGGGAAAAAGGGATTTCTTCATGCTGGCAAATCCAAAGCAATACAAAATCATAAGATGACATTGCTTCTTTTTTTTTTTTTTGCGATTTATCAGCGCTTTATTTAATAGTACATGTTATAAATTGTAGTTTTCATTATAAATAATAGTATTTTTGTTCTTTTATTCAGTCAGGGTCTTGCCATGTAGGCCAGGCTGGCCTTTAACTCACTGTTTAGCCTAGCCTGGCCTTGAAATTGCAATCTTTCTGCTTCAGCTTTCAAAGTGCCCCCGGGGATCCTAGTATCTAGCATATTTTTATTTATGTTATTATCTAATTAACATGTTTCTCCAAAATTCTATATGGAACATTCTATTCACCAAATGAGATCACATTTGGGGGTATTTTCTCTAAATCCTGTAAGTCAATGTGCTTATTATAGATCTGAGATAGGATTCTCTGTAGAATGACATTGCTTCTTAAAAATGTGTTTGTCTTCCTTGTTTTTAAGTGTGAATTCTATTGCTTTGAGCAATAAAAAATAGGAGAAGCTTATTTTCTGCTTGTTGGTAAGAACATAACTGAAGTTATTAACACTGGTTAAAAATTGACTTTTATGCCATTCAAGATTTGCCAGAATTTCAGCTTTATGGATGGGAACTACTGTCAACTTGCTCAACTTAATTAAGACCTGCAAACCTAGCAATCCTGTTTAAAAAAAAAAAACAGTTTTAAAGTTGAAGGGAAGAGACTATGCACAGAAGGATGCAGGTTTGGAGAATTCAGATCTTTGTAGGACTTGGAAGCCAGCATTACTGAAATGTTCAAACTAGGGATGTCAGGACTAAAAGGAGCAGACTCTGGGGAGATGCAGGCCACATGGAAGAAGTGGAAAGGAGTACTCTGAGAGGAATAGGTGCTGCAGACTGAAGCAAAGATTGGTATGTGGCCATTAATCATGCTGAAAATTGTTATCTCCATAAATGGGGCTATATTTATTAAAATAAAACTAATATGTAGCAGAGACTTCAGCTTCGCGTATATAAACAATGCTTTCAAAAACTATGATTTCTAAAGCTTTATAAACACCTATAGAAATGTTGATCCTCAAATTAGTCTAGGCTAAATACATACTTTTGTCAATAGTATATACAGTAATTCTATATTAGCAATGACTTCAGGAAGTAGAGACATACTTGTCCACAGATATGAAAGAATATCCTCTCCTGGGTTGCTAAGGATAAATGACTGGGGACAGGGAATGGCTATAAATAATGGAGTATGGAGAATATGTAACACTGATATAATAAAATTATGTTCAAAGAAATGAATAAAACATATACTCCAAGGAAAGGGTCAAATTCTCTTCCAAAACGCTAATGCAACTCCCCGTTTGCTCAGCTCTACCATTTGAGCACAGCTGCATTTTGCCTTGCTTGTCAGAACATCTACCTGTTTTAATAAGGGCAGCACAGGACATCTGCTTGGCCTTCCATTTACTGGTCTTGTCTTAGACATATTTTTATTATGATAAAATAGTACTCATGTCAAAATGTCTAAGTATCAGGGTAATAAATAAATAATAAATACTTATATCTAGACTGAACCTTGACATATATAAGATATCATCTAATGATTTATATGTGTTTTTAAAAATGTGTTGGCTGATATCCAGTCATAGGAATGCATGCGATATTTATCATAGAGAAAGGAAACAAAAGGAAGAAATCAAGAGACAAAAGAAAGGAAGGCAGAGAGGAAGAAAAAAAAGATTGCAAGTACAAAATAATAGAGAGAGGGAGCTAAACAAATCTCAAATGTTGTTTCCTTAAAGAAGGTCCCTTTTATTCCTCACAGCCATCTTAATGCTGAACATGCTGTGGTGTTATTGATTTGAATAGTTCGCCATCTGCTTTCCTTCCTGAGGACACTGAGTGCTGATTTCTTAGTGGCCCATGGCAGTTCCTGCCCAAAGAAAGAATTTAGCGATTTGCTGAATGAAAACAAGCACAGAGTAGCATTTCAGGCAAATAAATACTAAAATTGCAGCTCAAGTAGTTTGATGAGATGAATATAAAAAGGTAAATATTAGAAAACAGTACCAAAAACCTATTTAAGGCAGAAACACTTAGGCACAAATCAATCCTATGTTATTAAAGCTGAAACAGAATAATGTCGCAAGGGTGAAGGGATATTAGAGAACTATGTAAAAGTACTCAACTCAATTGCCTGAAACAAAGGTACTCTGGAAAGTAACATTCCCATGTGATGTGACTGGAGAGTTGTGTTTTTGTTTTTCAGGCAGCGATTACACTATGCTTTAAAATCATTAATATAGCCAAGTAACTGTGGTGGGTTTCATTTTCCCAGAAAAGTTTCAACCAGTTTCATTTTCCCAGAAAAACAAAAACACCACCACTGAAAACCTGACATCATTTAAACTTAAAGTGGGTTCAGGAGAAAATTATCAACACTCTACTATTTTTCTTTTTCGTCTTTTGTATTTTGGTGAAAATTCTATTTTGGAACCTGTTTTTTTTTTTTTTTTCTTCGAAGAGGAAAAACAAAGCATACTGGCAAAAGCAACGGTCTTGTTTTGGTTCTACTATAAAGAAACTCTTCTTTCTCTTTGAAAAAGATTCACCAAAATATAAGGCATCACAGCACAAACATGCCATATAGTGGCAACAGAAATGTTGTAATGTATTTCTCATCTCTTTTAATGTCTTAAAAAGGAAATGAAGAAATGCTGTAAGCTATAATTTCTACATGAATAAACAACTCAAAATACCTACAGTGAAAATAGAATATTCAAACTCATGACAGAGATACATCATTTTGACATGTTTCCTCTCCAGCCTAGAACTATTCTTTCAAGGTTCCTCCATTATTTGCTGGCAGAAACTGCAATAAATATATTGCCAAGCTAAGCCCTTGAGCACTTATATGATAATTACAAGACCCAAATAATCTTAGGAGGCAAATACCCCAGGTAAATGTCATTGACATACAGGCAGTTAAATGATTTGATAATATTAATGCCATTTATATTATAGACTTTTACAATTAATTCTTTAAAATGTAATGAAAACATTTCATCAACTATACACCTAAACTAGGTGTTTCCTCCTAAACTTTTTAATGATTACTGGCAGTTCAAACATATCAGTGCAAATTTCATACTGGGAAGGCCAGCTATATTTAATCTGATATTGATTTAGAAATACATGTCTTTATTTTCTCTATTTTATTACATTTTTGATTTGTGTGTTTATGTATGTGTGTATGCATGTGACATGCAGGTCAGAGGACACCTTGTGGGAGTGTATTTTCTCTTTTCACCATGTGGGTTCCAGAAATTGAATTCAGGTCCTCAGACTTGGTATTAAGCACATTTACCCAAACAACCCAGATTTATTTATTTATTTATTTATTTATTTATTTATTTATTTATTTATTTTTGGTCTTTTGAGACAGGGTCTCCCTGTAGCCCCAGCTAGCCTTGAACACACCATGTAGATCACAGAGATATGCCTCCTTCTGCCTTCCAAGTGCTGGGATTAAAGGCATGCACCACCACACCTGGTTGCTAGCTTTATTTATTTACTTTTTTGGTTGTTTTGACACAGTGTCTCCCTTTAGTCCCAGCTGGCCTGAAACTTGCTATGTAGACCAGGCTGGCCTTGAACTTACAGAGACACATCTGATCTGCCTCTGCCTCCCAAGTGCTGGGATTAAAGGCGTGTACCACCACACCCTACTGCTGCTATCTTTATTTTAAACTATGTTCTCATTTTCACATTTTGTTTCCCCAAGTCATCAAGAAAAGAACTATAAAATGTTGAGAGAATTAAAGGAAAAACATTTTAAACCTGCCATTTACACACCTACATTTTCACATCTGTTTTTATTTCCTACTATTACAAAAGCTCAAGAGTAAGGACTGTGGTTTCATGATCCCAAATATTTGGCTGCAGTTAACAGGATTAAATAAAGGTTTATGCATGATAATAGGTAAATGGCATAAGTTTCTGTGGTTAGTTTTAGAACATTCATAAATATATTATTAGAGTAGCTCTTGGTATTCAAGTCATGGTCCTGACCCAATAAAATAAATGTCCTTCTCATCTCAGGAGAAAGGTGAATAGTAGCAAGCAATTCATTCCTTGATGGTTCTATAGAAAACATTCAAAATACAGCACAAATTCAATTTTTCCTTTAATAAGATTGTTCTCTGTTTCCTAGAGGGCAGCTAAGATATTTTCAAAATGTAGAGAATATCCAATGTGCACAGGGCACTTGATTAGACATATGGAAAATGTACTTGGAGAAAAGCCAAGTGGAGACCTGCTTGAGTCATCTAAACACCCAAGCTGCGAGGAGTTAACATACAGAGATCAGCTTTGCACTTTGAAGTTTTCTGGCCTTCATTTTGCCTAATTAAGCCAAGATTTAATAATCAAACCACTGTACAAACATGTACCTAAAAGTATAGGTTTGTTTCTAATTTAGGGAAGAATTTTTAACAGATCCTGAGAAATAAGCTCCACATGGGAAAATGTCTCTGATAAGATTTTCTTTGGTCATTGCTGAAATGCAAATGCCTGCTTTTCATCTTCATTTTATCCTGAGACCCCAGTTAACATCTGCCTGTCAAAACCTCTAGTATGGTACCAAAGAGAAAACATGGTATTAGCATACCATCTGACTCTCAAACTGTGGCAACTCTAGGTCATAAAAAATGAATTCCAAAATATTTTAAAGGTATGAAAATTACTTGTAGATGGTGATCTCAAAGGAATCTGCTTGTCCTGTTTATCCATAGCAGAATATGTACATCTACATAGTTTGATAACTTAAAAAAGAATCGCCAACAAAACATGAGCACAACCCAATATTAATGTTACACAATAACCTAATTTCAGGTCAAAGATAGGTTTTCTCATAAATTTCAAGTCAAAGATTATGAGGCAAAAATATGATTACTAATCCTTCTTTCCATATAAATTTCTTGAAATGGACAATTTTTTAAAGAGGTATAGTCATTTTAAATTGTTCTAGGAAGTCACAAAACAAACCAGCCTAATTCTGCCATCTTAGGACAAAAGCATGCATTCAAGCCAATGGGCACTCTGCATTAGGCAGCGAAGGAAGGTGCTTCCTTCCAGAAGAAATTGACTTGGTAACAAAATGAAACTGACAAATTCTGAGAAATGCTATAGCAGTCAAATGAGCATTAATCTCATGATACAGAGTTCATAGGAGACCAAGAAAGGACACTGGGAAGACAGATGCCACTCCCAAGCAATTCTATCCCAACACACCAGCCCAACTCATGAAGATGACAAGGGGCCAGGGTGGAATAAACTGTGTTCAGTACTGCTTCTCAGTACTGCTCAGAACTCTTTAGCCCACATTCCTTTCATGACTCTGTTCCTGGTGACATGGACCAAGAAGAAAAAAAAAATTAGGAATATTTGCAGTAAGGCTGGCACCAGATGAAGATCTTTTTCTCAGTGCCATGAGAAAAATGATAGGTCTTTACCCATGAGGGTTTATTTTTTTGTGTTTTATGTTTTGTATTACAACTAAGCCAAGCTGTAGCTGTCTCCTTGTCAGTAAACAATAATGTCTGTATGACATACTTGTTCACATAGAACAAAAAAGATGGAATGATCATTTTCCTTTCAAATTCACAGAAACTGCTTGACTGATCTGTCTGATAGCATTTTCCTATAATCACCCTTTCATTGTGGTTGGCTTAGTAGGAAAACTAGGGATGTGTCATGATATAGACATTCACTATCCATTTCATCCTAAATCAGGTTTCTGGAAAAAAATTACCAGAAATTTCTGAGAAATTGCTTCAAATGTTTTTTGGAATCAAGTTGGCATACTAAAAAAGAAACACAACCTACATGTGTATAGGCTGCCAAGAAAGTCTATGTGGGCCAACTTTGCCCATCACCTGCCATCATCTGTGCCACCTTTATGACTTGTCAACCTACACATCTACTTCATAATGCATAAGGCTTCATACACACGGGACTTAAGTGCTTATATATTAAAACACATTCTCAGTCATAAATCATATTGTTAACTCATGATCTCAATTTTACTACAATTGCCCTGTGAATATAACGATACTGTGATGATGGCTTTGTGCTCAAATGGCTGGGCTAGGTAGGATACTATTTTTGCCCTGCTCCGGATTTCAACATTCTCCTCCTGTACCCAGGGCAGAGGACCTTGATTTCTAAACCAGGTTATAACATCAGACTCAGCTTCTGGGCTTACTTTGTTCATGTGGATCTGCTGCTGGTATTGTTTCTGCTTCTCCAAGAATTGCTGGTGTTGTTGCTGAATGACCAGCTGAGCCAGTGTGCTCTGAGGCAAAGGTGCAGACTGGGTTCGATTCAGGGGTCTGTGACGGGGCAATTTGTGGGTAGCTCTAATGCCAGGTGAAATTCTCTCTTTTGTTGCCAAGGGAGACTGAGGATGTAAGGGAACTCCACCTATGAAACAAAAATGTGTGTGAGTGTGTGTTTATATACATGCAAACAAAACCAAACTCACACATAATTGTAAGAGAAGACAAGAAGTATATGCAGGGCAAACGACTGAAGAAGGCTAGGTCGGGTGTGGGAAGACACAAACGCAAGCCTTCACGTATGTGTCTGACCACTGGAAGCCATGTTGTTCGGTATATGTGCAACCCTCCCAGCTCCACCCCACGGATCAGCAATGAATACAAATCCTAACTCCTCCCACAAGCCAGGTATCATGCACTTGAACAGCAGCGTAAATTCATTAGGGTTTTGACTTAAAGAAATGTTACATTGGATCACTGAGCAGAGTCCGAAAATGGTGCCTGTCTTAATTACCAGCCACGAGAAGCTTTTGCTGTCGCATTTGTTCTTTCAACAATAAGTGCTGCAGGAGAGCTTGCTGGCTGCTGTTGGGCTTTGCATCTAAGGCTCCGTGAGCGTGGCTGGAGGGTGCAGGGAGGCCGCCGCCATACTGGCCCGGCAGAGGAACACCTTGCCTGAGCATCTGTGTCTCACACTTGTGTTTCTCTTTGAGTGAATTCGAGGCCTGTGTCAAGAAATAATGATGATGTGAATCCGTCATCCCTGAGAGACATTAGGTCTCTACATCATTAGGTGAGTTTCTTCAGCAATGTACACAATGAGAGGAATTCACAATACTTTGTACTTCAGCAGCTCAATTAACAAACAAGAAACAAAAATGCAGTTGAGGCACTGGAAACAATTTGCTTAACATAAATAACAAAATATACACGGGAATTTCTCAAGGAGTAGCCAAGGGTTCTTACTACAAAAAAGTGCGCAGAGGGATGCACACTTTCATTAGATTAATTCAGTACATCAGAACTGCATGAAATTTTTGTATATCAATTTAATAAAAATTGAATTTTAGGGGCTGGAGAGATGGCCTAGCGGTTAAGAGCACCTACTGCTATTGCAGAGGACCCAGGTTCGATCCCCAGCACCCACATGGCAGCTGAGAATCTGTAACTCCAATTCCAGGAGAACTCCAGTTCCAGGGGAATCTGACACCCTCTTCTGACCTCCGCAGCATTGCATGACATGGGTGCACAAACCTACATGCAGACAGTACATTCATACACATAAATAAATAAAATTTTAAAAATATTTAAAAAATTGAATTTTAGGCTTAATAATTGGGAAGTTTAATTCAAAAATATTTTTAAATGCACTGCTTAAAAAGTATGTTGGCAGGGCTGGAGAGATAGCCTAGCGGTTAAGAGCACCGACTGCTCTTGCAGAGGACCCGGGTTCGATCCCCAGCACCCACATGGCGGCTAAGAACCGTCTGTAACTCCAATTCCAGGAGAACTCCAGTTCCAGGGGAATCCAAGACCCTCTTCTGACCTCTGCGGCATTGCACGACACAGGTGCACAGACCTACATGCAGAGAGTACACTCATACACATACAAAAAAAAAAAAAAAGTATGTTGGCAAGTTAAAATTTATTGAGCTAGCTAAACTAAAGAATAGTAAAAGATTGATGATTAAGCAATCTATAATTTTAGAGTCCAGTCAAGACACAATGTACATTTTTGTTACATCATCACTAATAATTTCACAGAGCTGTATATTTACAATATTAACAATTAAAAAAATTTGACTCAATGAAAGCAGGTACAAAAAGGCAAAATGTGATTTAAATATGTATTTTATATTAATTCATAACAGATCCCCAAATCTCTGAATATTAAAGATGACAATCCAGATACCTTTGTATAATAAAGTAAACTGCAAGTGAAATCAGATATCAAATAAAAATGTTATTAAGAACTTGAAATGTATGGTAAAACAGTAATAAGGCAATAATAATTATATCATCAAGAGCAATAATGAATTATCCTATTCAAAAAATTTAATGAATGGTGGTCATTTTGGAATTATAAAAGCAGAAGTCTAATATCTCAAAATTACGTGGCATGTTTCTTTTCAAAACTTATGTTTCATCTTTCAAAATTGCCGTGCACCAGGGAAGCAAAGCAATTTTCAGTGATGGGGAAATTGAAGGACAAAGAGGTAAATGAGTCACAGAGAGACAATCCAATGTTTAATTTACATGTGATGCCCTACCCTGGCCTCTTTTTCTTAGAGCCTTCCACTATTCCAGGGGGAAAGGGAGTATTAGAATTCCTCCTGCCAGGTCAATGTTAATCTTGAGAACTGAATTGTGATGACCACATCCACGCCAACATGGAAGCAAAGAAAAAGGAAACTGACCCAAACTGCATTGGCTGATTCATCAGTGGTACCAAATTGTACTGCCATAGATACATTAACTGGTCTGGTTTAGTACTTGGTCCTTTGGGGAGATTTTTTTCTTTCCCACATTAAAAGTGATGCATGTGTGAGTTATATCAATGGAGGATGATGGAGAGGATGCAAAAACGGTCACATCAAAATGCTTATTCATGGATCCTAAATTTGGGGGGTGGTATGTGCATACTATTAAAAGAAACTTGAAAAAAAATTAAGAATGAAAGAAAATTAATTTTGCTAAGTAAGAATTTAAAGATTTCCATGTCCTATTTTTAAGTTCATTTCTAATTTCTTATTACATTTCATTAGAATCAGTTATTTCACATCTTTGTGAAATTTCAGTAGTGTAACTGATTCTGGGTTTTCAATCCATCACATCCTAATTCTGCCCTTTCCTCATTGGTCACAAACTCATACAGAATGACATTGTAGTCTATCAATAATCCAGATGTAATATAATTTTAGATCTAAAAAAAAACATATGTCTGGGGTTAGAGAAATGGCTCAGCAGTTAAGAGCACTTACTGCTCTTGCAAAGAACTGGGGTTCAATTCCCAGCATCCACATGGTGGCTCAAAACTACCCATATCTCCAGTTCCAGGGTATCTGGCGCCTCTTCTGCCATCCTCATGCATTACATAACATGTGTGCACCCATCTAGATGCAGGCAATAATACACTCATACACATAAAATATTAATATATATTTTCTAAAAGTGTATCTGTTGAAGACAAATGTGACTATTGCAGGCCAAATTCAGTAGAATTGGTGCTCCGAGGGGTAAAACAGGTGGCCAGGGTTGGAATAATTTTCTCTTTAAATATAATATATCACCTGACTTCTGTGTGTATACATTTAATTCAGTTAAGTTTCTGAGATGAATTATCCTGGGTAATGCTGATAAATCTTTGGTAGCAGGTACAATGAACATTCTTTTAGGGAATGTGCATAAAATAATTACTGTTATCTTCTGCTAGGAGGACAGGTTCTCCTCAGGAGACTCTCTCAGTTGTCAAGACTTTAAAACTAATTCACGTGGAGTCTCCTGGGAATAGTGAAATGTTGTTCTTAGAGAGTTTTTCCAGATATGCACCCTTTGGCATCACAGTGTCAGTGAATTCTCAAAATAAAGTCATTCACAAAACCAATTCTCTAAACATGGGCTGCTGTGTTTCAGAGGCTATGCCTCTCAGCATGGCTGGGGCATCCCAGGTCTGCCACTCACTCACTCTCTGGCTCTGTGACCTTGAGCATTTAAGGTCCCCAGTCTCAGCTTCTGTTCTGTACAAATGTGGACTGTAACCTCTCTTTCACAGGATGGACATGGGAGTAACTAAAGTTATACATATGGAGAGTGCTTGTTTTGTTTTTGTTTGAAAAAGTTAGAAAACATCACAAATTAGTAACTTTTACATATGGTCATATGAAACAATTCTGCAGTTCAAAATTAAACTGAATGTCTTTGAATAAAGTAACATGAAGAAGATAATGAAGAAGGATTTGTCTCTAACAAGTTTCTCAAGTCAAAATATGCAAAAAAAAAAAAAAAACCCAAACAGAATCCCTGTATACAAATGTTCCTCACTATGATTTAGGGGGGGGGGGATGACATGACTTACATTGAGTGGAGATGGCACTGCTGGAAGACCCAAGGTGATGTTAGGTAGAGAAGGGGAGGTATACAGACTTAGCAGGTTCATGGAATCTTCGTGGATTAGAATGCGCTGCTGGGAAACCAGTTGCTGTTGAAAAACAATAAAAGGTGATTCTCAAAATATTAACAGGTTGTGAATTTTACTGTAAAATGTTCAAAACCAAAAAACAATTTCTACATTATCTTAAGGAAAAATATGTACGTGCTTACTTTTTAATTCTATATCTAAGAGTTACAAATGTAAAAATTAAATGGAAATTTTTATTAGACATTTATAAAGTATGTAGAAAAGATTTTATGTCCATTTTGAAAAGTTCTTTTAGAAATCTGGCTTTGCAGGCTGGAGAGATGTCTTAGAGGTGAAGAGCATGGACTGTTCTTGTAGAAGACCCAGATGCAATCCAAGCATCCACATGGCAACTAAGGATCATCCCTAACTCCAATTCCATGGGATCCGACGCTCTCTTCAGTCTTCCGCAGGCATTGTGTGACACAGGTATACTTACACATATGCTGGCAATATATTCATACACATAAAAATAAATTAATCAAAATTTTAAAATCTGGATTTACAGAATATAATCAACATGTTTGTTATGTATGTAAAATGTTAAACAATCCAATTTGGCGGTTCTGATGAGTATTTCTTTACTTTTTTATTCTAACATGTAGGAAAGACACATACATTATACAGTCCTAACTATGGTCATCATTTGAGTTCATTTTACTGATTAGAAACTAGTACTACATGAGGACTTCTAAATTCATCACTTTTAGTATAATAATTATGGATGAACTCTGAGTGGTATTATTTTACATCATATTCTTTAGAAAATAAGGTAAATATTATGATGTTATGAGCTCTCTGTTCCACAATAATCTTCACTTACATTGAAAAACACTCAATATTTATGCATCTCAGTGCTTTTTACAACAGTTACTTTAAAAAAAATCCAGCACTGAGACATGTTTTCCCACATGTGGCCTAATATGGTTGCTTGAATTACATTTTCTGTTTAACTCTTGCTTCCCTCCAAGAACTTTTATACAATAAGAGTTACAAAGGTCTTATTAGACTAGGGAACTCTGGCCTGATATTGTTCCCAGGGGAACAACATCCTTGAAAAAGAATACTCCATGTAACAGTATGACACAGTGACTGCTTTCTTCCCAAACAAAAAGCATATGGGACTCCAATAATAGACCACCTCCAAGAGGGATATTGCACACACGGGCTTTGACTAAAGTAAATATAATAACTTGTCAAGCATGTTTGGGGGAGCTATAGATTTTCCTCAGGACAAACCTGGGATATCAATTAACAGGGAAAAATATCATGTGCTACTACAATGCAACCTCAAAGTGGCACTGGAGTGATGCACCACCAAAACACAGGATGTTATTCCAAAACATCATCTCAATCATACACTGTTTGGAGATGAGTCTCAGCCTTAACATAATACAAGTAGATGCTCAGAGTGGGATTTTCCCTTTGCAACTTGAATCTCTAACTTAGATTGTGTTTCTCCTTAAAAGAGCATGTCAGTTACTTGTGTATGAAACGTATGTGTTATTTTGAATTATTAATAATACATTGACTTTTTATTCCAAATCAAAGTTGTCTAAATTGCAAAAGCATGAAGATTATGGGAAAATATTTTTAAATTATTCTGTATGCGATTATAATTTTATTTTAGGAGCTATGAATAATAGCTGTATATTTGCTCTAAATAAAGGGTCAAGCAATTATTTTGCTTATATAATATGCTTTTGATATGTTTTAGTAGAGAAGATATGCATGCACACCAAAAAATAAGACATAAGGAAGCAAAACATATTTTAACTACATCATTGGCAGCAAATACTATTTTAAATAAAAGGATAGTTCACTCATCCATAAATGCCTGGAATCATAGAAGAGAAAAAAATGTGGAAAAATAAGCCCTTGGATTACACTTTTCATTCAAGGTTGTATCTGCTTCTCAAGACAGTGACTTGACCTAGACTGGGAAGAATAACAGAAGAACAGCCTAGAGCTCAGAGAAGCTGTTATCTTTGTTCACCTGAGATATTTTCATGATACCCTCCTATTTCATCCTAGGAAGACACCACACCTAAATGAGAAATAGATTTCTCTTCAGATGTGGTAAAGGCAGCAGCTGCCAAGCTACTATATATAGCTGCCAAGCTATATAGGCTCTGGCTGAAGTGAAGGGATTTGTTGGGATTCCCTCCCAGGAACTGCAGAATCCTGCAATTTAATATAAAAATTTGTGGTTCCATTTCCCATGGTGGTATTCTGACTTTCAGCATCTGCCATTTGCAAATCCATGGGACAGGGATCTTTTGGAGTGTAATATCTTTTTCATCAATACTCCCATGCTACCCTCATGATCATAGGACAGATGAAGAGACTGAGAAAAGTGAACCAATTCTGTTCCCCCACCATAGCAACAGTGCTATTTTCAAGTTTAGCCCATTCTGTGGGCCTCGTTGAAGGATGGGGGCAGGAGGGGGGGCAGTAAAAACAAGTAAGAATGGCCATCACATTCAAGAAGAGCCCCAAGGGTATAAAGAGAAGTTAAGGAGAAAATCTTGGAGCACGTTAAGTAGACAGGGCTAGTGATTTCACAGATGAGATGATCTTCTAGTAATGGAAAAAAAAAATCCCTTAATGTGCAAGGAATATTCTCTGTTCCCACATATATGGATACAGTTGGTTCTTCTCACAGAGGCTAACATCATATGAACATGAGCATTACTTGGTTTATCTCTCCCAGTTACAGGCAAGGAAAGATGCAGAGTTTATGGAGACTTCAGGTGTCTGGAATCATAACTAACAGAACAGAGCAACTATTTCCCTCAAATCATCTATTTTGAATATAATGTTCTTCAGCTAGGCTTTTTGCTAAGATCAATCTGTTTTAGTTCACTGTGTCTTAATAATACCTGGAACAGGATTCAGCACTGCTTAAGTGCAGACAGATTGTGTAGAGCTGTCCATTAGGACAGTGAAGGATCCTGATGAGTCAGTTGCAAGTGTGCTCTGCCACCTCACAAGGATTTTCAGGAAAAGCCAGAATTTTCTAGGAAGAGGTATTGAAAGAAAGCTAACACTTCATTAGTTCTATGGTGCTGAGATGCAAACACGTTGCAACTGTAGGCAACGGAACTAGTAATGTGAAATGTGTGATTTTATTTACTTTACCATTAATGAGGAACTTATCAGTGGTAAATGGATGGTATTGGGTGCTAGGCATTTAAAGATGCCCTGCCTCATAGCATCATATGCTAGTCAGGTACTAGGAAAAGTATAGAACAAACTTCAGTGATCTGTTATACTTACTATACTATAGTATAGTGGGCTTAAAACGTTTGGAGAACACAGGAAAGTATCAATTTAAAAACAGTCATTAATGGGAAAGTTGCATTCCACATTGTAAGAGAAACATGATCTGAGCTGAAGGAGAGGAACTGAGCCTGGATCTGAGGGAGGGGAGGCATACTCACATATTATTAAGACCTTTCAAAACTATATTTAACATTCTCAATGCAATGCCAGTTGGAAGATGGTCTTGCAGATGACATTTGCAATTCTGGTGAACAAATGCACACAGAGTGAAACTACATGCCTCTTGGCAGAGCTGTCCATTTAGCCATCCTCACTAGGAGGCTACTGGAGTCAATGAAAAGATTCCGAGTCTTTCCAAAACTGGGCACAGGCACGAATTAGGAGAACGGGCATTGTCAAATGTTAAGATCAAGAAAGGCTAAAGAGTGTATAGTAGTCTACTGGTACAGTAATTCTGTAGAACAACTTAACAGTATAAACCATAACTATACCACACATAATGAACCTAGTGACCATTCTGGAAATGAGAGCTTCAAGAACATCTCTCACAACACTATCAGGATAACTAACTATGGCTATATTCTTTAGCATTTCCTGATGAGGAATAGGTATTGGTTTCTTCCTGCATACCTTCCCATGGACTGGGTATATAGAATGGAGCAGTACTCATCATCAACTTTTACAGTGATTAAAAACATTCATAAGCGTTACTGGATCTAAAAACATGTGCTCAGTAATAATAGTAAGGTGAAATGAAATGAGGTGAAAAACACTGTGCTATTTATCCTCCCTAAAATTCATAAGACACACAAAACGTGAATATAGGATTGAAGAATCTCTACAATTAAAACCACAGGAAAGGATGACTGCTTATGGGGACAGGAAAAATGAAAGCAGGGAAAGAAAACAAAGAGGAAAAGAAAAAGGAGGGAAGGAGGGAGGTACAAGGAGAGGGACAGAGGGAGATAAAGGAGCGTTTTTCTTATTCCTAGGGGAGAGAAGCCAATTGATGACTACCAGTGGGAAGTGGCTACTTTTGGAAGCTCATAGGAAAAGTGAAGCTAGAATTCTCAGTTTACTAAATGTTCAAATTATCTACAATATGCCAGAGAAGCAGAAAAAATGAAAAAAAAAGTGCAACCAAACTTTGGGGAGAAGTCTGGACTAGTGAAATAGATGTTTATTGTGAGCATTTCACAGCTGAGTTCTACCATGAGTTACCTGTGAATGCAAGCAGCCGCCTGGGATTACAGATCCTTCAGCCTCCCACAAAGCTCATCTGACTAGATCTCTCAGGTAGCAACAGTGACTATCAACGTGATGTACAGGAAGATACAGAGTGCCAACTAACTTTGACTTAAAAAAATTAGAGAACCGTAAACCATGATGGCCACATTTAAACAGATTCCTGAATAATTTAATATTTGTCTATGAATTTAATAGGAATTTTCAAGATTGCATTTATTTTCTACTCTTCTTTCAGACAAATGAGGAACAAAGTTTTAAAGCTCTATGTGATTAAAAGGAAAAAAAATGTTCAGGCAGTATCATTCTCTAAGTTTATATTTTCTCTCAATACTCTAGAACTTCTTACTGTAAAATATGAGACCAAATGCAATGATAATAATAGTAAATAATACATGTTTGGAAGAGTTTGATTTGCATTTGGAAGTTTGTTTTTCAACTCTGCCTAGGATTTTTAAAGATCTTGCTTCACAATATTGACTCATGCGATTCCTAGTAAATGATAATTGTGTCATAGCAACTCCTTTTCCAAGGGGGGGAGTACATTTTAATTGCTCCCATCTAAAACCATAGCTCTGTGACACTCAAAGAGAGAATAAGAGTCCCAGCAAATGTCACAACAACTATTATGAAACAATAGGTTGATGAGTCCTGTGAGACTGGAGCAAAACAAATGACTTTTCAGATGATTTTAGAATACTTAACCTTATTATTAGAATCCTTTAAAAGTCATTTGTTTCTGCTGGAAAATTTATTTAGAAATAACAGCAGAGACAGCCACTAATGTTTAACTAGAAATAAACCAGCAGCTTGGCTACTGTTAAAATAGCTATCAAATAAATCTTCTGACTCTAAGTCATGCTGCTGATGGAAACATACTTGAACCCACAGGCTCACAGTATTACCGATCAAGTAACTAGATAGGTAAAGACATGCCTGATGGGAGCTGGAAACAGAAATCCTTGAGGTTTTAGCTTCCCAACCAAGTTTACAAAGCAAGTAGCTCCAACAATCTGAATTCTGGGACTGAGCATATGTGAAAAATAGAAGACATGGAACTGGAGTGGTCAGAGCAGATGGAGACACATTCTCACATGAGAGCTGCTGGCCCTCAGACAAACAACTTAATGAGTTTTCCCTATGAGGAATCAGCCAATAATAACAACAGAAGTGAACTTTTTTCAAACTTTGCAGCATACTACCTGCCTTGCAGACCCTAAATCCTTGCCACAAAGTGGCCAGTACATTACTGTTTCTTTTGATTAGATCAGAAATTTGAAGGTCAACAGACGATATGCAGCTTGATCGATAACAGCAAATTAATTGTTTTTAAAGTAAACTCCATGGCCAGCCTTCCAATGCAAAACACAGGCATCCACTACATACATTGTCTTGTCTCCTAGTACTCAATTATAGTACATTCTACTTCCTCTTGCATCTTCTCTTTATCTAAATTTGGTAGAACCTGTGAATTACAGGTAGGGGAAACAAAAGATTTTCTTCTAAGGCTTAAAAAAATTTTAGATGTGCCTTTAATTTACTGTTTCCTAAGCAACAAATGGCAATAGAAACCCATTTATTATGCTTTTCTACTTATAGGTCAAAGTATAGATAGCTCATTCACACAGATGCTACTTTTCAAAAGAAAATGGTATGATGGAATGAGACCTAGGACCTCCCACATACTAGGGAAGCTTTCCACCATGAAGATACATACTTAGGTCTCTTTTTCTTTTTTTAACACTGATCTAGGTTCTCAGTAAGTTGCACAGATTGGCCTTGAGTTAACTATATAGCACAGGCAGGTTATTTTAGCAGATAGAAGAAGGTCTTATAAATAATGCCTTATACAACTAAGCACTTTATCATCTAAAAGTGTAGATAATTTTGACCTACCTATTTCTGTTGCTGTGGAATCACATTCTTTTATTAATCTTATAGACATTTGTAAAAAATCATATAGTAAATTCTAAATGACAGAACACTTTCCCTTCTCTAGTTTCTCCATGGCAGTGTTTCATAGCAAGGATATTAATTTGCTGACAGTCTGTCTGATTTCTGCAGCCTCCTTACCTATCCAGAATGAATTCCACTACAGATCTCTGCAAATGTAATGCAGCCAAAAACACATGCTAGCTATCAGGGTTGCATTTTTGGTTCTGGGCCACAGAGAGGCTGCCCATCAGTGCATAAAGGTCTGCCCACCCGGCCTTCTGGACCACAGTTCAGGCACACAATTAATTCATTATGAAGTAAGTCACTGCTTGCTTTTGAACTAGTCTTTCAAACCATGGAAGAGAATGTGCTGTCATTGACCTGAAGAAATCTCTCTACCCTTTAAACTCCATTAAATCACATTTCCTTCTGTTTTGTTTTGTTTTTCTTTTTTGACTGGTGGGGATGGAAGGAAAGATTTGCAGTGACAGAATGTATTTAAGAGTTAGCTGAAAAGCCAGGGCATCCCAACTTAATTTGTGAGAATAAAAGGTTTATAAATGTAGAAGAGACTAAAATAATATAAGTAACATACCTTAATTTATATTCTCTACTCTCTCTATTTATGTATATAGACACATAGTCATATATACCTATAGGTTTAAAATTAGAGTTAGACATTCTACATAATTTAGTAAGTCAAAAAAGTGTACAAGACAAAAAGAAAACCCTACAATTTGCATTCATTTCCAATTCACAAATATTTATTTTATGTTTTTATGTGGTTTTTTGAGTAGTGTATAGATGCATTTGTAATGAAAGAATAAACTATTTTCTTCTGTAACTATCAAATCATACCTTTTCTTCTCTCTTGAAATGTAGTAAAACACTAAAAGTCCATCTCCTCATTCTTTTCTTTTTCCGCCCCTGTGGTTGCTTGCTTTATATTTTAATTAATTAATTAATTAATTAATTTTACATATTGCATACAGTACATCTTGATTGAGTGTCAAAAACAGTATAAGACCCGGGGGTAGTAGAAGACCACAAAGAAATGATGCTTATTACATTTTTTTAACTCCATGCTCCCAAACAAATACTACAGTGCTGTTTGGCAATCCAATAAAATATGAGTGTGCTGTTAGTGGTATTCTGAAATGTAGTGAACTTGACAATGCATCTTTAAATGTTATCTATATTATTTAATGTAGTGTAGTGTGTTGTCTTCATTGCTCTAAATCTATTCTAGGCTCTAAATCTATTCGAGAACTCATTGGAACCCAAAATCTTTCTTTTTATACAGTTATTGAGAATATTATTCAATCTAAAATCTAAAGTTTAATTATTGATTGACTGATTTATTGTTTGATATTAAATTGTTACTTTCTTTGAAATTAATTACAGGAGACTACCTAATATGGGAACATAATTTCACTAATCAAAAGACAATATCTACAATAGTCTACTAAACCCACTTATATCTGTGATCACAAATACTCATGTACTATTCTGGCATCATATTTTGGAAAGAATAATTTAGAAGGGGTAGAGAGTGCACTGGTAATAAACAGGAAACTGACAAAGGTCTTAGGGATTACTGTGGCAGTTTGAATGTTATTATTCTTCAAGTAGTTGAGAGATAGTCATAAGTTAGATCTTTGCTAGTCATGGTTTTTGGAGATTATTTGACAGAAAGTTTTGAAATCTAAGAAGACAATATACTCATCACATTTTCTTTGTGCAGGCACCTGGGGGACTACAAATATGAAGCTTGCTTTAAATCAAACACCAGTGTAAGGTTATGCGACTTCTGCCACAACACCATAGAGACTAGCTTATAAACTTGTCAGACAGAGGATCTTACACTGTAGGAGTGAGCAAGTGACTCACCAAAGAGCACAGAAATAGGTCCTTGGGTTCTCAGCTTAGTATTGGGAGAGTCTCTTAGAATATTCTCTTTGCTCAACATTAGGGTTATTCTTCTCCCTGAGTTCTTTAAAAATATTTTATTATTTTTTATTTTCTATGTATCAATGTATTGCCTACAGGTACGTGAGTGCACCCATGTTGTGCAATGCCTGCAGAAGTCAAAACAGGGCATCAGATCCTTTGGAACTGGAATTATGGATGGTTGTGGGTTCTCAGTTCGAACTCAGGTTCTCTGCAAGAACAGCCAGTGTTCTGAACTGCTGAGCCATCTCTCCAGCCTCCCCCTGTATCTTGAGTGTTTTGAGGCCCCGACAAAACCATATGTCAAAACTCAAGAAAGCACATGTCCTTAGAGAAAAAAAATGACTTTACCATCTTATCAGCGATTACACCTGGTACTTTAATTTATGTTATGCTTTAATACTTTCATAATGTCCAATAATTTGTTATATGTATGCATATCTGTTTCTGTGTACAGGTGGTAAATAATGTAAAATGACAGGGCAATATATAACTTGTCTGTAGGATGCTTTTATCATGAAGGCAACTGTTTAAAAGCAACTGGATTATACTAGGAGACAGCAAAGTCAATTTCCTATAGGTAGAAATGTTTTGTACAGTGTGGATTATCAAATGACAGAGAAACTACAAGTACAGTCCATGAAAGCTACATTTGATCTTTCTAGCTTAGCTCCAAAGAACCACGAGCCTGTAAAATAAAAAGGAAGAAGCGAGCAACAGTTATATGTGAGAGCATACATGCCAGCTTTTCTCTGAAAGGAGGTAGTACTGGGACAGGAAGAATGACTTCATCTTTCAGTCAATGGACAGTGACTGAGAAACAGTCCATGCCATATAATTGACTCTTTCCAAGACTGTTACCTTTGTTGTACAATACAGAGTACACAGGCTCTTGCTGACTTCCACTTTCTTCTTAGTCTTGAATGATACTACCTCACAATAGTTTTCTTCAGTGTGTCACTTTCATGGATGGAGTATGCACACTGATGGGGGAAAAGTAGTATGCACTAGATAAACTTTGCTCTGTGGAGCTCTATGCCTGTCCATCATAATACAAGACTTTAATTACTTTCTGTTATACTTCAGGCTAGATGAACAAAAACTCCATCTTGATAAGTTGTTATTCTGAGAGATTTGCATGAACTTGCTTTGCTAACTAGACACTGCAAACTTGGCATTGGTCAGAATATATTATTTGGGGGGCTGCCTTTTGGTATTTTTCAAACCTGGCTCCCTAAATGCAATGAACTTTACTCAAATTGACATATAAATCAACAACTAATTTGAAACATATTAGGGAGCACAGCTAATCTTTATTCATATCTGTTATAAATACCTGGCCTCTGTTTTACAGGTTTATAATATGTGAAAGTGAGGAAGGGTCACTTCAAGATGTCACTTTGAATTAAGTAGCTCATCAAGGAACCCATTTCTAGAAGATGCAGACAAAAGGATCTTACCTCAGCATGAGGAGTAGGGGGCAAAACCGAAGTCTCATTTTCAGTAACATTTCCAGTTGGCCCATTGTTTGGAGAACTGGGACCTGACCCTGGAGAACTGCTACTGACTGAGGATTCTGAAAAACATGGTGACATGCAAATGTATTCATGAACAACATGCCAAGATCAACTCCACTAGCTGCAATACATAGCACTAGGCATCAGTGGACTTTACAGCTGTATGAATGAGAAACCCTGTTGAGGCAGAACTGAAGAAATGTATGGCATGCTTCTACATTCTCATATTACTTTCTGACCTTTGTTTTCAACTCCAAAAAGTACCACATGATACTCATCAGTGTCTAGAAAAATAAAGACACAGATAGAGACTGCCAACAGAAGCTAATCATGAGGATACAATAAAAACATATTCTCTTGCTCTGATATCATAAAAAATAGGGAAAGATGTAATGAATTGGTACATATAATCAACACTTTTGAGAGTCCCAGAGCAATTTCTGTTGGGACTGGAAAAAAGTGTAAATGCTGAACTATAAATTCCATATTTGATATACTAAGATTATGTCTTATTATAGTACATGTGTGTCAAACTGTATGAAGAATAATCAAATAGAATATAAAAATATCAGTATTGCACTTATAACCCTGTAAAACATTGGTTGACTTTAATTTTACCCAACTGATTTTATAGAAGATAAAAACTTGCCAAATTTTGAGGTATAAATATTTAAATATCAAATTAACAAGAAATTCTTTAAGTAAAAATTTGAAAGCAATATAGATTATTTATTAAATTTCTTCAGACACAAAAATCACATTGACCTCAGGTTATAAAGAAGCTAATATAATGAACAAAATATCTAACTGAAAAATAGAAACTTCTAGTTCCTAAAAATGTTGCTGGAGAAGTCGTCATGACAAGCTTTGGAAAATCATTCATTTATCTCTCCTTGTCCCCTCTTCAGTCATCTCTATTGCTTCCTAAGTGCTTCATCTTCACATCATGGGAACCCAGCTACACAATGTATCTCATACTCATTGGCGACCGAGGCTTTGGATCTCGTTCAAGGCTACACATATTCTTTCTATCATGTGGTTATATTACCTATGCTCTATTTATCCATTTCAGAGACAAGACATTTCTCTTTCTCTCCCATTCCCAAGGTCAACATTTATTCTTACCCATGATCCCATCCCCTTATCCTGTTTCAAGATTTTGAATCAGACTCTTCATGCCCTCCAAGTCCTCTGGGCTTTTTCCCTAGTCCGACAGCATTGTGGTGATTCTTGGAGCAATATTCTCTCAAGGCTTACACATTCTTTTATGCTTAACAGCATGGCTTCCTTGCTATCTACTCTAACTGTTCAAAAATGCAGATAAATTTTAATGCTTTTGCCAAAACAACCTCTACCCTCTTAATCTTACACCTTCATTACCTTCCTCTCCATCTCTCCTTCCATCAGTCCCTAATACAGTCACTTGAATCTGTGGTCTTTCTCTTTTCTTTGATGTTAAGTAATATTAATACTTTGATGAAATACTTTGATGAAAGTAATATTTCTTGCCTTTAAGTTTCAAAAACTTTAACCTGAATTCCACTGAAATATTGGGCTATTAAAGATATATTCTTTATTTCTTTCTTTCTTTTTCTTGCGTGTGTGTGTGTGTGTGTGTGTGTGTGTGTGTGTGTGTGCATGTGCACACACAGGTGCCTGAAGATGGCAGAAGAGGGCATCAGATCTCCTGAGCTAAAGTTACAGGCAGTTGTGAGCTGTCTGACATGGGTGTGAGGAACTGAATTCGGGTCCTCTGGAAGGGAAGCAAGCACTTTTCACCACTGAGCAATCTCTTTAGCCTCCAAATGCTGGGTGTTTTAAATTACCCACTGTAAGTATGTGGAATCAACCTAGTCTAATGTTACATGCTCCCTGCTTATATCTGTATTTCATCTTTGCCCTTAGTGACATCCCTGTTTCCGTTCTTATCCCAATCACTTATGATCCTTTCATTTCTTACATTATCTCACAGATGCAGTCATTTCTGTTTAAGTTCTTACTGTTCTCTCTTGAGCTATGGTGAAAGCCTCTTTCCATTCCCAAGTCAGCGCTGCAGTCTCTAAAAACTTTCTGAATTCTTTCCAGAAGAATCCTACAGAAATCTTTCACTCTGACCTTCCCTTTTTCTTACTATTATCCTTTCTTCCCTCAAGCAAGTTAAGTCACTTACTCTCTGAAAGAATAAACTCTTTCCCATGTTTTGTCTTTTCCTGCCCACCCCCACCCCTTACATCAGTGCAGGCCTAATTCCACCTGTAAGTGTAGTTGGGTTCACATACCTTCTGTCTCCCAGAGACCAAGAAATTCCAATTTCCACATAATATTGTCCTGACTTCCCTTCAAACAATTTTTAGCTTTCAGCTTTCTATTTGAAATATTTGTTTTTTTTTGCACAGGAACACAGTGCCATTAGAAAGAATGTGGAATTGGTGATTTAACTTGGATCCTGTCATTTGCTTTTTACAGCATTTGAACCAGTTATTAGCATTGTGAAACGCTCAGATTTAGCCTTATTGTTGACTTTCTTGATCTTGATGTAGTCTGATCACACTTTGATTAATCCAGTCTTTTTCAACAATGCCTTTGCAGTGTCTGGCTTTTCTTTCTTTTTTGTGTGTATTCTTTGAAACAGGGCCACACAGCTTCCCCAGGATTACCAGGAACTCTGATCTCTCTCTCTCTCTCTGCTTCCTAAATGCTGGTGCTGGAGGCACGCAGCTCCATGCCCACCAACCCGATTTTTCTTTTTGGCTTTTTGAGACAGGGTCTCCCTTTTATTCACAGCTGGTCTGGAGCTTGCTATGTAGACCAGGCTGGCCTTGAACTCACAGAGATCCACCTGTCTCTGTCTCCAGAGTGCTGGGATTAAAGCCATGCGCCACCACACCCAACCTTACTTTTCTTTTAAAAAGAAAATACACTTAAACAAATTCTTACCAGAGTTTCCTCTCCTCACTCCTATACTTACCATAGGACTATATTTCATCTACATTTTATTTCCATGTTAAAAACTATTTTCTTAAACTTTCTCCCTTCATAATTTTAAGTTATCTTATTTTATATAGTATTCAAATTAAAGTGTTCATTATGTAAACATCCCTGGGGTAAAGCACTGGGATTCATTATAGGATGATTGTGAAAGGATTCTATAAAATCATGAACTGGTTAGGATCTGGGAGCAGCTAGCCAGTGCTGTGTGGATAACAGAAAAATCCCAGAGAAGGAGTGACATTCGGACTGGAGTTTAATGTGCAATAACTAATGAAAGAGAACCAATAGTGGAGTGGAGGAACACCATAGTGGGCAGAGAGCAAAGTTGGTGTCTAGAATTTTAAAAGAAGATGGCTTTTTGGAGGAATAGAGGCTGAAAATTAAATCTGCAAGGTATAAAATGGCAACTTCTTCCCATGTATCAACTCTCAGGAGGAGACAGGGCAGAAAAAGTATACACATGAGCCTATGAACTGGGAAGAGAAAACATAGAGAAGAGAACAGCAGCCATGGTGATTCAACAGTTCTTCACTATGGTGGCCTCCACCTGGGTACTGAAGACATTTGCTATCAAGATGCAGAATTTATCTAAATAAGAGGGAATTTGGCAGAGACAGGAGAATGATCACAGGTGAAGACACCCGTGTTTGAAGTTTACATCCTTCAAATATGTTTCTAGACAGTGAAAATACCATTAAAATCTATCAAAGTATCTGACAGTACCAGGCCCCGGGCTGGACATGTAGGATAATAAATAAATGAGTTACTCTTCAAGTATTTCCTGAGATGAAAAGGGAAATTATTACCCCATAAAATTCAGAAAAAATTCTTGAAGAAAGTCTGTAACTTCAAACCTAGAATTCAGTTACTATAATTTTGTGATTATGCCAACACTCGAGAGTAAACATTAATCCTGGCAAAATATTGTATTTTATTGCTAATTTCTTTAAAGTGTCTTATCCCTCAATGCAAAAAAAAAAATCCCATTTCAATTGCTAATACTTTCTTTATACATGCAAAACAACCTACCCGGACTACAGAGAAGACTAAAGTTTTTCAGTTATTGAAAACCTAAATAACCTGTCATATGTCTAAGTTGTATTAGTGTTTATACCTGAGTATAATTTTCCATCTCTACTTTCAAGATCTTCTCCTATATTGCTCCTTTAAACTAGTCATGTGCAAAAATGATATAAAAAACAAGTTTTAAATAAAATACTAAGGGTAAAGTCTGATTTGGGAGAACTCTGACTATATTGATAACACATTTTTTTTTTCTTAAGAGTGAGGAGAAATGGCTGTAGACCAATCTAAGGAAATGCCAGGTAACATGAATGGCTCTAAGTACCCAATACTCAGTACTCAGCATAGTCGTGCCTACCCTTTTCAGTCTTTGTGTCCTGAGTTCTTCTCTAATTTCAAAACAGATACAGTTGGGACTAAACGGGGTTTGTAAGACATCAGGTTAAATTTCCTAACCTGTTCACCCTACGACTAACCAGACAGCTAAAAAAATATGAACTCTTCCATTTGAGACTAGTGAAAACGACAGTTTCTTCCCTTCATAAAAAGCAATATTTTCCCCTGCTGCCATAAGTCCCAGTTCACTAGTAAACACATAAAATCATTTATGAGTTCTGTAAATTTGTTGAAAAGTATAGGCTTTGCTGTTCCATGTAGTTTAATTTTCCCAGATGTATTTGGTACATTCATGTCAGAGTAGGTGGGCGTGCTCTTCGTGGACCTCCCTCTGCTCACTTCTGATCCGATTGCATTGAAAATTACAGCCTGCCGGTGGCACTTCCCAAATGGAATGCTTGTTTCTGAAAAGAATGGGGGCATGCTTTGGTTTGGGTGATGTCTAGCTCTACCACGACTGACACATATCTTTTCTTTTCTTTTCTTTTCTTTTCTTTTCTTTTCTTTTCTTTTCTTTTCTTTTCTTTTCTTTCTTTTCTTTTCTTTTCTTTTCTAAGTTCCTGCTTTCTACAGATGGTGAATACATAGTAAGTTTTACTGTAACTGTCTAAATTTCCAAAAACTTGCCTTTTAAGAAATAGTTCTCCTTACAATAAGTTTTGGTAAGTAGCAGGTACATTTATTCTCAACTATTTTTTAATTCCTATGATAAACATATGTTAGCATGTGACTGCCCAGTCCTCAATTACCTGTCACCTCAAACACTCGCTTCTTGAATGAAGTGACAACATTTCCATCCTTCCGCCTGAGTAAGGGGCTGCTTCTCCTCTCTGCCACTTTCTGTTTTAACCTGGACCGCACCTTCAAGTTGGGCTCAGAGGCTGGGAATTGAGACAAAGAAAATAGATAAAAATTAAAAAATAAAGAGCCAATGTTTGTTTTGCTCCTGTGTTTAAAAATTTCTTTTAAAAACCTAACTTTTCCTTGTCCCTTCCTCTCAAATTAAAAACCCAAACACATAAATAAGGCATTGACTATAAATGAATTAAACAGACAACTATAATAATCATTCAATAAAAGATGCAAAAAGTTTTTATACTTCTCTAAACATGAAACTGAAATGGAAGAAAAAGTAATTTTTTCTACTTACTTTATCTAAAACAATCATAATTGTTAATGGAAAGTTTAATCGCTAATTATGTTTAGGTCTGAGTAAGATTTATGATACTTCATTGGCTGGCCTCTTAATTCTCTCATGGGTGAAATTCAATAACCGCAAAACAGTAACTTAATGTGAGGTTGGAGCCTCTGCCCTGACTCCTGGTAATCAGAAGATCCCTCTGCAGAGCATAATTTATGTCTAATTCTGACTTCTGGAATACTTATTTTTCAGTACTTTCTAACCTAAAACCTAGGAAAATATACAACTGTAACAACACAAATGAACTGCTATCACTGTGAGTAGGATTGTCTGTATACCTCATATCCAATCGGTGAAAACGGAAGCTGACCAGGTCAGAATTGAAAGTTTGGAGGGTGTATATTTGAAAATACAAATGCACATTCATTATCCACCCCTACATTATTTTTTTTTCTTTGGCTAAATTATTCCAGATAGTCAATTTATATGGTTAGAATTCATTAGATTCTTTTTTAATGTTTTTTAATTTTTATTTATTTATGTGTATGAATGTACTGTTTTGTGTGTAGGTCTGTGCACCCGTGTCATGCAATGCCACAGAGGTCAGAAGAAGGTCTCAGAATCCCCTGGAACTGGAGTTCTCCTGGAATTGGAGTTACAGATGGTTCTCAGCCGCCATATGGGTGCTGGGGATCGAACCTGTGTCCTCTGCAAGAGCAGTCGGCGCTCTTAACCGCTAGGCCATCTCTCCAGCCCCCAGAATTCATTAGATTTTAAAATAATTATGTTAGAAGAATAGAGGCACTGGGTGGATCTGTGTGTATTAGCGATGGTTGTGGTGGTGGTGATGATGATGAAGGGGAGGAGGAGGAGGAGGAGGAGGAGGAGGAGGAGGAGGAGGAGGAAGGTGATTACGGTGGTAGTGGTGGAGGTAGAGATAAGGCTATTTCTGATAACATTCAATATTATATCATGCTTTCTAAGTTCCAATCTCTTCTAAGTGTTTTATTAATATCGACTTGCTTAGCCACAAAATTTTCATATGGTATAGGCTCACATTATGTCATGTTTTCTGTTTTAATACTGACTTAAGTGGTTTATCAATAGTAAATTATTTAACCAGAAAAATCCATATAGTAGAGATTCTATTACTATGTGACAATATGATGAGAAAATCAAACTACAGGGGGTTGGTTAATTTGCCCAAAGTTACAGAAGTATAGATGAATCCAGGATCTACACCAAAGTGATCTGATCTATTCTAAGCATCCCAGGTACTGACCCTTTAATTTTCAGGTGAACATCACAGAAATTATAAGATAGCTTTTCTAAAGTGCCACTGATCACCTACACTAAAAAATAACATAGTTGTAGTTTTTGATCAGTGAAAAAGATTCATCTGAAAGAATATACTTTTGTTCCATGCTGCAATGTTCAGCATAAACATAGCTTAAAGTTTCCCCAATCTCCACTTTAAGATTTCAAACATCCATACATATTTCTCTTTATTCTCCCATTCCCTTAGCCGAAGTTGTAAACTTGAACTGAGACCAACTGCATATAGGTTTTCTTGGACTTGACTAAGTAAAATAGAAATTGAAAACAAGTTCAGATACAAAAATAAAGCGGGTTATTTCATTTTTTTCTGTCATATATGATATTGTGCCTGCAAATATTGAAAAAGGTAGAAATGGGGGACTGCAAGGCCACAAAACTTTCAATATTGGTGACTTCAGCTTTTCAGCCTATAAGTCTTAGACAAAAATTTTCAAAATGAGATCTAGACAGAGTGTTATAGTGAACACTACAAGGGAATAAAGTACTGAATTATCACTTCAGGGCAGCTAGCAGGGAATCAAAAAGCATGCAGTTTTAGTGAGAGTGTCTGTATGAGGTCCTTCCTAGTAACAGAGTTTCCTCTGAGATTCCAGTGACTTCCGACTTCACAAGATACAGCCACCACTTGGTCAGATATCTGAGAGTAACCAAAGGTCTTTTTAAACAAGAGTGGGAAGAAGAGGCTTGTGGAATTCATATGATTGGTAGTTTTTCCAGTGGTTACATGGCTAGGAATACAGAAGGCAGGGCTTGGTCTCAAATCTCTCATGAGCAATCATGTCTTCCTCCTCTTAACATATCACCCCAATTGAGGCTCAGTGTCTACACTCAAGACAAAATGTGATGATTACTTGCAAGAGTAACACATGCAAATTAGATATTCAACATGAAACCTAGGATCTCAGAATCCTTTTTATAAGAAATTACTTCTGGGCTGTAGAGATGGCCTAGCAGTTAAGAGTGCCGACTGCTCTTGCAGAGGACCCGGGTTCAATCCCTAGCACCCACATGACGACTGACAGCCATCTTTAACTCCAGTCCCAGGGGAATCCGATGTGCTCTTCTGACCTCCGCGGCATTGCATGACACGGGTACACAAACCTACATGCAAACAGTATATTCATACACATAAAAAATAAACAGAATTTAAGAAATAGTTTATTATGAAGAAATTACTTCTTAATTTTGACAGATAGCTTTTACTCTTTCCTGTTTGTCTGTTTGTAAAATGGCTGTTAGTGCCACAAAGGAGTAAATACCAGAAGAGAAATGAGAACTCCGTTCTTCTCATGCATCCATCACAGCCTCAATGAATGAACATCGGCCCTTCCCTGAAATTCAGCTACAAGGACATCTTACAGTGTCTGTGGTCAAGGAGATACATATTTTAATGTTCATTCCATACATTAGCTATTTGATTCTCGATGGATTGCTGGATGTTTCTGCCCTCAATTCTCATGTTAAAATAGGGATTGGTTCATTGGGTATGCATCATCTTATCCTACATTTTCCTTATAATATATATTTCTAAGGAACACTGTAATATATTTAAGACTAAAGTAAATGGCAGACTTTCACCTCTGGATTTACTTAGTTCATGACCAGAACTCTTTTCTAGACAGACTTTAAGTAAAAGACTTTCTATTTAGTCTATTTTCCCTGGATGATTGTCTGGATAAAGAAACCTCAAACCACACAAAACATTATCCCAGTGAAAGCTCTAAATAGGTGTGGTAGGTGGTATCCATCAAAAGACATGCATGCTCTTCTGAGAACCTCTGTACTGATTGGTTCCCAGACGCCCTCCCTAAATGGATACTGACATAGTTGGATGCTCAAGTCCCTTAGATAAAACAATAGTCTATTTGCCTATAGCCTAGATTATTTATAATGATCTAGAAATGCAAGTGGTACAGTAATATTTGTAATAATGTATTATTATGGGATAATGATAAGGAGAGAAATCTGCACACTCAGTGTAGTGACAGTTGAAAAAATGTGTACATGTAGAAGCTGAGGATACAGGTAGCTGACTGAATGTTACATTAAATGGTAAAGGAGGAATTAAAGTTAAGATGGATTTAAGGTTGCTAATCAGTTGCCTTGAAGACAAGGCAATTATCTGGATGAAATAAGGGGATCCACAGTCATCACAAAGTCCTCTAAAACATTAAAGAGAAAACAAGTGCATATCAGATCACATAGCTTAAGGAAAACTATACTGGTCATTGTCGGCAGCTTTCAGAAGCTAGAAAAGGCGGAACAGGATCTGCACGTGGAGGATGCACACAGGCATGCAGCCCAGCTGAGATTACATGTTAGCCCATGATACTCATCACAGACTCTGGTGCCTGGAGCTGCAAGATAATAAATGTAATTATTGCATTTGCCAACTGAGTTCATGGCGATCTGTTATGGCAGCCTTAGGGAGCCAGTCATGCTGACTCATGATCTGTTATGGCAGCCATAGGGAGCCAGTCATGCTGACTCATGATCTGTTATGGCAGCCATAGGGAGCCAGTCATGCTGACTCATGATCTGTTATGGCAGCCATAGGGAGCCAGTCATGCTGACTCATGATCTGTTATGGCAGCCATAGGGAGCCAATCATGCTGGCTCATGAATTCCAAATTGCCACTGCTTTAAAAGTCTGGCAGCTGTGAAACACTGGCTCTGGGTAGGTCTGGTTTTACTGTGCTATGTATTTATTGTTCTATTTTTGGGTAAGAAAGTAGGATTAAAGAGAATTAACAATGATATACCCCAATGGTTAGTAAAAGAACAACAACTTAAATAAATATTTACCATTTTATCATATTTACTTTTTCTATACAAAGTCAAAAGTTTTGAGTATACTTGCCTACTTACAAAACAATCCAAAACAAAAGCAAAAAAAGTATGTATTTTTTCTTTTAATCTTTCTGTGAGAAAATTAAGAATCATTTAACTCTAAAATATAAATAACACTTTTCAAATGACTAAATAACCATGACAAATGAGCAATTCCCAAACTTGATATTTTCATATTTTCCTTTGACAGAGTGTAAAAGCATTATTAAATTATTAAACCAAATATTCTATGATAATGCGTACTTTTAAGAAAAATGTCCCTTTTTAGTCCAATATAAAGGAAAAAGGAGGGTGAAGCAACTTAAACCTCTAATTAGTTTTAAAATATGGTGAATTAAAAATTATTTTTTCTTTTATATATGATCTGTACGGTATGCTATAAGATATAATTCCAGACTCCTACAACTTAATCAGTTAAATATAAAATGTAGCCTTCCATCTGGTAAATCAATTTAACAGACGTAATTGTGCCCCACCATAACTCAATAAGACACCGAAGAGAACCATTGAAACGCTATTTCCTTTTCTTTAGAAGAGAATTATGTCCAATTTCAGCATGCTTTGCCTTTCCAAAGGAAAAGTCAACAGGGAGGCATCATGCTCCTTCCCATGAGCTTCCCATGAGCAAACCACCAGCAGAGTAGCAAGCTTGTGCATCTATTCATGAAGCACTCCATAATACTAACTTGGCTTTAACCAGAACATATTATTTGGCAGCTAAAACCTTTAATTAGAGTTGTGGTTGAACAGATTTTCACTGAGTTTATGTTCTGAAGGGGCTCAAAGAACAACACTGTTTTTCTAACCAGTTTATTCTATTTCAGGTGGTTTAAGTGCTGTGCTTTTCCTAAGGGTAGAAAAAAAATGTTGCTCAGATTCCTATTTTGTCAGCTTTAATTATGATTCACCATTTCTTAGTGAGTACTAACCCCCAGAGGAAAAAAAAAATATTGAGGTGGCCCTTCTTCCAAGAAATGTGTATTGAGCATTTGCTCTGTGCAAGGTTTATACTGGGATCATGGAAAAGAAATCATTAATCAAATTTTATGCATATTAGTGTTTTGCCTGCATATATGTAAGTACAACTGTGTCATACAGTGGAGGACAGAAGAGGATGTTGATCCCTGGAACTGAAGTTACAGACTGTCATTAGCTGCCTTGTGGGTGCTGGGAACCAATTTGAGTCCTCTACCAGAGCGGCCAGTGCTCTTAACCACTGAGCCATCTCTGCAGCCCAGCCGACTGCCTCTTGATCAGCTCTATGTTCTCAAAGTAACCACATTTCTGGTGGAGCTTAAGTGCTGAATAAAAAGTTTGTTTTGATTTACTTAAACTTTTGTATTATTCAGGAAAAAAAATAGAATCTGCCAATTATGGGAACTTCTTTTTTGAGTATTTTTAATTAGACAAGACTGGTAACAAAGTTCTAGGAATAATAACAGAACTATAGGACCAATACTCCTGGATTTTTCAGTGTCTTTCCATTCTCCATTCTGTGGATATGCAGAAAGACCATCTCAGGTTCACCAGGAAATTTTTTTCAGTCAGTTAGCATCTGAGCTGAGGAGCGGTTGCTGTTCAATTCTTAACTCCATTTTCCTTCTCAGTTAAACATATGCAACTTTTTTTTTTTAAATAAAACCACTTGTGGCAAGTGGTTGTCCTTTTTTAATATATTTTTTATTTTATTTATTTATTCTTGTACATGTATGAATGTACTGTCTGCATGCAGGTCTGTGCACCTGTGTCCTGCAATGCCTTGGAGGTCAGAAGAGAGTGTCAGATTCCCCTGGAACTGGAGTTAAAGACAGCTCTCAGCTGCCATGTGGGTGCTGGGGATCGAACCCGGGTCCTCTGCAAAGAGCAGTTGGTGCTCTTAACCACTAGGCCATCTCTCCAGCCCCAGCATGTGCAACTTCTTAAAAGTATGCAAAAAAAGACCAAAAAAAAAAAAAAGAAAAGAAAAAGAAAAGAAAAAACTATGTACTTGAATAATGGTAAAAAACATTTTCTTTCTAGCCAGCCTAAAGTTTCAACCTGAAACAAGGCAAAATATCAGACTCATAAGTTTACTATGAGTATAAACTTCCTGATCTTTGATCTTTACATTCTCCTCTTATAGTCTGTACCTTGATAGACAGAGAGAGGAGACTTAATAGTCAGGGAGTTTCCATACTTAGCAGCATCTTCTCTCTCTAGGCTGCTATTTTCCTGTGGCCTTGTACAACTCATCCTTGGGTTTTCTCAGTAGGCTGTGGAATCTGAGGCTTACTGCTCTCACTTTTAGCCAGTTAAGCATTATAAAGCTATCAATGCCCATACTTGGCACCTGTGGCACGTTATTTCCCTTCCTGCCTTCTGTAGAAGTCTTTAACCACTGAATTCTATACTACATTTTCTTTTCTAACTTGGATTACCTACAAACCTGCCCAGTTCCTAAATTCTGTAAAGTTGGCATGCATAATGCCTGGATGTCAGTTCCTTTCTCTCATTTTACTCCTATGGGAAGCACATAAAATCTTTTTGTTTGCAATATTTAAGCATATTAATTCTTCAAGAAAGTAAACATTATCCTAGTAACAAAACCCAAGAGAAGTTATTCTTCATGTATGTATATGTAACTATAATGCAAAACATAATGAATACATCTTCAAAACTTCTATTCGTATAGGTAAGTACTCATTATACTTTTATTATACCTATATTGAAACAAAATAGAAATAAAGTTTTAAAAATGTCTATATGGAAACTTGAAATACATACAAAATCTATCTATATTCCCCTAGAAAAATCTAATAGAATTTTGGAAGATCGCACTTTGGTATAGAAATTGTGAAGTAAAAAATTGGCATTAATTTTCTTTAGTGGTCCCTTATATGTCATTGATGAACTTATATTTTTATGTCAAGCATATTTGGACAATTTAAATTTGAATGATGATATTTTAATTTTTGAAGAGTTTATTTGAAAAAGGTAAATATTTAGCTGTGGAAAGAACGTATCAAATTGTGGTTTTAACTAATTTCTTTTCAATAGAAAATGTCTGTCTTAGTTGACTTTGAAATGACTAGCCTGACTTCATGTGCTATTTTCAAATATCCTGAATATCATATGATTGCAATGAACCTAGTTTATGAATAGCACAAGCTTAAATTACTTTGAATATCTGCTCTTATTATGATGGTATAGTATTTTAATTTTAGCTAAATATTCACCTTCTGTTATACTGAATAGCAGATATTTCTGAATAAGCCCAAAGGTTGAGAGGCCAGGTTCTGAAATAATATTTATTGTCCACAGAGCTAGCATTGTACCCATTGCTCTAGTAAATAACTGAAGACTTAAGAAAGTGATTAAATCTATGAGACAGTGCCTGTTTTATAAAGCCAGCAATAAATAAAGAGATGCATGTGTAATGCTATTACACAGTCAAGAAGCTCCTCAGGTAGGACGCTAAGGGAGAGTCTGGTACCAAGAGACAAGTGCTTCTGCTCTTATACCATAAATTTAACTGGCCATTAACAGTCTTCAGAATTGATTTTATGTGCCTGAATATCATATCAAAACAACCAGACACATTCTTCTCTAACAATAATTTACAATAATTTACAATGTAGAGAAACACAATATTTGACATCAGCAAATACTACCCTAATCATCGCGTCCTTTGCTCCTGTTGACACTCTATAGTATTTATCCTCAAAATATTATTTAAAACACAAAGGTCTTAATGCATTTCACTAGGGAACACATGTGATGCTGTTATGTCCTTAATAATTTGAAAATAGGGCTGGAGAGATGGCCTTGAGGTTAAGAGCACCGACTGCTCTTGCAGAGGACCCGGGTTCAATCCCCAGCACCCACATGGCGGCTGAGAACCGTCTGTAACTCCAATTCCAGGAGAACTCCAGTTCTAGGGGAATCCGAGACCCTCTTCTGACCTCCGCGGCATTGCACGACACAGGTGCACAAACCTACATGCAGACACTACACTAATACACATACAAAAAAATAAATAAAATAAAATATTAAAAAAATACTTTGAAAATAAATATTGGAAGTCAATGAACTGCACAGATTAGAGGTTTGGGTGTATTTATGATGTGCAGAAGTTGGTCATGGCTAAACCCTATGACAACTCTCTCATAAATGTTATCTCCATTACTGAAACCACAAAAATACGTTTGTTCAAATAACCTACATGGCAAACACAAAACAAGGCGCTGAATTGTGAGAACTCAATACCCATGCTAGTAGCAGGGAATGAAAAAGGACTGGAAAGTACTTTTGGGGAGTTCAAATACTTATGGTGGCGTTTTGAAAATGAACAGGCAATGCAGATCTGAAAAAAAAAATCTTGTAAGGAAGAAAATCCCAGCATCTGTGTAACAATCCATATGAAATCCGGAATAGGCTCATCATTGCCCATTAGAAGGAAGAATGCTTGCCAGGTTTTCACTTAGCACAGGTTATTTCAGAATTATGGAAGCTCTAACAAGACATCCAGAGTGGGTGGCCAGCTCTTCTTCCTTACACTCCTAGAATAACGGATTCTATGGTAAGAGTGATTGATTCCAGATTGCACAAGCTCTGAAACGATTTAGTGAGCTGAGCCTCACAGGTGTGCCTGCCTTGGCCAACACCTGTCTTATGCTAAATGATAGTCACTGTCCACAAGTGACTAAAATTTATATTTACATTAATTCAAATAAGGCAACAAATTTAGCTTTTAAATCACACTAGGAGCATTTCAAGTGTTCAGTGCCATGTAGGCCAGTGGCTACTGAATTGGGCAGTACCATGTACAGAACTTGTCCATCACCACAGAAAATTCTGATAGGCAGTCCTGCTCTATACTATTTTGTAAGGAATGACATATACACGAATACAACAATCCAATAAATCCACTTCTTGAACATATACATAATAAAATTAAATAGATGGTGATTAAATTCTAGACAGCTTAAAACTGAAAAGCGCTAGCATCTCAATATCATAGCTGTGTTCTTCAGGTGGTTTAGAACTGTGCTTTCACTCAAGAATGCCAAAAATCTGGAACTATGAAGTAGCTTCTCAGAGAGGTTGTGTCCAAGCTAATGAATAATTTCCATACAACCTGACAGAATGTGATTACATGTGTCTCACTCCAAAAACCACAAGCACCTGAGTGTTAGACCTCCAGCCATTCCTCATTTCTTTCCTACTAATAGTAGGACCAGAACAAACTGCTTTTGTCAAGAAAGGAAGATGTAACAAGCATACTCTTCAATGACAACTTTTTGTAACCATCTAAGCCGAAAGATACAAAGACAATCTGATACCTAATGATTGATATATAATTGCTAAATTTTATCCAAGACTCAAGTAAAGAGAGAGGAGGTAAAAAGGATTTATGAAGGAAGACAGTTATCTTGTACCTAGATAAACAGAAAAGAATAGAGCATGAGAATTTTGATAAATATAGAGATAGGTGACTAAGGGACATACAGTTCTAAAAAAGAAGATGGGAGACCTGGCAGAAGGTAAGTTCACTTGAGGAAAATCTTGCTTGCCACAATAAACTGCTGTTATGTTCTTTTAAAAATACATTTAAATAAATGTATTTTTAAAAGAACATAACAGCAGTTTATTGTGGCAAGCAAGATTTTCCTCAAGTGAACTTACCTTCTGCCAGGTCTCCCATCTTCTTTTTTAGAACTGTATGTCCCTTAGTCACCTATCTCTATATTTATCAAAATTCTCATGCTCTATTCTTTTCTGTTTATCTAGGTACAAGATAACTGTCTTCCTTCATAAATCCTTTTTACCTCCTCTCTCTTTACTTGAGTCTTGGATAAAATTTAGCAATTATATATCAATCATTAGGTATCAGATTGTCTTTGTATCTTTCGGCTTAGATGGTTACAAAAAGTTGTCATTGAAGAGTATGCTTGTTACATCTTCCTTTCTTGACAAAAGCAGTTTGTTCTGGTCCTACTATTAGTAGGAAAGAAATGAGGAATGGCTGGAGGTCTAACACTCAGGTGCTTGTGGTTTTTGGAGTGAGACACATGTAATCACATTCTGTCAGGTTGTATGGAAATTATTCATTAGCTTGGACACAACCTCTCTGAGAAGCTACTTCATAGTTCCAGATTTTTGGCATTCTTGAGTGAAAGCACAGTTCTAAACCACCTGAAGAACACAGCTATGATATTGAGATGCTAGCGCTTTTCAGTTTTAAGCTGTCTAGAATTTAATCACCATCTATTTAATTTTATTATGTATATGTTCAAGAAGTGGATTTATTGGATTGTTGTATTCGTGTATATGTCATTCCTTACAAAATAGTATAGAGCAGGACTGCCTATCAGAATTTTCTGTGGTGATGGACAAGTTCTGTACATGGTACTGCCCAATTCAGTAGCCACTGGCCTACATGGCACTGAACACTTGAAATGCTCCTAGTGTGATTTAAAAGCTAAATTTGTTGCCTTATTTGAATTAATGTAAATATAAATTTTAGTCACTTGTGGACAGTGACTATCATTTAGCATAAGACAGGTGTTGGCCAAGGCAGGCACACCTGTGAGGCTCAGCTCACTAAATCGTTTCAGAGCTTGTGCAACCTGGAATCAATCACTCTTACCATAGAATCCGTTATTCTAGGAGTGTAAGGAAGAAGAGCTGGCCACCCACTCTGGATGTCTTGTTAGAGCTTCCATAATTCTGAAATAACCTGTGCTAAGTGAAAACCTGGCAAGCATTCTTCCTTCTAATGGGCAATGATGAGCCTATTCCGGATTTCATATGGATTGTTACACAGATGCTGGGATTTTCTTCCTCACAAGATTTTTTTTTTCAGATCTGCATTGCCTGTTCATTTTCAAAACGCCACCATAAGTATTTGAACTCCCCAAAAGTACTTTCCAGTCCTTTTTCATTCCCTGCTCCTAGCATGGGTATTGAGTTCTCACAATTCAGCGCCTTGTTTTGTGTTTGCCATGTAGGTTATTTGAACAAACGTATTTTTGTGGTTTCAGTAATGGAGATAACATTTATGAGAGAGTTGTCATAGGGTTTAGCCATGACCAACTTCTGCACATCATAAATACACCCAAACCTCTAATCTGTGCAGTTCATTGACTTCCAATATTTATTTTCAAAGTATTTTTTTAATATTTTATTTTATTTATTTTTTTGTATGTGTATTAGTGTAGTGTCTGCATGTAGGTTTGTGCACCTGTGTCGTGCAATGCCGCGGAGGTCAGAAGAGGGTCTCGGATTCCCCTGGAACTGGAGTTCTCCTGGAATTGGAGTTACAGACGGTTCTCAGCCGCCATGTGGGTGCTGGGGATTGAACCCGGGTCCTCTGCAAGAGCAGTCGGTGCTCTTAACCTCAAGGCCATCTCTCCAGCCCTATTTTCAAATTATTAAGGACATAACAGCATCACATGTGTTCCCTAGTGAAATGCATTAAGACCTTTGTGTTTTAAATAATATTTTGAGGATAAATACTATAGAGTGTCAACAGGAGCAAAGGACGCGATGATTAGGGTAGTATTTGCTGATGTCAAATATTGTGTTTCTCTACATTGTAAATTATTGTAAATTATTGTTAGAGAAGAATGTGTCTGGTTGTTTTGATATGATATTCAGGCACATAAAATCAATTCTGAAGACTGTTAATGGCCAGTTAAATTTATGGTATAAGAGCAGAAGCACTTGTCTCTTGGTACCAGACTCTCCCTTAGCGTCCTACCTGAGGAGCTTCTTGACTGTGTAATAGCATTACACATGCATCTCTTTATTTATTGCTGGCTTTATAAAACAGGCACTGTCTCATAGATTTAATCACTTTCTTAAGTCTTCAGTTATTTACTAGAGCAATGGGTTTACATGAAGCAACTATGCCATTACAATGTGAATACTTTAATGGGGTCTAGAATTAATGTACCACTATTTTCAGATTTTGTAATTGTGGTATATGGGAGGGGATTATGTATGCATACTTAAGTTAGTAATATAAAATTAAAGGGGAAAAAATGTGATTCCAAAAAATGGCTACCCTCATTTGTGGATGCTAACACCAAATCCTCAGTTGAAAATCAAGCTGAACTTATTTTTGTTATATTTATAATTATTATAGATATAACTTAATTATTGTTATATTTCTTTTTATCTGAAAACAACTGTGCTGTTAAAATGTGAATCTCTTATCTGGCTCTAAATTCTACCTCCACTTATTTTCAGACTTCGTGTAATTACTGTATTGGGTGGAAGGTATGTATTCATATCTTAGATAATATAAAATCAAAGGGGAAAATGTGAATGCTTAAAATATTTGAATTAGCATACCGTTTATTCTCAGAGGTCTATTTTGAAACAATTTGTTGGTATATAAGGCATATGTTGAGAAATACAAAGGGAAGGGAACAACAAACATAAAGACTTGGTAGAACTGACTGATCACTTAAATTCTGCCCAAAACAACAAGCCTCTGCAGTGATTAACTTTGGAAAGACTGAGAGAAAGATGCAAGGACATGTATGGCAGAAGGCATGAACTGGGGTGGGGTGGGGGCAGGGAGAGGGGAATATGTCTAAATTTGACTGAAATATATTGTATAAAATACACAAAGCATCAATAAATGTATTTTTATTTTTTTTTATTTTTTTTTTTAATTAGTTTTTATGATGCTTTGTGCATTTCATACATTTTCCAATTCAGTTCAGGCTTATTTCCCTTTCCCTCCCCCCCCCCACCCCCTCCAGATCATGCATTCTGCCATAACTGTCCTGCATTCTTTTCTCTCAGTTTTTTTTTTTTTCATTTTTAGCTTAAGTGATAATCCATGAGTACAAGCATCTTCGTGCAAAACCTTCTGCAGGCTGTTGTGCCCAAACAACCTACAGCCCCACCATCCAGTGGGGGGGTACAGGTTGTTTGTTCAATCAAGTTGATCAAATGAGTGTCCAGACTACATTGCTGTGTTTCACCTTCACCCCAATCGTAGCCCTTACTTCTACCACCCCCTCTTCCACAGGTTGTTCTAGGCTTAGAAAAGGGGCACAGGTGGATGAGAAACAAAGCAGTCCACTCTCTCTGGAGCTGTTGACTTGACTCTGGTCAATTCTGGCTGTTTCCTTTCACTGGGCTGACAGTTTGTCCAGGAATAACCTTTCGATCCTACTAATGAAGAACAAGCAATTAGATATATAGGTATTTAAGCAGCACTAATAGTTATGGTAGGTTACTTTAGCATAGACACATGTTTGGATATGTTAATCCATGAATTACAATTTTCCCCCTGTTAAATATGACACGGGTCTTACTGTGGCTTATAACATCTCCTAACCTGTAGAGGATGTAAGCTTGTGGCATCAGCCATGGGTTATTTCTCCAAGGGGAGACCAATAGCCAATTGATTTGGGATATAAGGCACCTGGCTGCCTCTGCTGCACCAGTATTTCCAGGCAGGTGAGGTGTAGCTGGTGCTGACAGTGAGTCTTGCTTGACTCTCAGGGAGACCCATATATTGCTTTATTGTTTTAGTGGCCTTTGGTAACACACTCTCTGGCATTCCAGAGGCCATCTGTACACTTGCATGTGTGGTCTCAATACATCCCTCCCATGTAACATCAGGTCTTCGGCAGCAGGGTCTTATTGCTCTCCTCCTGTAGGTATCCCAACTTAGAGGCAGGAGCCTTACCTTTTGTGGGGCCTTGGCCCCTGGGCCAAACATCCACCTGGAAACAATCCATTGCTGATGTCAGAGCTCCTGTATTAATATTTTTGCCTGAGTGCATAGCCCTAGGACTTTAGTATTATATTTGGTTCTGAACAGAGATGTAATCCCTTCCCCAGTTCCCATGTCTAGTAGTCAATTAAAGAAGCAGTTTACCGTTTTATAAGGGATTACCTCTACATAGTTGTCTCCAATTTACAGTTGGGGAGCGACCTCATCATTGTCATATTTCTCCTTGTTCTATGGGTGGGAAGGCAAGGAGTCTCTCTCATATCAGAACCTTTGTGGCACTAGAAGGTAAGTTTCATTAGGACTCATTATAACTAGTTGTTACATGTAGGATCCACAGAGGGGTTCGATGTTTATGGCAATCTGAGGCTTTCTTCCTTTAATGTTCAAACGGGTCAGCCTTCCGTTGCCACTTTTTTGGTACATCCTACTCAATGCAAACCTGTATCTTTTCTTTCTCAGCCGTTAAGTTGGTGACGTTTTTCCTGTTGGAAAAACAAATCTTTTCCCTAGTCTAGTTTTAAGATTTGATTGCAAGGGTTTGATGAAAAGGTTTCATGTCTTTCTGTATCCCCCCCCCTTTTTTTTAGGATGAGTCTCAGAAGACAGTTGTATTATACATGACTATGGGTGGAGTCAAGGCACAGATTTATCAAATTCACCCCATGTTGTTTTGGGTGACTATATATGATTAACTTGGGAAGCAAACTTAATTTTTACGTTAAATCATCTTAAAGAGAATGCTACAAGGTGATACTGTTCAACACGAGAAATTATAGAGAACATTGTATGTGTCAATCCCAAAGTTCTTGCTCTACAGATTTTATTGTAAAGCAAATGTGGGCAACACGAATTATATCTCCATTTAATTCAGATTGGCATTACCATTTTATCAGATTCTCGTAAACCAATGTTGTTAATATACACATGTTTACTTTTACTTTTACTAAGTCCTAAAAACCATGTGTGTCCTGTAGCAGTGTCTAGGCAAAACTGGGTACTTGCTGAGCTCACGTCATTAAATATGCCTTAATCGATATACAACCGTGTCCCTCTCCCACCCATCCCCCTTTCCAATTCACCTATTCAGTCCATTCTGATGCAGTCTTTCTGTTGTTCTTTTACTATGCCTCCCTCTCCATGAGAAATATTATATCTGGGTTGTGGTACTAGCATCCACATATATGAGGACACCATTTGTCGTTTGTTTTTCTGGGACTGTGTTACTTCACTTACATAATGTCTTCCAGCTCCATCCATTTACCTGCAAATTTCATGAGTTGTCCCTTTTCACTGCTGCATATATTCCATGTATAATGTACCACATTTCTCTATCCACTCGTCAGTTGAAGGCACCTGGGCTGGTTCCAGCTTTTTGCTATTGTGAACAGAGCTGCTATAAAATGGCTGTGCATGTATCTTTGCCAGTAAGTGTGTCTTGTGTGGTATATACCCAAGGAGTGGTATGATGGGTCAAATGGAAGGCTCATTTGAGTCTTCTAGGGTCTCCACACTGGCTTTCCATAGTGGCTGTTCAAGTTTACATTCCCACCAGCAATGGATGAGTGTTCCCCTTTCCCCACAACCTTCCCGCACTTTGGTATCATTCATGTTCCTGATCCTAGCCAGTCTTTTGGAGTAGTGATATCTCAGAGTGGTTAATTTGCATTTCCTTAATTACAGAGATGTTGAACACTTCTTAACGGTGTTTCTCGGCCATCTCTAACTCCTCCTCTGTGAAGTCTCTATTCAGATCTTTGCTCCCTCTTTGATGATTCATTTGTTTCTTTCTTCTTTGTTTTTGAGTAGCTTGTATACTCTGGAAATTAAGCTTTGTCAGATGTATCTACTGTGAAGGTTTCCTCCCACTCTGGGGGTCTTCTCCTCACTTCCTTTATTGCTTCTTTGATGTACAGAAGCTTTTGAGTTTAATGAGGTCCCATTTGTCAATTGTCGATCTTATTCTGTGCAGCTGCTGTCTGATTTAGAAGTCTTTTCCTACACCTATGTCTTGTAGTTGCTGCCAACTTCTTTCTATCCCTCCAGAGTTTGGGTTTCACGTTGAGTCTTTGGTCCCTGGGTGACCTTGTACAGGTGAGAGGTAGGGGTTTAATTTTCATTCTTCTACAAGTGGTGATCCAGTTTTCCCGCACCACTTGCTGAAGATGCTGTCTTTCTCCATTGGTCTTCTTGGCCCCCTTGTCAAATATGAAGTGGCTGAAATTGTATGAGCTGTTTGGATCTTCAGTTTTATTCCATTGGTCAACTGGTCTGTTTTGTGCCAGTACCGGCTGTCTTTATGACTATAGCCCTATAGTTAGTTTGATGTCTGGTATAGCGATCCCCCCTTGTATTGCTCTTTCACTCAGGGTTGCTTTGGCTATTCGGGGTCTTTTGTTTTCCAAATGAAATTGAGGATTTTTTTTTCCCGGCCTGTGAAGAAACTCTGGGGATTCTGATTGGGATCACATTAAAATCTGTACACTAGTTTGGCTAGGATGTGACACATTTTTACTATATTTATTTTCCCAATCCATGAGCATGGGAGGTTTTGTCCATCTTCTGATGTCTCCTCAATTTCCTTTTTTCAGGGGTTTAAAATTTTGTTGTAGAGATCTTGGTTCTTTGGTTAGGTTTGTTTCCTAGGTATTTTATTTTTGAGGCTATTGTGATGGGANCTTTTATGCATACATATATATATATATATATATATATATATATTGCTCAGTTTTCCTTACTTCTAGGTACTTGGTCCTAGCATCCACAGATGAGGGATACCATTTGTCATTTTTATGTGTTCTTTTAACATTCTGAGGCTCCTGTACACATGGGTACTAGTTCCACCTCAGCCTTCTTTGCCATAGAGGATACTTTCATTTCAAAGGAGCCACAAACTTGGATGAGGCTTTAAGGAAAATGAAATTGGAAATATTTTATCATTTAATTTGTTTCATCTTTTAATTTACTTCTTTCACTACATCTAAAGAGACATGAGTGCATGTAATTGTGTGGGATATCTCCTCAGTGTTTCAAGTTCTATAGTTGTGAATTTTACAAACTAAGAATATTTTTCAAACATTCTCCTGACTTTACAACAGATGGCTAAATGTTTTAAAAGTCTTAATTATTATTTTTTGCCAATTTCTCATTCGAATCTTATCTAAAATGTCCTGACTGTTTCTAATTGAGCATTTTATGGAGCATAAAAATATTTCATTAGACTTTGCTATGGGTGAACAGTTATATTGAATTCAAAATAAAATTATGTAAGAGCAGTCATTTGTCTTCTACTTATGCATTTTCAAGTAATTAACATTTTCTTATATGCTTCATGAAAGATACATTTCCTTATATACAATCTTAGGAATCATTTGATCTCTTTTTATTTAGATGAGAAAACTGAAATTTAAAACTCTTCAGTTCTCAGTCAATGTGACATGGTTAAGAACAGAAATGCCATTCAAATTCTTTTAAATTATATACTAGCATTAATAATTCCTTTCACTTATGCTGCACTGGTAGTTTAGTAACATATTGTCATTATGTATGTTGAGCTTGCCATATATCAGGGACCACAACGAGGACTTTTATCCAGTGTCCATATTGCTTACCATAGTATTGCAAAGAAAATCTTTTCCACAATTTGAAAAAAGCCTGAGGCTGTAATGTGTGGAAATTAGGTAGCTCTGAACCCAGCTAGAATTCTTAACCATATCTACCTAGTGCCAAACCATGTTATTGCCATGTCTTGTCTTTCTAGACTAGATTGGCTTTTCCCCACTAGTTTCCCCTTCAAGCAAGTCAACTGAGTTAAAGATTCAAAGTTCTTACATGAACGATTAATTACCCCACATTTCACAATTGGTGATTGTATTAAGCCCTAATTACCCAACACGATAATTGAATGTATAGTTAGGAAGACCAGTTTCTCATTTATTGAACTATGAATTTAAATTCATTGTTTTGTTTTGTTTTGTTTTGTTTTGTTTTGTTTTGTTTTTGTGTGTGTGTGTGTGTAACATAACCAATCTAAAATTTTGGATTGTATACTCTTTTTATATATTTTTTTAATTTTTTAAATTTTATTTATTCTTGTATGTGTATGAATGTACTGTCTGCATGTAGGTTTGTGCACTCATGTTGTGCAATGCAGTGGAGGTCAGAAGAGGGTGTCAGAGTCCCCTGGAACTGGAGTTAAAGACTGTTCTCAGCTGCCATATGGGTGCTGGGGATCGAACCCGGGACCTCTGCAAAGAGCAGTCAGTGCTCTTAACCGCTAGGCTATATCTCCAGCCCCGGATTGTATAATCTTTTAAAATATTTTATATTTATTTTATGCTTATAAGTCCTATGCCTGCATGTGTAAGTGCACCCACTGATGCAGTACCTGGAGAGGACAGAAGATGGCATTGGATCCCCTGGAACTGCCATGTGGGTGCTGGGATTTGAACCTAGGTCGTCTGCAAGAACAGACAGTGCTCTTAACTGCTGAGCCATCTCTCTAGTCTTAAGAATTTATATTCTTAAGAATATAAATTTCTGCTATGAATGTTATGTTAAAGTGCAAATTTATACGTGATAATTTGAATTTTTATCCATCATAAGTAATCTTACTATTGAAAACCATTTAAATATGCTTCATACTACAGTAGTTATTTAGAAAATGCAGTTAGCTTGTATAAATTAAATCTTCTTTTTTAAAAGATTGGAAAGCTCTGAACATCAGATAATCAAAAACTAGTGTTATTATTCTGACCTAAAGAAATGTCATGGATTAGTTAATAAGACAAATACAGACAAAATTCCTTACAATTTCCAAATGTTACAGGCTAGTGTTTATTCTGAGCAAATATTTAATCATATGTGTTTTCAGTGTAACAAGACCATTGAATAGACCTGATTTCTACCTCAAAGAAAAGAATAAGAAGACACACAAATGAGGACGGAGAACTAAATAGTCAAATCGCAGAATGGATCATTAAGAGACTGTAGGCTAAGACATGTAGCACCTCCTAAACTATGACATAATTTTATTGATTTATTTTTTATTTTAAGTTTCTGAGTGTATTACTTTCATGAATGTAAGTGCACCAGTGTTGTACAACACTAACAGAGATCAGAAGAGGGATAACGCCTCCCTGGACCTGGAGTTACAGATAGTTGTTAGGGCTCATGTGGGTGCTGGAATGCAAATCCAGGTCTTCAAGAGCAGCCAGTGCTGTTAAACACTGACTCATCTCTCCAGCCCCCATGACAGACTTTTTTTCAGTCTATTTTCTCAGTTGTTTGCCTTTGGATTTCCTAATCAGAACAAACCTGAAAAGTCGATTTTCTCAAAAAAGTCTACAATCATCTACTTGTTAGAGTAATATTACTTAAATGTGAAACTCTCAAGTCAAAACTGAATTTTCCCTATCAAAATAAATGAGACAGAGACTCCTATTGCCCAGGTTGGCTTTACTTTCCCTAGGTATCCAAGGATGACTTAGAACCCTTGACTGACCTCTCCACCCTCTAGACCAGCCTGCATCTTCCTCATCCTGGGATAGCAGATATGTGCCTGGTGAAAAGTCATTTTGTTTTTTACATTTATTTTTTGTATAATTCTTATTTAAAAATCAATGACAGACATATGACTTTACCTCTAAATGTACAATGTGAGAATACTTAACCTAATCATAACAACAAGTAAAAATACCTCAGCAAACTAAAGGAAAATAATTTTCTGAAATACATCAGAGAACTCAGGCCTCACAGCAAACGAACATCCTAAAACCTGTAACAACAAAGTACAGAAATCCACATCCTAGATAAACAAACTGGGAGTAGTCAGTAAGTAGCAGAAATACTTAAATGGTAAGTTCTAATTGTGTGTGTGTGTGTGTGTGTGTGTGTGTGTGTGTGTGTGTGTGTATGTGTGTGTGTGTGTGTGTGTGTGTTATGTGTGTTTGTGTCTAGGCACATGGAGAGAAGTCAGAGGACAGCTTTCGACCTTGGTTCTCTCCTTCAGTGCTGGGGCAGTCTCCTGTGCTTCTACTCTACTGCTGCCTACTGCAGGCTAGCTGCCCCCAAGGCTTCTGAGCCATTCTCTGTCGCTCTCCCCTCTTGCCACAGGAATGCCTGGATACCAGATACTACGCACTCCCACTTCTGATATTTTACATGGGTTTGGTGTATGGAACTCAAGTTATCAGGCTTGCCAGACAAATGTTTTTATGCAGTGATTTATCTTATAGTTCATTGTTTGTTTGGGTATTTATTTAGTTATTTAGTTATTCATTCATTCATTCATTCATTCATTCATTCAGAGACACAGTCTCTAGCTAGCCTGAAACTACCTATGTAGTCCCTATGTAGATAAGGCTGGCCTCAAACTCACAGAGATCTGCCTGCCTCTGGCTCCCAAGTGCTGGGTTTAAGGTCATGTGCTACCATGTCTTGTCAGGGGATAGTATTTTATTTTTACTTTTAAAGTAAAATTGAGTAGTTGGGATCATAAGTTGCTGGAGCCTGATTATGAACATTACCTTAGTCCCTGATATAACACAGGTAAAGGTACTTCCAGTGAAGACTTGAGTTTGATCACCAGGCTTCAGATGGTAAAGCAGAGAACCAACTCCTGCAAGCTCCTTTCTATCTGCACATGTGTGAAGAGGTGACACATGCAGGTGAACACAAATAAATGAATTATAATACAATTTCTTAGGAAAAAGGAATTCAAAAAATAAAACTCACAGTAACAGAAAGGAAAAATACATACTAATGGGTATAATAGTTGGTGGGACACTGCTGAAGAGAGAGTGATCTTGAAACATATCAATAGAAACACTGCTCCCTTCAAATAATCCTAAAAATGAAACAGAAACCCTCAAATTTGGAGCAATAAACAATGCAATTTATGCCTAAATAGAACACCATGAAACCCATGGGCAGGGCTATGAGGGGTTCAGATAGGGGAAGGGGTCTAATATGATCAAAGTATATTATATGAGGTTCACAGAAAATCAATAAAAATCTTCTAAAATGAGATAAAAGAAACAGAAATTGTAAATTTTAATTTATTATTATTAGTGTGTTCATGTGTGTGTGTGTGTGTGTGTGTGTGTGTGTGTCTGTGGTTGTGAGCACCTATATAACAATGGTACATGTAGAAATCAGAGGACAACTTTAAGAGTCAGTTCTCTCCTTTTTCCATGGGTTATGAGGATCTAACTCTGGTATGTCAGGTGTGAGCAGAGAGCTCTTTTACCTGCTGCACCATCCCACTAGCCCCAGAAGACTTTTATGTTAGAGGAGGTGAAAATTATCAATAATTAATGAATGACACTGATTTACATATATGGGAATCTCAGATAACATGAAGCAGTATAAATACACCAAGTTCAACATGTAGGCATACCCCGTTCAAAAGCCAAAAAGCCAAAGACAGGTTTTCAAAGAAACTGGTGAGGAGTGGGCCTGGAGAGAAAACACTACATGTATGGAATGAGAAGAAGTACATCAGTTCTTGTTACAGCCATGCAAACAAGAGAAGAATGTTATAATTAAGGGTTTCAAGTCCAGAATCCTGTACTCAGTAATGTCATTCTTCAAGCACCCAATGAAAATGAAGATATGCCAACCAAGGGAAATACATTATAAGTAGACTACCCTTGCTAAAAAGGTAAAGAAAATGTTTTAAGAAATTCATTAGCAAGAAGCGAAAGAATATATTCCTAAACTCATATCTGTGCTAAGGAAGGAATACACAAAGGGAAGATAAAATGCTTAATTTATACTGTTCCTAACTGATAGATAACATGGATGCTGTGAGGATTACGAAGCAACACGATGAAAACACCTTTACTTCCATTTTTGGAAACTTAAGATAAACTATTCATTTGAAAAGCACCAACTTCTAAAATGTGCATAACAAGAGGTATAAAATAAGAGTCATCTACTGAATCAGTAGCTAATAACTTCAAAAGAATGAAGCACTAATTCCAGATGGCTTCACAGACAGATTGTAATACACTTTAAACAGAAAAATATCTCATTCTATTTCTCATTATACTACCTAAAAAACCCCACATAAACATCTTTTTAAGAATAGATAACCCTATGTCATTCTCCTGAATAAAGAATGAAGATTTTTTATTCTCCTATTTACATCAACCAGAAATGAATTACAAAATACAATAAACTATGAAAACATTAAAAGAAAATATGTAGGAAAAATAAAAATAATAAAAATGGTTTTGCTTCTAGATCATGTGCTTAGGTAGACAATCTCAAAAACATCAACACAGCAGGACTCCTGAAATCAGTAAGCAATCATGATAAGCTTGCAGTATATAAGGTGTTTTGTTTTATTTTCACTTTTTAGTATGAAGGATTGAACAAGCTCATGCCTACTAAGTATACTCTTCCACTGATCTACACACACCAAAATATGCAAAGTTAATACACAAAAGCGTGCCTTCTTATAGGCCAGAAGTAAACCACTAGAATTCAAATAATACTATCTTCACTGATATGATAAAATAAAATATGCAAATACCGATCTAAGAAATGTATATATATAAGCTATATAATAGTAGCTATATATATATATGAAGTATATATACCTATAAATTCTGTATGATGAAAACTACAAAACTTTGAGGGAAGAAGCTAAAGAATTTCTAAACTAGAGGAAAATTATTTGTTTATATGGATAGAAAATAATTGCTAAGGTGAAAATTCTTTCCAGCTTTATCTATAGATTCAACAAAAATCCCAGTCATTATCCCAGAAATGTATTTGGAGAAATCAACAAACAGATTCTAATATAAATATGCAAAGACCAAAAGGATGAAATTAGCTAATATAATACTGATGACGACATGAATGTCTGGCATTCATGACTTTAAAAATGATTAGACTACAAGGTATTGGCAAAACAACAGATAGATGGACCAATGGAACGGAAATGTAGTGCACTGGTCTTTGATAAAGGAGCCAAGGCAAGCCATTAGAAAATGGATGACAGATTTTTTTGGACAAACATTGTTGGTCAAGTTGGGCATTCACTTGCAAAATATGGAATCTAAATTAAAACATTACACATTTTTGCAACATCAACTCAATAATTCTAAATATAAACTATAAAACTACAAAATTTGTATAACACAACCTTTGTTTGTTTCTTTCGGTTTAACAATGATTTTTTTTTTTTTGGTCTTTTTGAGACAGGGTCTCCCTGTAGATCCAGCTGTGTCCTGGAACTCACTCTATAGACCAGGCTGGCCTTGAAGTCACAGAGATCCACCTGGCTCTGCCTAGTAGTCAGTGCTCTTAACCACTGAGCCATCTCTCCAGCCCCAACAATGATGGTTTTTTAATAGAAAGGTAAAAGCATTATCCATGAAAGAAAATACTGGTGCACTTGGTTTAAATCTAGATCTTCTGTGCAGTGGAAGACACTAGTAGAGAATTAAGACTCACCTCATGAGGGGAAATAATCTGCAAAGAACTCAAATTGACAAGTTTTCTAATTTCTTACTGAAACTAACCAATCTTCCCAGAAGAGCAGCTGATGCACTCCTAGACATTTGTTCATTTGTGTTTAAAACTTGTCCACACCAAATCCTGAATCTATATTCATAACCACCCAAACTTGGAAGCAATCAAAATGACCTTCAACAAGCAAATGGCTAAATCGACTGTGGTTCATGCATACAATGGAATGTTATTCAGTGATAATATTTGATAAGACTGGAGTCCCGAAAAGATGTGGAGTAATCTTAAATATATAATGCCAAGGGAAAGAAGCCAATGTGAAATGGCCACATTCTGTACGACTCTAACTGTATGACATTCTTGGACAAAGTACAACAATAAAGAAAGTTTTAAAAAAGAATTACTAGTTACCATTCTTTGAGTTTGTGAACTCTGTATATCTGCTCAATCTTTATGAATCAAAAACTATTCTAAATGTACAGCTTATTGATAAAAACAAAATAAGCATAAATTAAAGCATGATACAATCAATTAGATCTTCCTATATGGTAAAGACTTGAAATGAGCCAGCCACTGCTTTTGGAAATCATATTAAATTCTGGAATGTCAGGAAATGTGCAAAATTATAGAACGGGGAAGAAATGAAGGAGAAGGAAGAAGGAGGTGATTGAAGCATTTTAAGAAGCTCTCCTTGTGTTAATTTTAATTATAATAACTGAATAGGTCACCATGGTACCACAACCTGACTGCAGACTGCTATATCAAGAAAAGATTTATAAAGCTATATATCTCATTGCTGTTCTTTCCAATGACTCTGGAAAATGCCACTGGACTTCCAAAACCCTAACTTATATTTGGACTCCTTCCATCTTTGACTCATATTCTAGTGTTGCTGACCATTAAAATGAATATTTCAGTAAGTCTGGAACAGTCTCATTAGTCAAAGCCAAGTTTCATATGGCTTGTGCACTTTAAGAGGTTAATATACCTAGTTCAGCTTGCTTTGTTCAAAAGTATTAAATAGAAAGGTTATAACATTCAAAGAAAAGCAAAGTTCACTGGGTAAGACCTCGCCAATATAATGGAGCATAAAACCTCGAGAAAATTTTACCATAATATTTTATGAAACATATGCACATAGTCCCTGGAACAGAATCCAAATTAAATGGTTTTGAAGGTCAGTTCAAAGTCACCATATATACAATAACAATAGCTCTCTGAGAAAAATATATTCTTTCAAAATTGCCAAGACCTGAAAGCTTCTTTCCTTACTTTATTATCAATCCAGTAGTGTCTTTTATAAGGAGTGGTAGTAATCTACTAACATAATAATGCTAATTTTATCCAAAGCCTAATGTTTAGTCAAGTTTTCCAAATGTCCCTACTAGCACACTCTTGTGTTCCCGAGCAGTAATTCTAGAAGGGAGGAGTAATTTAAGTATGAAAAAAAATATAAAAAACTAAAAACAATTATGTGATTCTCAGCTCAAAACCAATTATATAAAGCTATTGATGAAAGAAGGAAAGTAAATAGGCATTATTAGTTAATCAGACTACCAGGGCAATTCTGATTCACCCAAGGGGAAGGAAGCAAAGGTCCACTTTGCATGACGAAGGTCAGATTTCTGCAGGCAAAAAATGAGATTTCAATAGAAGCTGACTGTTCCTGGGTTGTCACTGTCTGTGGACAGTGAGGCCCTGAAAGGTCAAAGAACTTCCAAATTGTGCTCCCTGCTTGAGGGACATCCCTTGGGCTACCTTAATCTATTTAAAGACATTAAAACTTCTCTTATCTAGTTCTCATTTTATACTGTTAAGCCTTACTACTTACTATATACCAGAAATTCAGTACATAGCTGGTTTGAAAGGAAAAAAAAAACTATCTACTATTATATGAATCTTAAAAGACAGGATCAAAAATTAAAAAAAAAGACAGGGTCTACTCATTTAGCAAGTTCTTTTAAGTCTAAGATTGAATTCAGTTAAATTCAAGTAGACAGCAAAAATTGACAATCTGGGTCTAATGACAAGGCTTAACTCTGTAATAGCTGACCTGGTGTTCTCCTGGGTGATCTATGTCCATACTCTAGATTCCAGTTAATATGATGTAACTTTATACAAAATCATCTTAAAGCAACATCCATAATAACAATCTACATTTTCTTATGGTAAAATTTTAGCATTCACTTTTTTTGGTAAGATTTTATGGTAAAATTTTGGTCTTTTTGAGACAGGGTCTCCCTGTAGCCCCAGCTGTCCTGCAACTGGCTCTGAGACCAGGCTGGTCTTGAACTCAAAGAGATCCACCTGCCTCTGCCTCCTGAGTGCTGAGATTAAAGGTGTGCATCACCACACCCCTGGCCCATTTACTTTTTTATAATGACTTTTCAGACAGTGGAAGCAACAGTGGCTGAAGAGTGATTAATTGAAATATCTCAATGTTCCTCTGTGGAATGCAAAGATATGTCTACATTATCTCACAATGCAATTGTCAATACACCAAATGGATTATATTTCTCAGCGCTGAATAGTTCCACCTATTTATAATTAATGAAGGGTATCTCTAAGTATTTTAGCTAGTGTAGAAAACATCTGTGGTTAATTACATTAGAACTTTCCTAAGAAGACAATGGGAATTGAATTAAGAACATTCTGAAGCCCCTGTAGAGATATTGAAGTATTAACGGCTGTTCAAGAAAATTTATTGTTACAATGCTTAAAAATGTTTGGTTTTACAGATCAGCAGCCTGTCACTTCATAAATTTCAGATTTTAAGTAGAAATTGAATAGATATAAGAAGTGGGAAAATTCAGAAAATATATCATTAGGCAGGCCAGGGACCTTGCCTCTGTTCTGTCTCTCTGCATAGATTTGAGAAAGGGTGTATAACATATATACTGGGCAGGATTTTGTTGTGGATTGAGAATTTCAATGAGAATAAATTAACAGCTTGTTATTCATTCTTCACAGAGGGAAAACTAAACCGTTCTCATGGAAACAGTGGGATATAAAATACCAGTTTTTTAGTACTTGTTATTTTAAAAAAGATGAAATTTTCCTTCTGGAGGCTTGAAAGCCCAAAATGCCACTTCCTTCAAGGACAGTATCAGCACTGCTGTCAGTTTCTTGCCCAGTGATAAAAACATGTTCAAAGCCATAGGATCAGGGGGACAGCCATGTCTTGAATGTAAAGGCATTACTCATCAGGAACTTTCTGTCATAAGGAGACTGACTGGAACACTGTTTTCTTTCCTTTTAGTGACTACTTGGGCTCTTGCATTACAGTCCCTGTCTCGACTGGGGCAACATTAACACCTTTGTTAATAGCTCTTACACATAATACTGGTAAAATGAAATGTAAGTCTCATATTTTATGAATCAATTTTCACAAAAAACAACCCACATGTATACAGTCTCACTCTTTGCTTTCTTCTTATCTCAGAGAAGTCTATCTATAAGAAAGTCAATAGGGTTTATAGGTAACAATGTAAAATTCTGGTGCAATACATAAAGCTCAGTCATTCTTGCCTGCAAATTGGATTCTACTAAGGTAGTTTATGCACCTTAACATCCTAGAAATGCAAAAATCACTAGGCTATAAAAATAAAAGGCACAGATTACTTTGAGAAACTTAAGCACTCTCCCCTAGTATCTGGTACCATATGAGCTACAGGGTAGATAATAAAATTTTTATTCATGGTTCATTTTATTTTTAAATCTTCATTATGCCACAGGTAAATTATGTGACAGAAAATGGCTTTAGCATGTGTTTGTACAGTCTATCTACATCTATTTTAATTACTTGAAATTGCTTGGGAAAATGAATATAATTATTTGAAATCATCACTGTGGAATATATATATATATATATATATATATATTATACTTCAAAATGTCCTGGGTAAAAATACAATATATTAAGGTATATGTTCTTTGAATACCTATTCAGGTGAGCTGTAGATATAAACTTTCAAATTGGCAATTATGTCTAAATAGCTGCATTTGCTAAACATTGCAAGCTTTAGAACAGAATGTAGACAATTGTTATTCATTTTCATCTCTACCTATTATTTAAATATATTGACCATAGTCAGAAAAGCATATAACACATTAACTATCACATATCAATGATGTTCAAAAAGAAAAAGAAGATGGACAAACAAATAGGCCTTCCGGCCACTGGACTGTTTACTAAATTCCAATAGAAGCTTCATTATACATATGTTCCCAAAAGAATTCTAATGTAAGTTCATAGGCACTTGTGTATTCTTACTTGTGAGAATACTAGGGACAAATTTGTGTTCTGAGTTCTGCAGTCTGTAGACCATTAGGCAAGTAAATTTGATCTAACTATGTTCACCACATCAATAATTGAAATTTTAAAAGGTGAAAATACTTATCAGGCTGGTCGTGGTGGAGCATGCCTGTAAGCCTAGCACTTAGGAGGCAGAGGCAGGTGGATCTCTGTGAGTTCAAGGCCAGCCTGGTCTACATAGTGAGCTCCAGGCCAGCAGGAACTAAAGGGAAACCCTGTCCTCAAAAAGAGACCAAATAAAAAAAAAAAAAAAAGAAAAGAAAAAACTTATCAGGCAAAATAACACTTTTTGTACCAATTGTTTTTAGTAAATGGTTGGAGCAAAATAGGAAATCAGGAAATGGAGGAAATTCGAGGTCCTTACAGAGGAAAACAGCTACATATCTATTTCCCTTTAGTCTAACCATTATTGCTAAAATATAATAATGTGACTAAAAACCAAATATGATAAGCTTTTAAATTTTAGAAAGTTTGATTGTATAATGGATCAACTGGTGTAGGAAGAAGAAGTAGGTGAACAGGTATGCATGTGTGGGCCTGTGTATGTGTACCAGAATACACACATGTGCTTGTGGATATTTGTCTCAGGAAGGTGTTAGGTAGGGTACACTAAACTTGAGATGCCTTCATTTCCATCTACAGAGTGCAATATGAAACCTAAATATGTCATGAAAGAGTAAGTGTTGTTCTTGCTAAGTCAACTTACCAGTTTTCCTCAGGGGAAAATCATCCTTGGCATCCTGGGATCCTCCAGGTAATGTGTACTTGTATGATGGAGATGTTCCACTAAGCGGTGGGGAGCTTTGATCCAGTGACGTGTGGTGAGCAGCCCTACAAAAGACAAAGAAGGTTATTATAAGGCTGGATTGAAGGACTGGTTGGTCAGCAATAATCAGCTGTACATGCTATGTATGCACATGTCTTGGCTGTGCTTATGTCATTTCTCCTTTCTGTATACAAACCACAGGTCCCTATAGCAGAATGTTGTGGATTGATGTTGGATTCTTAAGAATGCCCACCGTGGTCTGGTCATTCATTCACAACTAAAATTTCACTTCACTAAAAGTAGGAATTGAGATTTCTATAATCTGAAATTATCATGTATGATTTCTCAATAGGTAGATTAAGAAAAAGACATCACTTGAATACTTGGGAGTTGCAAATATAGAACAAATGTGGTAAAAGTGAACATGTCTCAAGAGTTCATTACTGCTAGGTGATGCATGAGTGCTAGCCATGTCCATGAGGAGGGGCTTGATTCTGCAAAGACAGCAGAGTCTACAGTCCCAGGGCTCCTGACTAGTGTGAAAGAGAAAGCACATTCTTCAAAATAAAACTAATTAAAACGATTTCTTTTTCCTGGATGAAAATATTGAAAAATATCTAATCGTGCTATCAGATGAGAGTTTATAGGACTGAACTCAGGCTACACAGTGCATACAAACATCATAATTATTACATATAATAGAAACAATGCATAGGGTATAGGGCCACCATAATGAGTGTTCAATCACATGATTTATTTGACAAAAGTACATTCTCAATAATTACTGGCTGAAGGACATTTTATGTACCTAAAACTGATAAAAATAGTACTAAAAGCAGACTGTTATTCTGATCTTTTTATGGAGAAGGAAACCGATCCTTAAAGAATGTAAGGAAATTGTTCACAGCCACATAATGGATTCCTGTAATTCAGATTCCTAAGTCAATGATTTATGGTATCTGAAATTGGACTATACAGAAATTCAATTCCATATAAACAAGAAAAGATCACTAAGTAACATGATGAGCCACGTTTAATATACTCAAGAGAACAGTTAAAGAATTTTCAGCTGATAAATTATTTCCAAATAGTTGTTTCTCATTAAAAATATCTGTTCTTAAGGATGTTTGAATTTTGAAAGCGTGATGAGTTGGTTATATAATACGAAGACAATTTTAGGCAACCAAACTGTATTTCTTTATGAACACTATGATACCAATTAATTTCTCAGGGCAACTGATGTGTATGCTAGACAGGACATACTTGTTCAAAAGCATAACATATATGCAACCTGTTTGTTACCTTAGTTTGTGATGCATGGAAAGGCAGATACCTATAAAATAGACTTATAAGTACAATAAGTCAATTTAAAATCTCCTGGGATGCTTCCAATTTCCATAAAAGCATTAATATTTACTTTGTGTCACTGTAATATGAGGGACTGAAAAATATATTCATGTAAAATCTTAAGATCATTTAGCAGATTTATGAGAAGAAATGAAACCATTATCTAATATGATAGTCTATTATCAAATATGATTTATCTATCCATTCTTCAATGTGATTCTGAAAAATAACATATTATTCATATTTCATAGAGAAAGGAATTACATAGTAACCATCTGCCAGGCTCAAGGAAATATGGTTCCATAAAAACTCTAATGGCACAGTGTTTCATGCTGTCAGTTTGTATGTCAGAAGCCAAGCTCTTACTTCACTGAGTAGAAAGAAATGAAGTAGAGTGGGCAGAGTTGAACTAGTCACTAAATAGATGGTTTTATTTATTTAGCCACTTGTCTTCTTTCTCTTCCTTTATTCCTTTCCCCTTCTTATCTTCCCTGTTTTTTTATTTAATAAAAAAATCATCCGAATTTCTCAAAATAGCTTTCTTTAATTTTACATTAAACCACCTAAAACAAAATAAAGCCACAATCTGCCAATTCTTCAGAATTTATATATAGACATGAGATGTATCATCTGAGAATAGAAACAGTTCAAAGTACAAATCCATCCCTGGGTCCCAGCCCATGTGTCACTTCAACACAGTAGAGACAGATGATCCCCCTTGCCCTCACTGATAAGAGCTAGTGCTAATCAGGCATGCTCTCTTACCTACCTTCTCATACCTTTTCTCCTAGAATCTTTCCAACAGCCCTGATGGCAGATGCAATCATTATCCTTTCTTATGGAAAAGGAAATTCATTCTTAAAGAATTCAAGAAACCAAGAAGTGGTAGGCCCAGGATTTGCACCTAAGTCAGTCAAACACAGAACCTCTGCTCTCTACCCTTGCAATGGAAACAGCCAAAGAGCCAACATACGTGTACCAGAGCTTGGGATGGCGGCTCACGGAATGAGTCTTTCCATTAGCTGGAGTGTCTTTTGTTGCTGATTTACTCAACAGGAATTCTTGAAGCTTCTGTTTTACTTCTGTGCTGGCCACTGCCCCTGAAACACACACAGAAATGAATGCTGACAGAGAGGACCTTCTCACACTTCAAGAACACTTAACAAAGGTTAAGAAGGAACATCACTGATTACAGCATATGCAGTTTTCCTACTAAAGGAAGATTTCAGAATGTTCATAGGCTTTAGAAAATAGCAGAGTCCTAGTGTGCAAATGTTACTTAAATTGCATATTTTCATAAGACCTTCAAGGAATTTGTTATTTCAGAATTTGTTTTTCAGAAAAGGGCTTCTAAGAATTAATAGTAATTTATATTTCAGTTTAAAAGTTTTAATAGAAAATATTGTTGAGAGTTGGGTCTGTAGGCCAATGTAGGTAGGCACTTGCCTACCATGTGTGAGGCCCTGTGTTCAATTTCCAACACTGTTACATAATAAATAAATAAATAAATAAATAAATCCACTACTAAGTGATGAAACACTGGCTTTTAATTTTAGTTTTTATTCAGTAATGTTGAGGGCAATAGCCGATTACTTCAACGTTAAAATGATCGTTTCTGAATTTCTGATTAAAAAACTCAACATTGTTTTAAAATCCCTTTGAGTATTAAACAAATAAATATTGCTGACAATTTCAGTACAAGTCATCAACCCTTCAACGACCCAAGTTTGAACTGAATGGAGAGGAATTATTTGGATCTGTCGCCCCCTGGTGGATGATTATTTTGCACATTTTCTGTCTTGAAACTTTTCCAAAGTCCAAGTACCCAAGAAGGAAACAGAGGCACACTGTAACGTTCAGGAAAATTGTTGTTTGGGCAGGAAGGAGGAAGGAATGAAGAGACGCCAGAATAACTCTGTAAGGGAGCATTTTACATTATGTCACTTTAGTGTGACATTAGTTTGAAAGCCAAAGAACAGAACCCTGTTTACTTCTCATTAGGCGCCACAGGGCTGATATGGAATGTGCTTTGCATTTTAGTCTGTAAATCGTATTTTAATTAAACACTGACGATTTTGATCATTTTAATCCCATTTTTATCAGGTTCCTTGTAAGGTGAGCTAAAGATACGGGAAGAGCGGCCGTCTTTTATGCTGTCGCCTCTTACTTTCTCGTCCTCTGTCTTTGCCTCTGAGAGGAGGAAGCTGCTGCTCTCGGCGATGCCTCTCTACTTCCTGTTCTTGCCTCTGCTGCTCCAGTTTCTGCTCCTTTTCTAGGAGTTCTTGCTGCTGTTTTATGGCTAGAAGTTCCTGTTGCAACTTACGAGAAGAGAAAGACATGAGGGTGTGCAATTTCTTTAACTTTGAAGTCATCCCTCACTGCCCCAAACTGAAAGATTATGAGTTTTTGGATTTAGTTATTGTTTCACCCGCTGTTTTATGATTGAAAACTGAAGACAAGTAACTGATATCATCATGGTCTTAATAGCACTCACAAGCAAGTTTTTAAATAATTCTGTTACTTGAGCCTTCCTATCAATAATTACAGGGTCCATTCAGGTTGTTTTAGTGTTGTTGACTAAATTTTAGTTCTGTCCTGTCTGCTATGAGACATGTGAACAGGCAAAGGCATAGACTGCCCAGATGTCTGTTTCCAAAAGTCTCTCACATTATAAATCTATAATTATAGAACTAAATCTTCAGTTTTTACCCTGAGAAATGGTGTAAATCTAAAGAGAACAGGATGGTGATATGAGTTAATTTGGGAGAAGTCTACATGAAATAGGACAAAGGCTAAAATTTCAAAATTGTACAGAGGAAGTCCTCGTTAGAGTGACATAGTTTATTTATCCATGTATCTCCTTCTACTCTAAAAAACAAAAAGCAGAAAGTTGGGATCTTTCATCAAACACATGGAAATTTCTAGATTAGAGACATGGGCTCTAAATGAAATCACTTCCGCAAGCTATGCTCCCTTGCATCATTTGAGCTTATTAATCCTTTGAATTGATTTCAAACCATACAGAATATGAATATGAAGTATTTGTTTCAGCCTTCTGAAAGCATTAGTTTCATTTCAGACTGAGATATACATATCTATGAAGAATAGCAAATGGGTCCACTGAAGAATAATGAAAGACTCAATTTCCACTTAGCCCTTGTCATTAGTAGGCATGACATCTGGACAAGATACCAAGCTACTCAGAAACGTAGTTCTTTATAGGTAAGATACACATAATTTCTCTCATATGGCATATTCATGATTCATATAAAATTAAGTTTAAATAATACAAATTTCAATTATTACTATTTATAGATTTGAATACTAATTAAAGTATAATTCTTCATTTTATGCTAGGTACCCATAACTCAATATATTGTACTAAAGTAATAGAACAAATTTATAAACTATATGAAATAGTATCAGGACCACTATGGAACATTATCCAACCCCCAAAACATGATTTGTAGCATTTTTACTTATTATCTGTATTAAAATCTTGATGTCCAGGGTTTCATACACTGTATTTTGATGGTTTCAAAATGCTCCCTTAGTACTTACAAATTCATAGTTCTGTTCAAATTCCATTTTAATGTCAATTCTATATAGATACTAAACTGGTCAAAATGACTATATATTTCATCCAAAGCCTTAATGGAATCGAACTTTATTTCCTTTGAGCAATTCAAATTCACAAAATTTAATCATCATAGCCACTACTTATTACAAAGATTATAGGAATGAGATTGAGATTTAAAAATTAGAAAGAAATTTTGTGCTAGAGAGATAGTTCAGCAGTTAAGAGCACTGGCTGCTCTTGGAGAGGACCTGGGTTCAATTCCCAGCACCCACATGACATATAACAACCATCTGTAACTCCAGTTTCAGGAGATTTGATGTCCTCTTCTGACCTAGGCAGAGGCTGCACGACACAGGTGCACTTACATTCATGCAGTTGATAAAGCTATACACATAAAAAATTAAAATATTAAAAATAATTGGAAGAAATAAAGCTTCACACCGCCATTTCCATATGTTCTGGCCCACAACTGAGAAAGTGTAATAGGAGCTTTGTGGACCAATGAGCTAAGATCACAAATCTTAGAGCAAGGAGATACTAGCTGTGTAGCTTTGGAAAGTAACTGAATTTCCCTCTGTCTAAAAGGACTAAGGGAAAAGAGGGAGAACTTCATGGAACACAGAAGATGAGGGTGATGACAAAAGCCAGAGTTCAAAAGCTAATACAATGAAAGCTTGAAGTACTGTCTTCCTAGTGCAAATAAATCTAAATGAATGTTAAAAGCAACAACCTTTAGCCCTACCCCTAAAACAGTACTGAAACAAAGTAAATAAAAGGTTAAGGAAGTATATAACTCCCTAATCTTAAAAATGTAAACATGTCTTCAGCTTCTGACAAAATAACTTACTACTTTAGAAAATCATTTTAAAAGCTACAATTTTCTTTTAGCTGTCTCATAATCTTTACTCTCTCGAGAGCCTCTTTCCAACTTTTTCCAGAGGTCATTCAACCTACTGTGTCATTTTATTTGTGCCACAGAAACAATTATCTGCATGCTACCTTTAGGTTTTAAGTAAAATCAAGTAATACATTACTTATAGTTTACATTAATAGTAAGAAGAACTGAACATTAATGAAGAGAAGAAATCCAAAACCAAGCAACTTGTAATGCTTAGCAGCATGGCTCGATAATCAGAGCACCAGAGCTCACACAGAAAAGAAAATGGACTACATAGTTCCTCAGATTTTGAAGTATGAAGATGAACAGAAATTTCAGTCCTGCTTCATTGCTAAATGAGCATGCTCAGAAGGACTGAAGAAAGAGATCTAGACACTAATGTTCATATTATTGCTTCAAAGGTAGGACTGAAATAATATTTGGCATTCATTTAAGATTAAATATATATATATATATATATATATATATATAAGAGTAAAAAGGTTTTTCTTTTAACATTAAAAAAATAGTCCCATGAGATATTAATCTATTTAATTATAAAACCCAAAGCATTTCACTTTTATTATGAAGATATTTTATAGATCAATAATATTGAAGAATTTTTAGTAAGGTTCACCAGGTGGATAAAAAGGTACATTGTATATTAGGTACCGAAGAACCTTTTTTGCAAATAAGAAAATATGAGCTTTATAGACTAAGAAAACATCATGCAAAACAAGAATAGTACATTTATCGTCTTAGACAAGGTAATTAAATGTAACAAGTTAGTTATCTATATTAATACCACATCCATGTATTTACTTGATATATAATAGATTAAGTGCCTTCATTACAGTCTAGTAAAATCAGATGGGATGCATAACTCTAGTAATTATTAAATGTAAGTTATCTGTGAAGGAGCTGAAGACAAAAGTAAAATTTCATTGTAAATATTTTGTGCTTTTAACAGTAAATTCGAATTAAGTGTCTGTTTAACTGAAGCAAACACTGCTGTGCTTTGCTTTTCTAGACGTTTGCTCATTTGATAGCCTAGGTTATTTCCAAACTCAAGATCCACATGTCTCTAATTCTCAAGTTCTGAGATTAGAGCCCTCTGTCACCCCACCCTGGAAGATCCTTGTGTTTAAATGTCTTCATCAATTTGGAGCAATTTTGATAAAACATATAACTAAATCTACAGTTATGTTTTCAAGTGAAGACACCAAAGAAGAAATTAATAATTAGGCATATACTAAGTAATCAGATAATCAAATAGGATAGCATAAAAATTCTGGGATATAGCCATATTTCTCCCATGATAATTTAAACAATAGTCAAAAGGTGTCATTTACTTTCATAGTCCTTTCAAATTTTCTTATCTACAGTGTGTAAAAACATTGAAACATTTGTGGCATGAGTTTTGCATATAAAACTCTTACACTTTCTTATGGTATTATTTGCAATATATGCATTATAGAATGATTTCTATAAGGAAGAACATCTACATATTGACCCAAAGAAATAAACAAAGCAAACAAGTCAAAACAGAAAAAATGCTCTCTGTGTTCCATTGACTACTTTATACTTTCTGAAAACTAGCACACACAGATTCTTTAGAAATACAGCATGGGGTGGGGCTGGAGAGATAGACTAGCGGTTAAGAGCGCCAACCGCTCTTACAGAGGACGCCGGTTCGATCCCCAGCACCCACATGGCGGCTAAGAACCGTCTGAAACTCCAATTCCAGGAGAACTCCAGTTCCAGGGGAATCCGATACCCTCTTCTGACCTCCGCGGCGTTGCACGACACGGGTGCACAAACTTGCATGCAGACAGTACATTCATACACATACAGAAATAAATAAAATAAAATTAAATTAAAAAAAGAAAAAGAAAAAGAAATACAGCATGGGCCTTTCCAGGCTCAGGGTCCTTCTCGGTGGCAACTAGACGGGGCAAGGGAAGTTGCAGGGAAAATCTAAATGGGAGAGTGAAGTTTCTGTTCTCTTCCAGAAGCAAAGCAGACATTTAACCAGTACTTACCCAAGTTTTCCACTAGTACAATCACAATTTCCTTCAAGCTACACATCCATGTCTTAACAGTGAACTCCCCATCCGTGCTCCCATGTTGGTCTTTTGCCCACATCGTGGTGCAGATGCCCTGATTGAGAAGGTCAGAGACAAAGACACATTTGCTACCTTGATGTGCTCCTGAAGCTGAGCCTGGTGCTGCCTTGTCAAATTCTCATGCTGCTTCTGAAACTCTGCTATCAGGAGCTGCTTCTGAATTTGCTGCTGCTGTTGAATAAGAAGTAACTCTTGCTGTAGTTGCTTCTCACGGACGACAGGGTCAACCATGGGCATCATCATCCTGAGGTCTGTCCTTAGGTCTAAAGGTGAGATGGGATCCAGGCCCATAGGAACCTCTGATTTTACATCCACTGGAGAACCAAGAAAGAATGCAGCACGTGAGGAACAGAGGTTGGGAAATGAGCAAACTGATTTGTAAACAAACCAAGAAAAAAAGAACCCCATGTCCTATAAAATACACTTAAAATATGAGTCTAGTAATAGCCTTGCAATAATAAAAAATGTTTTATACATCAAATTTGATAAAAGGTCCATATGCTAATTTCTGCTTAATAATCTGTACTCTGCCTCAAATCTTCTACAGTTGTCTTTGTTCAAATAGATGGATTCAACTATTCAGAGGTATCAAAGTCATTCTTAAACTATTTCTGTTGAACCACAAAATTTGAGTTAACTAAAAACCAAGAAATGCAAGATAAAGGGAAGATTTTGGTAATCAGATTCAAAAGATAAATTCTGCCTTAAAAATAAAACATATGACAGAGTATTAACATCCAGATTATATAGACTACAAAAAAAAAAAACAAGGAAGAAAATAAATGACTCACTCAAAAGATGGAGTAAAGAGCTGAACAGAAAACTTCACCAGTGAGGAAGTAAAGATGGCTGAGAAGCATGTTAAAATGTGTTCAACATCATTACTAATTAAGGAAATGCAAATTAAAACCAGTCTAAGATATTTCACTCCAATAAGACTGGCTAAGAACAAGAAAACAAAAGATACCAAAAGCTGGAGAGGTTGTGGGGAAAGGGGAACACTCATCCACTGCTGGTGGGAATGTAAACTTATACAACCACTGTGGAAAGCAGTGTGGGGAATTCTTAAAAGACTCAAAATAAGCCCACCACCTGACCCATTCATACCACTCCTGAGTATATACCCACGAAACTCATCCTACAGCAAAGATACATGCACATCTATGTTTATTGCAGCTCTCTTCACAATACTGAAGAGCTAGAACCAACCCAAATGCCCCTCAACTGAGGACTGGATAACAAAAATGTGGTACATCTACACAATGGAGTTCTATGCAGCAGTAAAGAAAGATGACATCATGAACTTTTTAGGTAAATGGATGGAACTAGAAGGTATTATGTTAAGTGAAGTAACAGAGTCCCAGTAAAACAAACAGGGAATGGTTTCCCTCATTTGCGGATACTAGCACCAAATCCCCCAATTGAAAGACAAGCTGAGCAACGTTATTGTTGTATTTCTTTCTGTCTGAAAGCAACTGTGATGTTACAATGTGAATCTCTTAATGGGCCCTAGAATTAACTTACCACTTACTTTCAGACATGAAAATTAACATATATGGGTGGAAGGTATATATTCATATTTTAAAGTAATATAAAATTAAAGGGGAAATGTGAATTCTTAAACATATTTCAGAGTTAGCATACAGTTTATTCCCGGAGGACATAATTCTGGTACATAGATGATGTTTATATAGGCATATTTTGGAGCAATACAAATGGGAGGAAACAACAACATAAGGACTAGGTCAAAGAATGAATTGATACAGTTAAATTCTGCCCCAAACAATAAACATCAGTAGAGAAAAACTTTAAAAAGACTGAGAGATCCAGGACATATATGCTAGAATGAATGAACTGGGGTGGGGTGGGGGGAGCAGAAAGGGGAAGGTGTCTAAATTGAACTGAAAAATGATGTATGAAATACACAAAACATCAATAAAAGTAGTATATTAAAAATAAAAATAAAACATATAGGGACTGGAGAGATGGCTCATTGGTTATGAGCACTGGATAGTCTTGCAAAGAACCCAGGTTCAGTTCCCAGCACCCACATGGAGGCTAACAACAAACAAACTTCAGTTCCAAGGGATTCAATGCCCTCTGCTGGACATAGGGATTGCACGCACGGGGGGGATTAAACACAGAAAAAGACTCATAAAGATAAAAGAAATAAAATAAAGTACATAATGCAATACAGTTGCATCATTACAAGACCTAGCAAAGAAAACAAATCTGCCTCCAAAATGTGGGTAATAATGGGGCCAAGTTCGCAAGTGAAGAAGTGACAGTAGCCAAGCTCTTAACTGCTGGTTTCTAAATAGCAGTCATCCATGCTGTGAAAACCTCTATCGTGAAATACACAGGACCAAAGAAGCACAAACCTTCAAGTCAATATTTAATCAACCCACAGGAGGAAGAAAGATTGGATGCTCTAAGGATAGCTATGGAAGGCTATTTAACTTGATAAAAATTAAATTTGACAATGTATATGAAGTGTGAAGCACAATTTGTGTACATAGTAATGCTGCCTCCCAACAAGAAGGAGATCCCACAGACAGGGCGAAGTGGGTGCCAGGTGTCATGGCTAGCTTCTGTTCTGACTGGTCAGTGCCGATGCACTAGCGATGGTTAAACATTCTGAGGATGACTTCACCAAGAGGAATCAAAGAAGTTTTATAATTAAGTCAAGCATATCAATTTAAAGGAAACAGAGCCTTTGGAAGCATATGTTATAGCTCTTAAAAAAGTCAACAATTTCTCAGATATAGCCAGTTATTGGTGAGGAATATAGAGCAGAAAGACATAGAACAGACAGAAATAATGAAAATTTTAATTCCAAAAATATTCAAAATATTTTAACCTTATAAGAAACCTAACAAAATGGCCTGGCAAATCAACTGAGACATGCCAGTTTCCACCTCTACTCTAGAACCAAACTGATTGTTACCATGATTGTTTCACCTGGACAACCCTGAGGTTATTATTGCTGCTGAGTGTGAGCTCCTTCACCATTAAAATGGAGATAATTATAGGAACAACAGTAACAGAAGACTCACGAGAGATTGGACAGCAAGCCCTCCATAAAGCTTTGGTATTTCTTTGTTCATGGAATAAAAATGGTGACTTCTTAGATATTAAGTAACTCAATAATACTGACTGGCTAGCAAAACAAAATGTATGAGCAAATATGGAAATAAAATGGTAAGTGACTTCTATTACATATTATTACAAAATAAAACACTAACACACCTAGAGAAAAATGCATACAACTCAGCAACTGTAAATCCCCTTCAATAGCAAATACAAATCATAAATAAAATAAAGTATCAATATTTAGGGATTAAACATCACATATGATTCATGTTTATATATGTGCCTGTATGCATAAGCTCCACCTGATAAAGTAAGTGAACAAGCAAATTATTTATGGCAAGTGGTACTTCCAATTGGCATAAAAGTTCACAAAATCTGTCTACTGATATGAATCATAAAGACATTAAATATATCTACCATTTGATTCAAGTTTGCCACCTCTAGAAATAAATCTCACAGAGATAATAACAGAGAAAGATATTCCTTACCATATTATGTACTGCAGTATCATTTTTATTATCATTGTAATCACCTACTACATCTATTTGGGTTTAAAAATATGCAATCCTGGAGGGGGTAATAACTCAGTTGGTAAAGCCCTCGCCTTGCAAGCATGAGGACTAGACTTCAGTCTCCAAACCCAGGTTAAAAAATAGCTCATTGCTGGGCCTGGTGACGCACGCCTTTAGTCCCAGCTCTTGGGAGGCAGAGGCAGGTGGATCTCTGGGAGTTCAAGGCCAGCCTGGTCTATATAGAGAGTTCCAGGACAGCTGGGGCTACAGGGAGATCCTGTCTTAAAAAGAACACACACACACACACACACACACACACACACACACACACACACATAGCCCAGCAGGTTGGTACACACTTGTAATCCAGTGCCTGGGCAATAGGAATAGTAAGAGACTTGAGGCTTACTAGCCAGCCAGCCTACCTTGGTGAATTCTAGAGCAGTGTCTGAAAAAATGGGTGGCACCTGAGGAATGGCAATGGAAATTGTCCTCTGGCCTCCACATGTATGTTCATATGCTCACAGTCATTCACATGCATCCCACACACATTAGTTTGCACACACCTTCACACATACATACACACACACACACACATATATATACATATCTATATATATATATATATATATACAATCACTAAAAATGTTTATGAGAGCATTAAAAATTAGCAATAATAAATGGGCATTTATATAATGGTCACCATTTAAACTACATAAACATAATCATTTTAGTCAATACATATATTTAGAGGGACCCTTAAAATCGTAGGCCTCATTCTGGAGGTTGAAAAAAAAAAGGGACAAAAAAAATCCAACCATCACTAAGCATCAATATTCTACTTGGGTTTTAGTCAGAATAGTCAGTAAATTCTGTTGCAAATAATGGTGACAAAAAGAACAGATGATTGTTGTGTTTTGGATGGAAATGAGTGAGTCTCTTCTTCTGAAGCTCTGAATTTTTAAAAGTTGAAGCTAATACTCTATTTCTGTATTTGACTTAGAAATTTAGATTCTAGATTGGGAACTCTCAAGTTTATGTTCTATGCAGATTTAAGAGTTAATTCTTAGTCCTTTAAGAAAGCCTAACTGTTATTCTGTCTACAAATGGTAAGGCTTCACATAAAAGTGCTTTTTCATGTCAATCGAATTAGACACATATATGACCACACAGAAGTAGAGTGAAATCAAGCTTCCTTTGCTAGCATCTGATTGATTTTTCAATGTAGTGATCAGAAGTCTGCACTGGAGAAACTTCATGTAGTATTTTAATTATAGTGGGAGAATGATTTATTAGTAAACTCTGGTTTGACAGTGATTATTATCATATGACAGTTGTTCAAGAAAATAAATGATTTGTGACAAATCTGAAAACAAATGAAGATGATGATCTGATGAATCTCTTAGCTGTAATCTGCAATGTAGAACTTCCGTTCAGGAATTTGGATCAATATGAGAGTTTAAGAGTTGGCATGAGCCCAGTCAAAAGCAATGGCTGTTAACAATATTTTCATGTTCACTTAAAAAAAGAGCCAAACTGTAGTTTTCTTGAAAATACAGATGAAAAAAAAAAAAAAAAAAACAATTTACCCTATGAAGACAAAATGTAAATTTTAAAAGACCCTGGGGTCTCCCCATAGTAGAATTCCTGTCATCCATAAACTATAAACATCAAACTCTGAAGATTTTTTCAAACAAACAAACAAACAAAAGATAAGGGGAAAATCCCACAATTCCCTGGAACCGTTATTGTAAACCTCAAAGGGTAATTTGACTTCTTAACCTGCTATCCCAACAGACATGATTGTGTCTAACTGCATGCCTTTGTTCACAGACTAATCACTAAATTGTGAAAAATCACCCTTAACTTACAAAAACTGCTCTTGATTATAAATAATTGCCCGAGACTGAGAAAAAGTGGCAGGCAAGATCCCAGTCTTTCTTCCAATTTATTCAGCAGCAATCCACATTCCATTTGTCTAGACTAAATATAGCAGCGTTTATACAAGAAATCAATAGTGCTTGCAGAGAGAAGAGCAAAGGCATGAATATTTCATCAAACTCGGAGAGAAATGGCAATCAGCAGAGCAATGGCTCTGGCTAGGTCCTCTTTGGCCTGTTGGATTAGCTCCTGCTCCTTGGACAATAGCTCATCTCTGTCTAATCACAGGCCTATCGTAGCCATTCTTTCTATTTTTAGAAGTAATTGCATTGTGGGTGACAAAGGCTCATCTTATTCTAAAAGGAATGTTAGGTTTTCTTACATCTTTGCTGACAGGCTAAGAAGCTTCCCCAGGAACAATAATAGTAACACAAGTCTAGGACTGAGTTTCAACAAGTGACAGTCATTTCTGTATACAGAATGTGAAAGCAAAAGCCCTGTGTTTAGCTGCCATATATTAAATACAAACAATCGAGTTACAAGGAAAAATGAGTCCCCAGTGTTAACAATGAATAAGCGGGACCATCTCTGTTTACATCCTTTGTTTGGGAAGATGGAGAATTCCTCAATTTGACATAGAAAGTGGTCAGTGCCTCCTACGTTAGGACACTGACGACAACAGATATATTCCTATTACCTTAGTTATCAACGAAACGTTTTTTTCTTTTTTTTTTAATTTTATTTATTTCCATATGTGTATGAATGTATTGTCTGCATGCAAATCTGTGCACCCGTGACGTGCAATGCCGCGGAGGTCAGAAGAGGGCGTCGGACTCCCCTGGAACTGGAGTTCTCCTGGAATTGGAGTTTCAGACGGCTCTCGGCCGCCATGTGGGTGCTGGGGATCGAACCCCGGTCCTCTGCAAGAGCGGTCAGCGCTCTTAACCGCTAGGCCATCGCTCCAGGTCCCTGAAACGTTTTTTCTAACAAGTGAGAAAGCTTTAACACAAATAGCTTTATTTATTTTTGGTCTTTTTGAGACAGGGTCTCCCTGTAGCCCCAGCTGTCCTGGAATGTACTCTGTAGACCAGGCTGGCCTTGTACTCACAGAAATCTGCCTGCCTCTGCCTCCCAGTGCTGGGATTAAATGTGTGCACCACCAAGCCCAGAGAAATAGCTTTATTTTAACATGTTTCTCTGAGATTATAAATACATGCAGACAAACATGTTATTTTAGAGCTTACATTTTCCAAATGTCGATCCTGAATACATTTTTTTAAATATTTATTATCTGGTCCTAATCAGCACTTTACAAGCACCTGGTATTCTTTGTTTGTAAACTCTTACTTCTTTGATAGCTTCTTTTCTGCTTATCAACAGATTTATTTTCTCAAAACAATGTTCAGTTACTAATGAACTTGTAAGTGAATTCAGATTATATATGTTTATAAAAATTATAATTGTTTACATAACACATATACATGTTCAAGAGAAATGTGTTTGCTTTTGTTCAACATCAGGATAAGAGTCAATTCTGAGTGCTAAGCACAAATGGTATAGCCATAGCTTTCTTTTAAAAATATTAGATATCTGTGGATTACTATTTAGATAAATGTTATGACTGCACCAACAGAGATCATTTGCTGGCCCAGCCATTGTGGTTATTAAGCTTTGGAACTGGGTTGGACCATTAGTTACTTTCCTCCCTTAGCAACTTTCATAGTATCCCCTAGAACAGTAACAGCTAGTCTCCAGGAAGGAGGCTTCCAGCTCAGTTACAGCTTAGTTCCCCTAAGTCCTATGTCCAAAGTATGTCCTGTCTTCAGCAATAGTGTGTTACCTTCAAGTTCTGAGAAGTAAAAAGGGCTGTGGAAATAGCCTGTGCTATTTTGGCAGTCTTTTGGACTACCCCAATTAACAACTCAAAAGGCAGTTTCTCCTGTCTAGCATGGTATTCCTTGTTATATATCCTTCAGGTATATTCAGACACTCACCTTCAGACATTGAATGTGTATTTTTCAGGGGTCAGTTTGTGTTAAAACATTTCCCTCTCACTTTTTATGCCACCTAAGATTTACTTCTCTCTCCTTTCATTCTCCCTGTCTAACCTCCCTCCACCCTCCCCTGTTTAGTACCCTGTTTTCCCCTTTATGATACCTGTCTCCTATTATCCCCCCCTTGTCTTGAGTTCCTTATGCCCTTCCCTCCTCCTTTCCCAGTTGAATAGCACCATTTTCCCAGATTTCCCCTCGCTAACATTTGTTTCCACTGTCTCCTTCTCTCCGGTTCCTTCTTTCCCTTTACATTTGTGCTTCCTTTCCATTTTCTTGGTTCCAGATGTTACATCAGGATATACACTCACATATATCCTGGGGACTGCTGTTAGGATCTCTAAGATCTCCAAATGAGGAAGATCACATGTCACTTGCTTTTCTAAGTCTGTGTCACTTCACTTAGTATAAGAGTTTCCATTTAACTACAAATTTAATCATTTTATCTTTCCTTACTGCTGAGTAGAACTCCATTATATAAATGTACCACATTTTCGTCATTCATCAGTGAGTGACATTTAGGTTGTTTCCATTTCTTAGCTATTAAGAAAAGAGCAGCAACAAACATAGATGTACAGATATCTCTACAGAAGGATGAGTCCTTGGGGTAAATGCCAAGGATTGGTATGATTTATTTTTAGTCTTTTAAGACTTCTCCATACTGATTTCCATAGAGGCTGCACAAGTTTGTAATCCCAGCGTCAGTGAGGCTTTTCCCTTTCTCCACATCGTTACCAGCATTTGGTCTCTTTTGTTCTCTTGACCTTAGCCAGTATGGCTGGGATAAGATGAAATCTTAAAATGGATCAATCTGCATTTCTCTAATAACTGAGGACATTGAGTACTTTTCAAGGTGGTTCTTAGCAATTTTTATTTCTCTGAGAACTCTCTATTCAGGTCCTTAGCCCATGTTTTCACTGGGTCATTTATTTTCTTGTGTCTTTGTTTTTTGAATTCTTTGTATATTCTGGATATTAATCTTCTGTTAGCAAGTGTAGCAAGTGAAGATTTTTCTCCCATTCAGTGGTCTTTGGCTGTTTCTTTTGCTGTACAGAAGCTTTTTATTTTACTGAAGTCCCACTTTTTGGTTGTTGATCGTAATACTTAAGCAACTGATGCTTGATTTACAAAGTCCTTCCCTGCACCTATATCTTGTAGGATACTGCCTGTGGTTTCTTATAGAAGTTTCAGAGTTTCAGGTTTTATATTGAGTTCTTTGATCCATTTGGAGTTGACTTTGGTCAAAGATAAGGGACCAATTTTATTCTTCTACAGGTGGAAATCCAGTTTTCCCAGAATGATTTGTTGAAGATGCTGTCTTTCCTCCATTATGTGTTCATGGAACCTTAATCAAATATCAGGTGGTTGAAATTGTATGCACCCATAGTCAGGTCTTCTCTTGTGTTCCACTGAGCTACACTTATGTATTTTGTGCCAGTACCATGCTACTGTTATGAATATAGCTCTGTAATATAGAGATCTGGTATGGCGATCCCCTCTAGCATTGCTCTTTTTGCCCCAAATTGCTTTTGGTTATCTGGGATCATTTGTGATTCCATATGAATTTTTAGGATGTTTTTTCTAGGTCTGTGAAGACTGTCATGGCCATTTTGATTGCCATTGCATTGAATGTATAGATTGGTTAATTCTTACCTTCATATCTGTTATAACAGCACAGCTATGTAGAGAAGCTTATGTGTTCAAAAGCAGGACTCTCATTGCTACTTGATCAGCTGGCTCCAAAGAAGAATCCATTCATTTTATTTCAGGTAAATGAATGGTAAACCCAGGGATGTAAACATTTTAACAGCACATAATTTTATCTATGAACAATCATCACTATAGTTAAAAACTGTTCATAGCATTCTCAAAGAAATGGGAAATACAGGTTCACACACACAAAATAGAATTGACATTTTTCACTACCAATTTATGGGTCAACTGGTTACTTTATCTTTACAAAAATTGGAGCCACGTTTAACAATCTCATTTCATATTCAGAATTACAGAGGTCCTAAGACATGATGATGCTGGCCAGAGCTAGCTTCTATTTGTTTTTGTTTTTGTTTTTGTATGTAATCCAAAAATGACTATTTCCAATCACTGACAAGTGGAAACATGAAGTAAAACTTCGAGATTATGGTGGAAAAAAAGGATTGCTTTAATAAGCTCCTCTGCTTTTTCTGTTATTCTTTCATGAAAACCTGGAGTTTAGATATGATGACTATTCAGAGAAAGACTGCCTGGTCTACTGAGTTTGAGTTTTAACTATGTCCTATCACTAAGTAGGTCATATTATTATCTTGAAATGTGAAAAAGCCTATAGAATAATTGCCCAAGACAACAGCTTAAGTAGACAATTTCTATCATCGGCCTCTTAATATTTATCTTTCTTGGTTACAGACTTTGGTCTCTGCCATGGTATACCGGCTGTACTTAAACAGATATCCTCTTGTTACCATTTCATCTCTGAAATTCTGGTCTGTACTGGGACGTGCACCAATCCTAGCTTTTAGGGGACTCCAGAGATGACTATCCTTCTATGCTATGATGTCTTATTATGTACACAATTTATGACCAAAGTGAAATTAATGAGAAATAACAGACCACAGTGAGACCCAACACAAATTAGGGTGTTATTGGGCAGAAAGTCACTGTTAATTGTACATATTCAAGTCTACTTGCCAAATTGTCAGCTAATGTGTCTTCCTAAACAATGACAATTCTTGTCTTTTCATGGGTACAACATCAGCTCTAACCTGAAGAGTTGTGGAAACTTTTCTCCAGTATAGCACCTGCCATTTGAGGGTTCTATGATTCTAGTGTCCTCACTACATTCTCCCAGTGCTTATGCTGATTGCTCCATAATTACTCTGAGTGTCAAGACTTCATCATGCAGTTTTCATTTCATTCTGATGAAGAACCTGGCCTTGGAGCTCTGGCTTCCAACTATCTTGAGATGTGATAAAGAAGGACAGTACTCCTAACTGTGGGACAGGGCCTCTGAGCTTGTCTACAGAACAGAGCCACTAAGGAGGATGACAAAAAAAAAAAAAAAAAAAAAAAAGGCTGAGCTTGTTCTTGGTAGTAAATGGTTAAGAATCCCCTAGAAATCAGTCCAAGCCACTTGTTCAATGCTACTGCCTGAAAAGAGGGGCTGCGAATCAGGTGGCTCCACTGACCAAGAAGAACAACAAATAAGAATCGTTTCTCTCTTACTGCAGATATCACCATCTTGATCTTGCAGCTACAGAGTGACCAAATGCTCTCAGTCCCCAGAAGCCACTTCTTCCCTCTGCACTGTTCTCTGGGGGATTCTAGCTGCCTGATTCTTCTTGCCTTCTGCAAGAACGGTAGAGTAGGGTGGGATTTGCAAAAAGTTTTTAGCAAATCATTTTTCAAGTCTCATCCAAGGTGCCCAGGTAACATGGATTCATTTTCTTAAAAACTACTGCTTGCTCATCAACATTCATCCCAGTCAGTTTTCACACTACCTCTCTAGGCTTGTACCCTGCTTAGCTTTCAAAAGCTAAGCCCAGTTTCTTGCCCTGATGTCTTCTTTTCTTATCATTAGTTCAGCAAATCTTTTTTGAGTATACGTTATCCCTCTGGTAAAGATAAAACCAATAAAAGGGAGGAATGTGATGTGACCCCTCCTTGCCAGAACTCAACAAGGTCCATATGAGGTAGGGTTGGACAGAGTGGGCAGGGTAGTTAGATTCTGCAAAGAAGGGTAAAGAAAGCATGGGTGGACAGACAACTGCAAATAACACTCCATGCTATTCCTAGCGTGAGGAGTAAATGAGACTAGAATACTTTTCCTTATCTTCTTTTGTGAGTGCTAATTGACATCAGATGCTTGAAAGGAGAAAAAATGATTTAAAAATGGTGTATGTTGTCACAGTGGAAAGTGTGGAATGACAGAGGAAGAATCTTTCTCCCCCTCACCTCGATGTTTTCCTTCCTCTGGTCTTCCTTCAGTTTAATGAATTAAGACAGAGCAAGTAGGGGCAACAGTAAGGGTAATAGAAAGCACAGAGCTTTACAGACAGAAATCCCAGGCTATCTTTCTTGAAATCCCACAGACTCCCAAACATTACAGGATATTGTCCTTGCTCTTGGTTATCATTCAGAAATTGATTATAAGCCTCTATTGCTGAAGAAAACAAACTTGAGTGGTAAAACGTGGAAAAATCAAGCAGGTACTGACCTGGAAGCTTCATCACTACTGGCTAGCTTTCACAGTGCTGGAAGATGTTATGCACGGGATTGGAAGGGAAAAGTGGTCATCGACCTTCCAGCTGTGAACCTGTGACCTACAATAATGACTGGCCTGGAAAGAAATGTCCATTACCACAACAGTGGCAAAAAATGTTACCAGAATAACCAATCACCTTCTGATGGGATTTAAGGCCCACTTCAGGAGATCGAACCCATACCTGACACCATTATGAGGGCCAAGAACCTATGGGTAGATAGGTATGTGCCCTTGAGGAGAACATGCTACTAATTTCTAATAAATGGCCATAGTACTTAAAAGTACTAATGACTTATTGCTATGCCTACAGTTCAGTGCATCATTCAACTTTCAACAGAGATGTTTCTCTTTGAAGTAAAAGACAGTTATGCCAGATACCCACAACTGGCAAATGTGCAGAATGAAGTTCTCTCATCCTTAAATTGGAAATCTGTGTCACAACTCTCATCTGAAAGATCTTAATGGAAGGAACAGAAAGATTGTAAGAGTCAGAGAAAGGGCGTAACTGCAAGGAAACAGTGTTTTCTAGAGCAGCTGTGACAGCCTGCACAAAACCTGCTCAAGCACAAACCAGCATGTAAGGTGGAAAAGACATGGAGTTCCACCTCTAGCAAAGGAGGTAAAGGCATATGATAGCTGCTGAGAAAGGAAGAGTCCGTTTTCTTCAAGGGCGTGGATCCTGGTAAGTAGGCTGACCATGCTCCAGGAGTAGTTCCATGCTTAACAGTATTTGAGCAACAAGTTGGACTAATTAGAACAACAACAACAAAAAAGAACATGAACTCTAGAGAACAGGGAGGTGGGCTAGACTTGGGAGGACTTAGGAGAGGGAGAAATATCAAAATACAGAGTATGGAACTTGTGAACAATTTTGACATTGCTTTCAGAGCTGAGAATCTGTGACTAGCCATGTCAAAGACCACTGGGGAGAACATAATACTATAATTCTGCCAAATAGACATAATATTTCACTGACTCATAATGACTTACTGTCATATCCATAGGTTAGTGTATCTACTAACCCTCACTAGAGAAGATTCTTCTTGTAGCAAATGACATTAACATAAAGACCCATAACAGGTCCAAGTCCGGAAACAGGAGAGTGCAGAGTGCTCAGCCCCAAATGAGACACCTGTATCACGCCCTCTCTTTCTAAGGCTCAAGACTCACTGGGAAAGAAGGAAGATTGTGCCAGGGGTGGCAGACACCACAAGGTGGTTGCATATATGAACAAATACCGCCTATGACAGCATACACAAGAATTTAATAAAAATATTTAAGCTTTCCACCAACGGTGTCATTTTGCACTTTATAGACTACAATTTACATCTTAAAACATAATGTGACAAGATTATGGGGTCAACATATGACAACCATCAAACAGGGGTAGGACACAGGGGGAAAAATACTCCTTACTTATTTATACTACTTGCTCTGTAGGGATTACCAAGCATAGGTTATATCCTGAATCACCTAAGCAATGATATTTAATTCATCAGTGACTACCCTATGCTATATTATTAGAAAATTAGCCAAAATTTATTTTTCTTATCTCCAACTTGAAATGGGAAGAATCAATAAATATATGAAATAAGACTTTCATTTGATTTTTTTTTGAAAATTTGTTTAAGATAATCACCAGTTAACAGGATCCCAGTTGCTAAGTCCCTCATTAGACCACGTAGTCTTAGAAGTCCATTTTTATAGAAATTTAAGTTAATAAATTTGAATGTGCCTAAGATCAAGAAATAGATTTTAGTAAAAATATAGCGTTCTTAATTTGATAACAATACTGTCCAAACTTCATTTTAGTAATATGAACATTCCTATTTCATTTTCCAATACTATCATTTATAATATTACTATAAAAAATTAAAAGAATCAACAAATTGTCAAACATTAAAAGAATAATTTTTCGAGAATTATGTAATTGGTTAGACAGAAAACACAACTTTTGCACAGTGATTTTTCTAAGGTCACGAATTTCTTGAGTTTCTTAAAGTACACTAATACACAGCACAAATGAAAAGAAAATAAATGCAAAGCACAATCTGGGCTTTGATTTATTATTCTCTTATTTCCCAGGGGTCTGAACAGGAAACAAAAATAACCACAAATGACTAAAATATCAGTAGGCCTTGAAATATCAACATTTAAGTTAAAGCAGGCTAACTTTTTAATCAAAGCCTTTACTATTTTGATTCACTTAATTCAAACCCCCTCTCTGTGAATATGCTTTTGAATTAAGCAGTCATAACAAAGTATAACACAAATATGAATTGCCAACTCATTTGTAATGCACAGGGAGTTCTGAAGTATTGCACTGCTTGCTGGTTCTTTACTATTAGAGAACTGAGTAAGAGCTTCATTGAGCTCCTTGCACTATGGAAACAAAATCAAGCCAATTTATATTACTCATAAAATAATAAGAAATAAAAAAACTAATCTACAGTATTCCGTAATTCGAGATTAAAATTTTGTATGATATATAAAGGTGCCTAGAAATGAAACCTAGATAAGGAAACTTTTTACCTTTTAAAATAGAAAATGTAAATAGCAACTTAAAAGACTTATTCTGGCACATATGAAAATCTTCATCTGTGACCTGAAGTAAACTGACTTCCCAAAGAATACAAGGGTGAGACAAACTTCCCTTCCCCCATAATTTTTGTACAAGTCACATTTTATTCCCAGTTCTAGACAAAGAGCAAATTACTGCTCTTTGTAAATGGCTAAAATCCTTCCCTGCATGGAAACCTAATACTAGATGCAGAGGATAACTCAGGAATGACAGAACCTACGCTATTGTATGCTGTGAAATATAAATTTGTTAAATACTGATTAAATAAATGTTTCTTAGCAGTAGCAGATATTTTATCTTACAGCACTCTTTATGAACAAACTACATTTGCTTCTTTAACAAATAAACTTGGAGTGTATTTGCATTCTTCTAATAGCTAAAAATATCGGGCTTGGGCTGTGGAGATAGCTCCACTTGTAAGGGGCTTGGATCACAAACATAAGAACCTGAGTTCTAACCCTAGAAACCAAATACAAAGGATGAGTTGTAGTGTGCCCTTGTAATCCCAGCACTGGGAAGGTGATAGGCAGATCCTGAGGCTTGCTGGCCAGCCTGCCTACCCTAACTGGCAAGCTCTAGGCCAATAAAAGTCCTGATCTCAAAACACAAGGTGGATGGAGCCTCAGGTTGTCTTCTTGGCTCCACATGCACATGCATACATGCACATGCATACCTGACATATATCCACAGGGAGACACACACACACACACACACACACACACACACACACACACACACACACACTTGTTTTAAAAAACTCATGAGTTTTGATCTCAGCACTGAGTTTTATTCAGTTTGAGTTTGTGTCCTGTTAGTGGGAAACAATTAATTACCTTAAATGAGTTCAAAAGAATTCAATGCTTTCTGAAGTTTTCAGTGCTTATATTTAAGACAATGTATATTAAAATCTGCAAGATATGTGGGAGAATAAAAACAGAAACACTATGCTTAACAATGCCCTTCTTTTCTTCTTTATCCCAGAAAGTCTTTTCTGTCTCTGTACTCATTCATTCCTACAGAACAGAAACAGGACTTCAACTATTGCTTTTTACTTTTCTTCCAAAACCCAGTTCTCAAGGCCTAAATTCTCAGAAAATCCTTACACAGAAATGTAACCTCACAGCTGCAGAGTTCTGCTAGAGCCTTTTAGTATCAGGCTGCACTGCTTTAAGAAAACAGAAGCATTTCTTTAATCATCTGGATACTTTCTTCAAATAAAGTCTGATGACTAATGCTAGCATAGAAAAGCAGCCTGAGTGCAAATGTTTGAGATCAGAGGAAGACAAACAATTTCTATCCACAAACTTCCATGTCCCTTCCTTCTGGTAATTCAGGCTTTATGGAATTCTGTTTGAAAATCAGTGTTTTATGGGCAGTACTTCTACATTTCTTTTGCTAAGTTCAGATGACAGACAAATCATGCTACTGCTATTTAAAAACCATACATTCTGTTTTTGTGAGAATTGGAATTGGGGTATTTGGAAATTTGGAACTGAAAATAATTAACAAATGTATACTTTGTACATGCAATTAATAAAAAAGAATAAATGACACAAACCAAGAAAGTCCTCTCATGTTACATAATTTTAACTTCAAGCCTACCAGACTGGCAGCTGTTATGTCACTGCCACTTGGTGGCACCACTTTTTCTTGTAAACACAAAGATTCACTGTCCTTGTCAGGACTCATATGAGTTTTAAAACAATATACCAGCACGGCTCTGAATACATTACAAATGAAGTGATAAGTCACCTGTTCTTTACAATAATATGAGACTGTCCCTTCTAGTAATTTGTCTAGTAGACTCCATTGAGTGGTTATTATTCCTTTACAGATTTGGAAAAATGCAAACTACAGAGCAAAGTGGCCATTGCTACAGGCACCAAGAGTTTTTGTAAAACAGGAATTCTATGCACGCCGCCCATTTCCAGAGCCTGTGTTCTTAACTCCACTCCTGTTCCTCTTCAGCTCTACAAAATGACTATTCAGTTTTACTCACACACTTTCAGATATGCATTGATGCAAGTGCAACTGAAAATTTTTTGTTAAAATATTTCATCTTTCTATTTTTAGGGTGAAGAAAAGCACTCACCTGTACCTACCGACATATTCCATAGAGAATGGTGTACTTAAATAATTTCTGGATATTTTGACCCATTTGTATGTTTTCAGGTAAGCATAACATATCTTTGTAATGTACATTTTAATGCTCTTTTTAAGAAATAATTCCGTAAAAGAATTTCAAATCTGTATTTCACCTCTTGACTATAGAACACTCTGTTGCGTCTCACCAATTTCCTCTAAATTATCTGTGTCTTGCTTTCTCCAGCCTGAGTCCACTGACTCAGAGGTAAAGATTGCCTAATAATGAAGTAATCTTCAGTACTTGAGTAACTAAATCCCATTTGTACTATTTCGGAGGGAGAAATATGGAAGCATAATTAACTGCAAACAGTGTTAATAAGACTTCAGTGCATTACTCATAAAATTCTAGGTTTTTTTTAACTGAAGTAAGTAGTAACAAAAATAAAACATCTGTTTTTTGACAGTGTGAGAAAAAATTTGAAGGGGTTGTCTAGAATACTTTATTATTTTCTTTTTCCAATGCTTTTAAATTTTTGGTTCAATATTCCCTCCATTTTGTAAGAAAGAATTACAGGCCAGGAAGAGACATAACTTAATAAACAGAAGTATTTATATCAAAAAAGAGCCTAGAGCTGTCAAAAAATTAACTTTTAAAATATGCAAATATAGATTTGTGTATTAAGTAAAGATATCCATATTTGGTATAAAACTGTAATAATATTTTATGTAGCTTCTCTTTAATTAGACTGTGATTAAAATTTCTATTTCTGATGGATCTTATAGTATCTCTTTACAGAGCTATAACATATATCTAAATAGTTCAAACCAAGCCTTGAAATGATTGGTCAGAAATCTGAAATAGAAGCTCAGCACCCACATATGTGTGTGAAATTATAAAGTGCTCTAAATTAGAACACCATAGAGCAAGAATTAATAATCCATGTTGCAGAAGACAAATCAGCCTATTGATTTTTCTATAGCATGGGACCATAAGAATATATTTAACCTTTGTGTGTGTGTGTGCTCTTACATGTGTGGGTATACATGTGAATTCAAGTGCATTTGCAAAGCATATGTGCATGGATGAGGAGGTCAGAAGTCAACCTCATGGATTCTGAGACAGCATCCCTCACTGTACTTGGGGTTTGTTGATTAGACTACAATGGCTGCCAAAGAGCCACAGGTAATCTACCTGAATCTACTTCTCTACTTCTGAAATTACAAGTGCTTCTCATGATGCCAGTTCTTTGTCACATGTGTTACGAGGATCAAATTCAGGCCCTCACGCTGTAAGAGAAGCACTTTAGTGACTGAGTCTTTTAAGTATCTGGGAAAAATTTGTTTAAAGAAAAACAGAGAGAGAGAGAGAGAGAGAGAGAGAGAGAGAGAGAGAGAGAGAGAATTTTGTGATATGAAAATAATATAAAATTCAGAGTTTACTGTTCATAAATAAAGCTTTATTGGAACACAGCTACTCCCCTTCATTTACGATATGTCTACAGGTGCTTTCACACTACAGAGCTGAATGTCACAGAGTCAATACAACTTGTCAAATCTAAAATATCTATCACCTACCTCTTATAAACTTGGAAATAAGCCTGAACTGAATTGGAAAAAATGTATGAAATGCACAAAGCATCAATAAAAACTAATTTAAAAAAAAAAACTTTACTTGACCCCTGCGCAGGGAAGCTACAGCCAGTGCTGCTTATTCTTTCACCACCATGTTACCATGTGATTCACTGGATTAATGTACATAGTCAATGGATATCATAGTCTATGTCTATCTGGAATAATATACAATTAGCTATCAAAATTCTGAGGAAATACCATGTAAAAGAAGCACTAAGAATTGTCATTAAATCAATGCATCTGTTCTAAATGTTATTTCTGGTTCTGAAGATCAAGCACATAACTAGAAACCAAAATGTAAAGAAGACACACAGCATTTTACAATGAGGAATGTGGGGCTAGAGAGATGGCTCAGCAGTTAAAGAGCACTGGTTGCTCTCGCAGAAGACTCCAGCTCAGTTCCCAGCACTCATATGTGAGCTAACAACCATCTGTAATTCCAGTTCCAAGAGATCCAACACCATCTTCAAACCTCTACAGGCACTGCACAGCATGGGTGCACTCACATACAGGCAGGCTATACACTCATAAACATAAGATAAATAAAATAAAATGAAGAATATATGCTAAGCACTAACTTTGTGTTTTTACATTATTTTCACATTGAATACAGGAACTTTATTAATTTTTTTTTCAGGAGAAATCGAGCAAAGGGGCAATGTAAGTGCCCATGTAACACATTCTACATTGCATTAAACCATATTTACTATTATTGTAGGTGTATGCTTTGAGGAGCAAACATATTCCAAAATGCAAATGTTGAGATCAGAAAAGAACTCTGTGGTGTCAGTTGCCTCCTTCTATGATTACTTAGGTTCCAAGGAATCACACTCCTTTCCTTGGGTTTGTATGGAAATAGATTTAAATGCTGAGCCATCTCACAGACCCTATGTTACTTTTAAATTCAATTTTTCTATCTTGATTATTTTAAAAAGTTCTATGGATGTTAGCCAGGCATGGTGGTACATGCCTTTAATCCTAGCACATAGGAGGCAGAGGCAGGCAGATGTTTATGAGTTCAAGGCCAGCCTGGTCTACATAGCAAGTTCCAGGACAGCTGGAGCTACAGGGAGCCTGTGTCTCAAAAAAAAAAAAAAAAAAAAAAAAGACCAAAAAATATGGTAAATGTTAATTTAGAAAGGTCTGGATGCTGGTGATGCGAATAAAAAGAAAAAGAAAGAAAAAAAAAAAAAAAAGAAAGACTTGGATGAAAACTCCACACCAAAAGAATAAGCTGGGTTTTCTTAATTTCTTTTCTGAAAAGCAGAGATAATTAACCTTGAAAAATACTAGATGTAGAATAATTTGTTGTTGACTTAAGAGCTTCTTTAACCAAAATAAAGGGGTGACTGTTTCAAACAACTTCATAGTTGCTATACCAATGTCAAGCTTAAAATTATATAGAATACATTTATATATATATATATATATATATGTCATTATTAATAAAAAGGCCAATATAACAATGAGTGAAATTAACAAAGAAACATTGGGAAATTAAAGAATATTGTATATATTTGGCAGAGAAACTTCACTAATAACATGTAGGTTGATTTGGTTTATATTATTTTAAAACCTTGAGATTTTATAGAGCCATCAGATGTACCCCAACATTTTAATAATAATACTTCAAGGTTGGGTATTACATCCTATTATATCTTAGTGATAGATCTGTTGCCCAGCCACTAAAGAAATTTGGTTTGCTAAAGAGAATAGACTTGGTAGTTAGGCAATGTAAGGAAAAGTAAAAACATGGAAAAAAGTTAACCAAACACTTTTCCAAATATTAATATTATTTTAAATCAATGCAACCCAAATTCATAAGGAAGATATTGCTAACCATAGTATTTATAAGAACCATTCTTTTAAAAATACTTTATTATTATTATTTTATGTGTATGAGTGTATTGTCTGCAAGTATGTAAGTAAACCTGTGTTGTGCAATGTCCAAGGTCAAAGAGGGCATCGGATTACCCTAGAACTGGAGTTATAGGCAGCTGTTAGCTGCCATGTGAGAATTGGGAATCAAACCCTGGTCCTCTATAAGAGCTATGGTCTTAAATGCTGAGCCATCTCTCCAACCCCCGAGAACCATTCTGAATCCAAAAGCTTCTATGTATTTTCCATAGAATTCATAATATAATTTGGATGACACCATTAGAATACCAACACCTTGAGAACTCATTTGTTAAACAGAATTTTAAGATCCATTTTAAAAATATTGCTTTATATAAACAGGCAAGAAATTGTAATCTTTAAACAAAAAATAAGCCCCCCCCCCTGTGTACCATGGGGCTGGAGAGATAGCCCATCAGCTAACAGCACTGGCTGCTCTTGCAGAAGACCCAGGATTGATACCCAGTACCCACATGATGACTAAAAACTATCCATAAAACAAGTCCCGGGGGAATCCATCACCCTTCTATGATCTCTGTAAGCATTGCATAACACAGGTGTACTTTACATACATGCAGGGAATACAATCATATGCATAAAATAAAAATAACAATAGAAAAATATAAAAAATGTGCACTGTTCCTAGCAATAGTACAACAAAGATTTATGCTGTCCCACTCTGTAGTGCATGGACTATAAATCAGTATATCCACAGTGTATATACTACCCTCCTAGTTGTCACTTAGTCACCATTTTTGTTTTTCAGGGTGACTTGTGATATCTTAGCACTTTGTTGTGTAGCAATTTCCTCCAATATCAAACCTTCCATGTTGGAGGGAAGCTCAATATGACATACGATGTTCTAAAGGGAGGAGTAGGATAGGACATTCTAAAGGGAGGTATAAAACAGGATGTTCTAAGGTGAGGTGAAATATTCTACCCTCCAGGGAAGCTCCTTAAACTAAGGAAGTTAACAAGTCAATAGTTTCAGTAAGACCCAGAAACTGACCAGGCTCACTGGGCCCCTCCTCCGCAAGCATATATAAGGAGGGCCTCCAGGGAATGGTAAGAAACACTCTCAGACAAGTAGAGCTCCCCGGGAGTCTCAGACCAACAAATATGCCTGGAACAGAGACTCTCCAAACTGTTCACAGCTGCCTAAGCTTGTGCAGTGACCGCCAGGCTTCCTGCTTTCATGAGCTGTCACCCATGCTGGTGTAATCTTTGATGATACATTTGAGTTATTTCTGCTCCTGTAAGTAAACCCTCACCCATATTCCTATAAGTAACTCTCCCCCAAAAGTCCATTGGTTCAACAACAAAAATAAATAAATAAAAATAAAAAAAAATACTGGCACAGTTAAAGAAAATTTAAACGATACAATTTTTCTCCATCTTAAGAGAAATGCACTTGTATAGGGTTGTATAGGGATGCATTGGGTTTTCTTTACCTGAAGTATAGAGGAAGAAGCATGGAGCTAGAATTATGGGATTCCAGAGTTCAGGGAACTCAGCTTGGTCTCATTATTCCTGTCTCCATTCTATATATCTCAGTCCAGTTTTGTTAATTCTGCTCCAAAGTAACTTGGTATGATGCAAGCTATAGTCATAGCCAAAGTTCAGAAATTTAAGTTTAGAGAGAGGTTGGGTTGTCATTGCAGATGTCCTTTTTGCATAAATGATTATAGCATGTCTAAGAAAATGCCATCTTAAACAAAATGACCTGAGAAACAACTGTCAGAACCTGAGGGACAAGCTGATCCCTAAAACTAATGCATTTCTGCTCTATGCTGTCTTCTTTCCAGGACTAAGGCTGCAAGTCCAGTTTTTAACTTAAATCTTGTGCTGAACATGCTTGCCTGCCTTCCTTCCTTCCTCCCTCCCTTCCTTCCTTCCACCCTCCCTCCCTTTCTTCTTTCCTTCCATCCCTCCTTCCCTTCCTTCATCCATTTCTTCTTCCCCTCCCTCCTCCTCCCTCACTCTCTCCTTCCCTCCCTCCTTTCCTCCCTCCCTTTCTCCCTCTCTTCCTCCCTCCCTTCCTTCCTCCCTTCATTCATTGACATCTATTAAATCTAAGCCTTTGAGGTATTTGATTCTCTCAAGTATGCAACAAATAGCCTATCATCCTTTTTTAATTGTTGGCTAATCTCAGTATCTTGTCAATCAGTTCTCTCTCTTTTCCACTAATTCTCTTAATTGATGGCTAAATGTCAATTTTTGTCATTTGATTAAGGATATCGTGACAGAAAGAATGCCAAGTCCACATTTATACTTTTGATCTTTTCAATTCTACGAGTCCTGATCCTGGTGCATAAAACAAGAAAGCTTCCTGGCCTGGTGGCAGGGGCCTTTAATCCCAGCACTCAGGAGGGGAGGCAGTGAGTTCAAGGCCAGCCTGATCTACATAGAAAGCTCCAGGCCAGTTGGGACCAAAGGGAGACCCCCTGTCCCCAAAAAGAAAAAAAAAAAAAGAAAGCAAAGAAGTGCCAAGGTTATTTCCTCCACAATCCAGTTTATACATGTTGTAGGTGTATTGTTCAATGTGTTTCGTCTGTGTCATGAGTGGTGCTTTCTGTTGGCTTTCTTTAGGAAAATTGATAATCAGGTTTTGAGCTGAGAGGTGGGATGCTCCTAGATAGGTGAGAAGACTCTACCAAGTAAGAAATGACAAAGAAAGACTTGGCACCTCTGAGGAAAAGCTCTATCTAATTAGGAATTATGATATCATAGGCTTGACCTAAGATATAAAACTCAATCCAGGTCAAAATTGTTTTATTCCTTGACTTTGATGTTAGAAACTATTCCTCAAACCTTCCAATATAAACAGCAAAACATTACTTTGCATTCTCTGGTGAAAAAAATATCTTTTTCTGAAAGAGCTGATTCTCAAAAAAGTATAACACATAAAATGCCTATTTTTTGCATTTCATTGGTTGTGAAAATAAGAATGGAAGTCTTCTCACTTGAAACATTATACCATAGAACAACAAAAGATCCAGTTTGAGAAAAATCAGAAATATAATTCTTATCTAATTAAAAGTGGTGGATTTTTTTCAAGGGCTCTCATTCTACTTACTAAAGGAACACAATTTCCAAAAATTAGAAATGAAATCAACTAAAGTTGTAAGGCTAAACTGAACACAAATAATCCACATTATAAACATCTAAGAATTTCAGTTTTGTTAAACATAAAAAAAGATTCTGTTATTTCCAAAGAATTATATAAAGTTAAAGCAACACCAATTTTTCAGATTGCTTTTATTATTTCTGTGCATTTAGTTATTTATTTCAAAATGCACCTATTTTCTCTTTGTTGGCTGAAATGGTCCCACTCCCCTGTTTTTTGTACGGATGTACCCCACACTGTCCAAAGGATTGAGTCTTGCTCAATAGCTGAAAGAACTCTTTATCTTCCCCCTCTAATTTGGCTGCAAGTCAATGCTGTTTTTCTCATTCCAACTGTTTTGGACATATGCTGGCCCAACTAACAATGGTAAACACAGCAAGCTGCCTCTGATATGGTGCTGATTAAGTCATCCTGCAAGCAAGCCGAGTTTGGATATTAAAATGCTAAGAAAAAGTTATTCTCAGAAATTCTCCCTTTGGAAAATATTTAGATTCTCAATTTTAAATTATATGATAAACAAACCACAGGATACTTTGAAAAATACATTTGCTCAATCAATACTGGCTAGGCACTTGAGCTGCAAAGCAGACTTAGATATAATCCTTACAAATGCTGTTTGAAATTGAAAAATGAAAGCCAAATATAAGTTTAAAATAATGTTCTGGAGAAGAGCACTTTCTAATATTTGTAGGAGAAAGGGGTCCATAGTTAAAATTGATAGCACTCTGGTAGTATTTGAATAAACTCATAGACAAAATAATACTATGGACATGGAATTTTAACCAGAGAAGCAGAAATAGAGATAAAATGTCGACCATAATAAGCATGTGGCACAGAAGACTTGAGAGTTTGAAGGGAATTTTCAAGGTATAATCATCTGGATGAATAATGGTAATTGGGGTAGGGGGATGAGACCACTGTCTATTTGGCCTCAAACTTGTCTGTACTCCAACCTGGCCTTCATCTTACATCTTACTGGGATGAGTACTGGGATGAAAGGCTTCCACCACCATGCCCAGCTAAGGGAAAAAAGTAAAAATACAAATCTCCCTTAAAAGTCATCAATATTGTGCCAGCTAGACATAATACCTTTAATCCCAGCACACTGGAGGCAGAAGTAGACAGACCTCTCTGAGATTGAGGCCGACCTAGTCTACATAGAGAGTTTTAGCCCAGCTGGGGCTACAGGGAAATTTTGTCTCATGAGTTAAAAAATAATAAAATAAAATGAAAAAAGAATATTTTAGTTTATGTATCTTACAGAAACATTAAAACTTTTACTGTAATAAAACCAGAAAGCAATATAACATATTCTCTAAAGGAAAAAAAAAAAACATTCCAGAGCAAACTGAGAAGATATAAGTGACAAATCATTTTCTTAGTCTTCATGAGTTTCTGAACTGCACAAAATTCTTTTATAACATACTTAGAAATTTCTAGAAACTTTTCATAAGTATATACAACCTAAATAAATCCAGGTCAATAAACATGATCTACATTTAGAAAAAAAGTCTTAGACAAAAGTTTAGCTAAGGAAGTACAAGATTTGCCTATTTCTTTTATGGAAAACCAAGACTTTATTTTGGGGAAAAAGTAAACCAGCATGCTGGGGTGGGAGGGAAAAGGTGCTAACGCCAATCACTTGACTCGCAGGTCTATTTTTTTTTCGTTTTTTTTTTTTTTTTTTTTTTTTACTTCTTTATTATTTTTTTCATTTTTTAACAATAAGTAATAATTTATGAGTATAAGCATCCTTCATGTAAAACCAATTTGCAAGCAGTTGTGCCCAAACCCACACAACCCAAGGGTCTCACCATCCAGCTGGGGGGCTTGTATGTATAGTAGGATTGAAAGGTTATTCCTGGACAAACTGTCAGCCCATGAAAGGAAACAGCCAGAATTGACCAGAGTCCAAAATGACAGCTCCAGAGAAAGTAGACTGTTTTGCTTCTTGTCCACCTGTGCCCCTTTTCTAAACCTAGGGAACAATCCACAGGTCTATTTAAATAAAACACTGTAGAGAATAATTAGTGTTATAAACTAATGGATTTATATTACATGTTCACAAATAAAATACTTCTGATAAGAATACTTTCCAAATTAATCCACACATTGAGTGCAATATTTATTTCTATCTATGTAAAAACAAAATTCATATAGAAAACAAAGGACCTTTTCATAGCCAGAACAATCTAATAAAGAGGAACAACAGAAAACTTATAATTCCTGATTTCAACTTACTGCAGATTTATAACACTTAAGACAAGGAAGGGGCATAAGGACAGACTTACAGATCAGTGGAATAGGTCTTACTAGAAGTAAACTTTTATGTTTGTAGTCAATAACTTTAGGCATTACTATTAATAATTCGCTGATAAAAAGTAGCCTTGATAAATGTACACCAAAACATTGAAACTTATGTCTATAAAACCTTTACAGAAACAGCAGGCATGCAATCTAACAAAACCAAAATCACATATGACTGAAGGAAAACACGCAAATTCAAATACATCAAAATGAAATGATTGTGCTAATTACGACACATACAACTCATAACATGGAAGACAATAATGTTTCTGTCCACACAAAACATTTAAATTTGCTCATAACAACAAAGACCAAACACCCAAATTAAGAATTAAACAACAGACTTGAGAAGACCATTTTCTGTACAAGATATAAGATAAATAAGTACCTGAAAAGGTATTCAACATTATTAGTCTTCAGGGAAGTACAAATAAAACTACAATGTAAATCTTAGCTCAAGAACTATTAGCAGCTGAACATTGCTGGGTGAGGAAGAGTTGATCTTCTTTAAGGGGACTCTAGATAAACTTACTTGACTCTACTGAATGAGCTGGTACTGAAGCACATCAGGGTACACAAACTTGACTCGATAGACCTTAATATATATGGCATAATGCATGAAATCCAGTGGGTGGAGTATGGGGTTATAAAGATGATTAAAATGATTTTTTATAAAATGCAAAAAATTTCAATGAAATACACAAAAACGTTTGCCTTCAACTATAAAAAATATTACAATGTAATACTACTTTTGTACATTAGTATAGTAGCAATAAAAAGAACAGATTATAAAAGTTTCAAGTACTTAATTCAAGGAACTCATTCCCAGTAATAACAAGAGAAATGAAAAAGACATCCATGCAAAAACTTTTACATGAATATGCCCAGTAGTATTCATTACAGTAGCTGAAAAGTAGTGGCATCTATACCTCCATCAACTGATAAAGAGATAGATGAAATGTGGCAAATACATACAACAGAATATTACTGAGCAATCATGAAAACAAATGAAGTATTGTATGCTTGAACACGGATGAACCTTAAAAATTTTGGTAAGTGCTCTGATATCAGCAATGGATTATTCTGCCAAGGAGATGTTGGCTAGGGGATCCAAGGCCCCCAAAAAGGTAAAGGCTTTTTGCCTGTAAACTGGGATACCTGCAAGAAGAGAGGCAGTATGGCCCTGCTATCAAAGACCTGGTGTAAGCATGGGAAAGATATATTGAGACCACACTTGCAAGTGTACAGTTGGTCTCTGGAATGCCAGAGAGTGTCACCAAAGGCCTCTAAATCAATAAAGCAAATATTGGTCTCCTTGAGTCAAGCAAGACTCCTCCATCAGCATCAGCTACATCTCACCTGCCTGGAAATACTGTGCAGCAGTGACAGCCATATGTCTGTATATCCCAAATCTAACTGGCTATTAGCTCTCTCCTTGGAGGAATAATTCATGGCTGATGCCAGAACCTTACATCCTCTAGTGACTAGGAGATGTCATAAGCCACAGTAAGACTTTGTCATCTTTTATAGAAAAGCTATAGTTCATGGATTAGCATACCACCCAAACATCTGTGTCTATACCAACGTAACCTACCATAATAATTAGTACTGGTTAAATGCCTGTATATCTAATTGCTTGTGCTTCATTAGTAGGATTAAAAGGTTATTCCTGGATAAACTGCCCACCCATGAAAGGAAATAGCCTGAACTAATCAGAGTCCAAAACAACATCTCCAGAGAAAGTAAATTGTTTTGCTTCTCGTCCACTTGTTTCCCTTTTCTAAAGCCTAGGGAACAAGCTGCGGAAGAGGGAGCATGGTAGAATGTAAGGGCTGCGATTGGAGTGAATTGTGAAACTACAGCAATATAGACTGGACTCTTATTTGATCAACATGTTTGTACATACAAGTCCCTCCATCTGGACAATGGAGGCCTTGGGCTGTATAAGTTTGGGCATAGCTGCTTGCAAATTGGTTTTACATGAAGGATGCTTGTATTCATTACTTATTATTTATTATTACAAAAAGAAAAAAAAGGTTTGGTAAGTGAATAAAGATAGTCAAAAAGATCACACATTATATGATTCTATTAATTTCAACTATCAAGAATAGGAAAACATGCAGGTACAAAAACAGACTTGTGATTGTCACAGTTGTTAGGAGGCTTGGAGTTTCTTCTAGGCAGGAAAGCAATATTGAAGTATTAGATTGTGGCAATGGATGGACAATTGTTTTAATATACTGAAAAATTCAAACTGTACTTTAAAAAGATTTATTTTTCTTGCCTTTTAGTTATGTGTATATTGGTGTCTATGTGTGGGTTTATGCAGCTCCCTATGAATTCCAAAAGAGAACATCAGGTCTCTTGGGGCTGGAGTTGCAAGCAGTTGTGAGCTGCCTGACTCTGGTGCTGAGAACCGGAATTTGGTCTTCTGCTAGAGCATCATGTACTCTTAACCAGTGAGTGATCTCTCCAGCCCCGAAATAATGTACTTAAATGGATAAATTTTGTTTTATTAACAAAACAGTTAAACAACTTAATTCTTCTAAATACATTGAGATCTAGAAATAAAGATTAAGAAATTAAACAAAATTCTTTTTCTTTTTCACTTTAAAAGATATTCACATACAAACTGTTATAAAGCATTTGCTTTAGAAACTTTTAAAGTATGCTGATGAAAGTTGTTCAGTGCCTTGAAAGTGTATTCTCATTCTAGCTGTTAAAGTAGTGCTTTCCTTGAATTACACTGTGACCAGCCACTATGGAGACTCACACTGGGGTTCTGTGAGAAGTCACAAACACCACCACACCCAATGGCTCCATTCTCTTAACCAAGGCAATAGTCTTTCATGGGCAAGGGGAAATAGGACATTTTCTTGCTCATTTTTGTCTGACAGTGCTTTAGGTCTGAGACCTAGAGCTACATCATATAGCGACAAATATGTTCTACTTCAAGAGCTTCAGTCACCATGTCACCATTTCCAATACTTAGAACAGAGATGTGGTCTAAGCAAAACATCTAACTGTGGTATATGTCTTCTATCACCCTTTGCATTCACCCCCTACTCTACTTGACACCCTCTACCCAGCTAATGCTCCATCTCTGACTACAGTGAGCTGATCTTTAGGGTCTCCACAATTCCCATAACACCAAAATAGTTCATATCTAATCACCTCTCCTCTATCAAAACAGAACAGCCCTCCAGAGAGGTGGCATAATAAGGGTATTCACTTATTCAGCAAAGACATGGCATTTACTATGTTGCCAACTTTACTGAGTACAAAAACACTGAACATAAGCATTCAACTGCATTACAACAGTGAACTTCTACGTTGGAGCAGTATGGGCACACTTTTCACAGCAAGGTTTTGGAGCTGGATATGATCAGGAAAGCAAGCAACTGTTATAAGACACAAGAGAGCAGGTCACAGAGTGCCTAGTACCCAGTGTCACTATAACAGTGGGCAAGGGTGTTACTGTATGTGTGCGGCTTTAAGAAACTAATATTTAAAGAAAAGAAATATATGAAATCTGCAGGTAAATGGATAGAATTGGAAACAACAATTATGAGTGATAATAACACAGACCCAGAAGGACAAATGGTCCTTCTCATAGCTGGATGACTGGTGTGTGTGATTTAAGATCTAAAGGGGGGTCAGGGAACTAATAAACAGCCATGGGGGTAGGCTTCATAAGTGGAGAGGTAGAATACAATGATGTAAAGGGAGAAAGGAGAATAATAGAGTAAGAAGTATTAAATATGGTGGGAATGGGAGGGTAAAACAGAGAATGGACTGTGGGAACTAACACTAAAGGACATTAGAAAAAAGCCATATGGAAACCTACGTCTCTTAATAGAAGCTTCTTAACATATATGTAAATAGGAGTTACCTTATAACAAGGAGACATTATCCTTATTAGACAACAAGTCTAACAAAGTAAAAGCCCAATACTAGGAATGGACTCCCTCTTTTGAAGCTTTTGACCAGGGGTTCAAGAGACCCTCAAACAATACTGGCCATTTCCCCTGCAAATGGTTAGCCAGGAGACCCTGACAGATCCTAATGCTCAATACACTATGTGCATGAGCTGTAGAACAAACAATAATCAAGCTAGTACTGACTTCAAACATTCATCTCATTGTTAACTTTCAAAGAGCTAGAAGGTATTATGTGTGCTACTGGAAAATTATCATCAAACTTACCCAGCTCTGAATCCTATGAGCTACAACAACTAGCCTGGCAAGACATGTGCACTGGTGCAATAGTGAAATGAATATTATGAAAGTAACCAACCACTTTATAATTGGATTTAAAGTCAGCCTCATAGGATGGAGCCGATGCCTGACATTGATATAAAGTATAAGAATCGAGCTGGGCATGGTAGCACATGCCTTTAATCCCAGCACTTGGGAGGTAGAGGCAGGTGAATTTCTGTGAGTTCAAGGCCAGCCTGGTCTACATAGCTAGCTCCAGGCCAGCTGAAACTAAAGGGAGACCCTGTCTCAAAACGTCCCAAAAAAAAAAAAAAAAAAAAAAAAAAAGCCAATAGGAATCTGTGACTAAACAGGCCAATACAGAAAGCCAATACCATTATTCTGCTAAATATAGTATAAAACTCTTAATAACCTATGTTATACCCATAAATTAATGCATCTCTCAGCTCTCACCAGAGAGGTTCCTTACACAGCAGATTAACAGAGAAACCCACGTTTGGCCAATGTTCAGAGAATAAAAGTGCTTATCCATAAATATCTATATCAAACTTCTGATTTCCAAGGCTCAGAGATCATTGTGGAAGATGGGGAAGAAAGATTATTAGACCCAGGGGTGGTTGGTGATCACAGGAAAAGAGAGTTTTCCAGATAGATGGTCAATTTCTCATATAAACTCACAGCAATGGTGATTGATGTATGCCCAAGCCCCATGTACGTGCAAGCCAGACAAATTAACAGCATGGATTTGGGGAAAGGATGAGAAACCTAACCTTTCCTGAGGAAGTATTGGGAAGAGATGATCTTTGGAGGCAGATACTCTGTCTCTTCTAAGGTTGAGACTCTTGGTAGGTTGATCAGGCTACAGTGGACCCACATTAGAGAACACAAGTTTTGTTATATTATAATTATTTATATTATATATATATACATATATATATATATATATATATGTGTGTGTGTGTGTGTGTGTGTGTGTGTGTGTGCGCGCCTGCCTATGGAGTCAATACACGATATATATCATTCTATATGTAATATAAATTTATATTTAATATTTTATAAATATATAATAGAGTACACAAAATTGGACATGGGTAGAGTGCAGATGGGGCAGGGGGTCTAAATGTTATCAAAACATATTGGATGAAATTGTCAGAAATTCAGTAAGAAAGAGAAAAATCTGAAACTAACGTTAATGAGAATTGTTCTGTTAGAAACACTACAGATATCTATAGATCTGTTTTTCCCATTTCTCACAACTCTAGAAGGTCTCTGGTATTTTGTTTTCTACTTTTTAGAAATATTTATTTATGTTCCAAGCCCAGTATCCCTCAGCTGATACATAAAATGTATGTAAAGACATTTCAGTTCAGTTTGAAACAATCAGAAAATCATTTATTTAATCAATTAATTATATGAAGCACAAGATTTCTAAACATATTACAAAAGTCAATTTAAAATCAAACATGCCTCCTGGAAAGGGAACAGGGATTAAGCTTCTAGAACAGCAGGAAGATGACTTATTATGTATACTTTTTGCACATTTCAGATTTTTTTAATTAATTTATTTATTTATGTGTATGAATGTACTGTCTGCTTGTAGGTTTGTGCACCAATGTCGTGCAATGCTTTGGAGGTCAGAAGAGGGTGTCGGATTCCCCTGGAACTGGAGTTCTCCTGGAATTGGAGTTACAGACGGTTCTCAGCTGCCACGTGGGTGCTAGGGATCGAACCCGGGTCCTCTGCAAGAGCAGTCAGTACTCTTAACTGCTAGGCCATCTCTCCAGCCCCACATTTCAGATTTTATATCATGTTCTATATTATCTACTCAAAAGAAGGAATAATCAATCTAAACAAATATAGGAAGAATTTAGATTTGGGTCAACTTCACATATATTTGGTGTCTAAACTTCTGAAGTACAGCCAGCATTACTTCTAGAACTTGAATATAAATCAGTCTTTTAGAAAACAATGTTTGTAGAAAGCATGCCTTTTTGCCAAAGTTCTATCTCTAAAACTACTAGTAAATGGTTGTTAAATGTCTACTTCCCAGATCAACTACCGTGGATGGAGAAGGAATAACAGAAGACCACTGTGGAGACATTGGGCTCCTCAATACTCCTAGATGTAAAAGAAATGCAGTCAAACTAGCCATGGCCTCTGGAAAAGGCAACAGAGGATTTCTTGAGAGGAGAGGTGTCAGTATGCTCTGAGCTCCCCCTCTCCCTCCTGAGTGGTAGTGTAAGGAGATGTCTCTCATCTTCAGATTGTTAGCCGTAGCCTTTAACAGAAGTGCTATCCCTCTAGCCCTCATTATCAGATTAGTGTGAAGAACTTCAAAATGTCATCAAAGAGACTGACATTTTTCCTGAAGCTCTCAAATTGTGGGAGATTTGTTTAATATCGAGGATGAGGAGGAACACACTTAGGAAAAGATGATCCAAGTAAGAGCATGTTTATACTGTGTGTTATGAGGCCTGGATCTGGGCCTGCGGCCAAAGAAAATGAGACAGTTAGCTTGGAGCCCTCTTACAATTAGTCCTCACATTATACACAGATGGAAGAAAAGATCATCAGGAATTGCACAGAAGTCTTCAGGCTAATAATGGGCAGCATGAAGAAGGAACAGAAACTATGGTCCTGATGTTTAGGGAAGTGTTAGTGAAGAACACTTAAGAATTAACCCCAAAGAAAGAGCTAGCTAATCACTGGTCCATAGCAGGGGCATCTTATCCAACATGTAATGCATTTCCTACTTTATCACTTCAGCACTTTCTCCAGCTGGAGGGCAGAGACCAAAGCAAAAGGAAGTAAAGCAACCAGGCAGGCTCAGGGTGATCCATGCAGCAGACCTGGTGCAGGGAGAGGAGCAATGTCTGTTTGCTGTGAATGGGTTTTAACTGTTACATTGAGAATTAGTGTTCTGAAATTATTGAATGCCTATGTGGCTTGAAGATTATTATTATCTGAATGTGATCAGAGAAGACATGGGGCCTGCATTTCACCCCCAGAAGGAGATCTGATTTCTCCCACAGTTGTAATTTGAATGAGCAATGGAAGAGATGAAAGTTGATTTTCTATGAGGACACCACAAAACTCACAGCCTTAATATAAAAGTTCCAACGGCTTTGAGAAACCCATTATACCAAAGAAGGAATAAATATGGGTATAATTTTGTAAATAAGAACAAAAAATAGCATTTAAGGCCAAGAACTTCAGTTTCCATGTGTACAGAGTGTGGTGATTAGATTTAGGGGTTGATTCTGAAATATAGTTTTTTAAAAACTATTTTATGTAGGACAATAGTTGCACCCTGGTACATGTACACCCAGAAAAAAAAATTGCAGTTAGATCTGTGGCCCACTCTCTTGGGGGAGGGGGGGTAGGACACACAGCTGATAATACAACCTTGGTGTACTCTACTGTCAGGAAATATAGGCCACATTAGAAAGCTATTGCCATCCCTTTGTCAAAGAGCTATAATGCCCCAACCAAAATATCATCCAAGTGTATGTGTTTGAGCCTATAGTGTAACTTGTTACAATTGTTAATGTTTGTTACTGTTTGCATTTTACTACTAGAATTAAAAGGAGACTTCTAAATGAGCCACCACTCCATTGCAAACAACTTGGACATATCCAAGAGTTTGATATGTCACCTCAGAGGAAAAAACATGGATAATTCACATCACATTCTTTCTTGCCCCCCCATCCAAAGCCCAAGGACTCTTTCAGAAGAGGGTAGCCAAGAAGTGTGGGGGGGATTATGAATTGTGAATTGCAAAATCATAGATTGGACTTTGATTTGATCAGCATGTTTGTGTAAGCAAACCTCTTCAACTGGCTTTGGTGACTCTGGGTTGTGCAAGAACTAGACTCGGATATTTGCTAATTGGGTTTATATGGATACTCCTTATGTTCATTTCCTAACTGGCCAAATAAAAATTAAGAAAGCAAAAAAATGTATTTTAATTTTATGTGCATGAGTGTACTGCCTCCATGTATTTGTACCTATGTGTGCAATGCCCACAGAGGTCAGAAGAGGGTGTCAGATCCCCTGGAACTGGACTTCTGGATGGTTCTTAGCCACCATGTGGATGCTGGGATTGAAACCCAAGTCATCTGTGAGCTCTCTAGCACCTGAAATGCAGTCTAAAAATGAACCTACATGTGCTGTGAGAGTCCTGACAGGAGGGAAGCCTGGGATCCAGTTCTGTCACCTTTCTGTCTTATTTTTCTCTTCCTATACTTACTACTGCCCATAATAAATGCAATGAGAAAGTTGAAATATGCTATAGGAATACATTCTATGTTTATTTACTTTTTGTAAAATAAGAAAATTAGTGTGTTTTTTCAATATTCTTAAAGTGAAATATATAAAACATGAGAAGAATAATGATGGATCTGAAAATATGACTGGTCACTGAAGTTCTCTGGAGCCCATTTTTAGTAAGAAGAAATGGTTTCTGCATTTGAAGACCAAAGTCTACCAAACATAAGCACCTTCTCTTAACAGCTATAAAATATGGCCATGCTTGCTTATTCTCAGTCTAATATATTGTTAAAAACGTATAAATGCTAGATTCTTTCAAGTTCAGCAGCTGGTAGTTTCACTTGTAAAAAAAGAAATATAATTATAACTAAATGATGAAATTCAATTAAATATTTATTAATCCCCTAAAATACAAAAAGGCCAATGTAAAATAACAATTAGTATGTAAATAAATAAAATTTATATTCTTGTTTTAAATTACAAAAGTAGCATGGCAACAAATTTCTAGAGGATAAGAATTAAAAGGGAAAATCAAAATATCGCTTTCTCATTCTTTACCCTACTTCTCCCAGGAGAAAACCCTGTCCACATTTCCAGAGTTTTCTTTATCATGCATGACATATTGTTTATATCTCTATGCATTATGGACAACTTCAAAAAAATGAAGTACAAGCCCAAGACTTATATTTTTATTTACATGCATAATAAAAACTCTAGAAAGAGATGATTTTATTATATACCAGATATACTTAGATTAGATATAAAGAAAAACTCATAATTGCTTTATAAGCTGTCAAAGACCTGGATAAGATTCCAAGAAATTTTTGTAGAATCTCCTTTGACCTACATCTGCTTTAAATTTTAAGTCAGTATCTCATGGAGACTAGATCTAAAACATTGAAATAACAGGAATCCAAAATAGCCTCTTCTAGTTTAAAAAATAACCATAATCATATTGTCCCTAAAGGCAATGGAAAATTTAGCACAGAACTCCCCCTTAGCTTAAACTATAATACATCAGACCTTTCTTCAGAATCCTTCCTGAATCTAGCAGATGACATTATTACCCAGAAACCTTCTACATAAACAGCAATATTAATAGCTTTCTGAACTTGTCACATAAAAAGCAAAAACAAAATGACTTCTTAAGCCACTAGGAAATCAGACAGTAGTTACTAAGTTTATTGACTTACTCCAAAATGTGATCCAGCCTACCCCTCTTCCAGCCATTCAAGAGTTGTGAAATCCACTTCATCTTCTCTGGAATTATGTAGCATCATCAAAAAATTAACAGACACATGAAAATGTGTGGGGAAACAGTGAGAAACAGAAGTTTTATTGAGTTAAATATTAAGATAAGTGACAGTAAATTTTAAAATATTCAATTTACTTCCAAGAGAACATTTTTCCATATGTGGCACTTGGCAGCTGACTTCCACACTGGAATGAGGCAGAAATCAGGGAACTGAATTAAAGATCTACAGAACATCTGGAAACCCAGAAAATAGTACTTAGAAGATGCTTTGGACTTTTCATTAATTTTTTATGTATGTGGATGTGGCCTGGCATGTACGTGAGAGTTGGCTCTTTCATTGCACTATGGGGATCTCAGGGGTTGAACTCTGCTACCAGGTTTGGCAGTAAGTGGCCTTACCTGCTGAGCTATCTTGCCAGAAAATTTGGATTATTGATCAAATATGTGATCATTAGATCACTCTGTGGTTTATAGATGATTTAATGTTCTTAGAATTTTTGTTCAAAAGTTAAGAAGAGAGTCAATTTTGGGTGTTTCCTTATTTACATTCTTTTTCATGAATTCCTAGTACCCAAGTTCAACTGAATACATAGCAGTAGAAAAAGTGAATAAACAATTTCATGAAAATGAATCCACTTGTCCCTGTCTATTTTGTGTTCCTATAACACATAAAGCTGGCTTAGTTGCAAAGTTAAGGCGTTTATTTGGGGTCCTGGTTCTGGAACTTGAAAAGGCCGTGCCTAGGCAGCCACTTCCATCTTAGGGCTTCACACTGTGTATTCCCAGCTTGGTAGATGGTATTTCATGGAGGGAGCTTGCAACATTGAGGAGCAGTATTAGCAAAGGTTGAGTATGTGGTGTGTGTCACTTTCTTTTTTTTTTACCTTGGTAATGAATGTGAGTTGTAAGGAAGAGCATAACTCACTTCTAGGGTGTGCTTCCAACAAGCCATGATTCCTGAAGATCTGACTACCTACCTCCCTGTATCATTTTGACACAAACCACGGGACCAACACCATGGCACTACCATCACAGAAACCCTAATCCCCAATTTTAACTACAGGAAGCTCGAGGATTCTCACGATCATTACAAAAGACGAAAATAACCCCAATTCTAAAATTCTAACCCAGAACTTATTATTACTTAAATGCAGCCATGATTTGAGGTGGAAAAGCTTTTTGAAAGCTTCCAAGAATAACATATAATTTGGCAACATGTAATATAATTCTTCTACTTCCTCTTTTCATACTTTTTGGAGATAGGCCTTTATGTAGCCCATACCCTGGGCTGACCTCGAACTCTCCATGTAGTCAAGTTTGACCTTGAAATCCTATCCACTAGCCTTCACCTTGCAAGTGCTGGGTTTACAACATGTTCTACCATACCTGGCAGTGTTGGAGATTTTTGTTGTTTTCTTCTTTTTCTAAGATAAAGGCCTCCTGGTGTCTAATCTGGTCTTAAATTAGCTGTGTAGCTAACAATGGCTTGAAATCTGATCTTCCTTCCATTTCCAAAGTGCTAAGTATATATAACACTTAGCTATGGAATTTTTGATAAAATTTTATCCAATTAAAAAGTTATTCAGAGATGGCTTACTGGTTAAGGGCATTGGTTCCTCTTGAAGAGGGCCCAGGTTCAATTCCCAGCACTCACATAGTGGCTAACAAGTCCATAGCTCCAGTTCCAGGGGATGCCAGGCCCTTTTCTGACTTCAGTGGGCATTGGATGACATGGGTGCAGGCAATTCATACAAACACATAAAATGATTAAAATCTTTTTAAAGAGCCATTGTATTTGACTACAGAAAACAGTTACAAGAAAAGAAAAAGAAAGCCACTATTTTACCATATAGAAACAATTATATGAGTTACAAACAAATCTAAAAAAAAATCTCATCTAAGTTTTTCAGTACTGTAATACATATTTTATCATGCTATAAAATTTTTTTCAAAGCCAGGCATTGTGGCACATGCATTTAATCCCAGCACTCAGAAGGCAGAGGCAGGTGGATCTCTGGGAGTTCAGGCCAGCCTGGTCTACAGGACAGCTGGAGCTACAGGGAGACCTTATTTCAAAAAATTAAAAATAAAAAAAATCAGTATCTGTCTTTAAACATAATGAAATACTCTAAGATATAGACTTAAAATAATTACTTTAATCTCATTTTTTAAATATTTTTACATTTTAAAAATGTATGTGCTGTGAGTTCCAGGACAGCTGGGGCTACAGGGAGACCCTGTCTCAAAAAAAAGACCAAAAAAAAAAAATGTATGTGCATTAGTGTTTTACCTGCATGTATGTACTTTTTTAAATGTATGTGCATTAGTGTTTTACCTGCATGTATGTACTTTTTTAAATGTGTGTGCGTTAGTGTTTTACATTCATGCAATGCCTTTGGGGGCTAGAAGAGAAGATAGGTCCCCTGGAAGAGGAGCTATGGATGGTTATTAGCTGTCATATTAGTGCTGAAATTTAAACCCAGGTCCCCTGAGGAGCAGCCAGTGTATTGTATTTCCAAGTCATCTCTCTAGGCCTCAATTTAACTTTATTTTACTAACAGACATTGAACTTGCTTTCAGCTTGGTATTTTTAAGTCTCATTTACAATCATACGTATATAATAGATCTTACAGAAAATTAGGAAACACATGGAGCTGGAGAGATGGCTCAGTCATTGAAAGCACCATGTGCTCTTGCAGAGGCCCGTTAACAACCATCTCTACATCACGTTCCAGGTGATGTGACATTCTCTTCTGACTTCTGTAGGGATCGTCTGACATGGGTGCTCTTACATACATGTAGAGAATACAATCATACACATAAAATAAATAGTATTATTAGTAATCATTTTAAAAGAAAATCAGACAACATGAATTGGACATTTTTGTCTATTACACAACTGTATATATGTGCTTATATTTTTATCTACTAGAATGAGATAACATTCAAGTTATTTTGTTTTTCCAATTATTCTCTAGTACTTTCTCAGCCAACAATCTCCATCATATTTCAGAAGAGCTTCATCTCTTTCAAAGACCATAAAGTATTATTATATAATCCCTCATAATTACCCTGAAAATAGTCACTATAATGGTTTGTCAATAATTAACAATGTCCTGGGTTTTAGTACCAGACTTGTTGAAGACTTCTCAATATTTGCTGGTAGTTACAGTACCAAATGGAGATTTTTGTGTATAAGGATTTTTCTATAATTAGAACTGTTTCCTTAGGAGAGGTTCCCAGAAATGGGATCAATGAATCAAATGCCATGAAGTTGTAAATCTCTTGATACCTATTCCAAATGACTTTCCAAGAGCACTGGACCAAATTACATTTCCAACAGCAAAGCATGAGAAAGTTTTGAGAATGAGCACTTTAGACATTAAAGGAGACTTTAAACACAATTTTAAATAGATGTCAAGAAACAATGTAACAACAGAACTTCGGATGCCTACCTATCTGTCAAATTTAGGTCATTTAGTTGCATTATATGCTACACAAGAAGAATTGAAGGAGCTAAGAGGTAATGGTGTAAATGTGGCCTGACTCTTTACAGGTCCTGTTTTGAATACATGGTCTCCAGATAGTTGCGCTCTGTGGGAGGTTGTGAAATATTCAGGACACAGAGTCTATGGTTGGCACAGGCCAATAGTGGTGGCATTTGAGGGCAGTAGCTGGCCATTTTCCAGCCACAGTTCTGTGTCTCCTGAATGCCCACGGCTTTAGGAATTGTGTACTAAGCTCTCACTTCATGGAGCTGCTCTGCCATGGGATCCTCACCAGGACAGACTGAGCTTCCAGAACTGTGAACCCAAATAAATCATCCCTTCTGTATTGGTTTCTGTCAGTTTCTTTCTCACTGAGATGAGAAAAGTAACTAATACAATAAGAAACGTGTGATATGCAGTTCCTGCCCTCCTCAAGCAGGTGATCTGCTGAGCAGCTGAAACAGATCTGTAACAGGTGACAGCAGTAGAATGCCTACACAATGAGACAGATCCAGGAATTTATATGAAAAAGGAGGGTCGTGTCTCCCAGTCCAGGAAGAAAGGTCACGAACTATAGTCGGAAGCACTAACAGTATGCTCTACCTTGATGATTAAATACAAGTTATCTACAGAGAAGAAGAGAGGAAGACAGTAGGACATAATCACAGCTGAAGGAAGGGTCAGCTTGAACCTTGAGACAGATATTAAGTACAGTGTGGAGTCCTAGGAGAAGCTGCTGCACTACTTTTACTTGTTTCTTTTCATCTTTCATGGTCTACATAAGGTCTTTAAATCAGTCTCCACAATTTACTAACACTTCCCATCAATGTAAGGTATCCCTTAGATTGTCTAACTTTTTGAGGAGAAAAAGGCGTGGTTAACACAAGGGAATATATTTATACTACCATAACTAATAGTGCTATTCACATCCACTGGAGAAGGGGCCTAGGGAAGCTTCACCTACACCATTGTGAAGTGTCCTCACAGAAGAAAAAAAAAATGCTTCAGCTAACATACCAGCAGCATCGCACTCTAGTCTTAGGAAATACTGAGCCAAGTTCTAAGCTCCTAAAGGACACAGAGAGTAATTTACTACACCTAGAAATATATGGATGCTGGGTAGATTATAAACATACAGTGAATATCACTTGGTGAATTAACAAAATTATTAAAATTTCAAAAGCAAAGCAGCATGTGCAAAGCACATCCCCGACTCTTATTTGTTCCACGCTCCTGGCATATCTCCACAAGCATTACTGGGAAACGTCTAGCCTGCAGCTGCCAGCTGGAGAAGTTAAACCAACAGCACTCACCTATCTAATCGTTTACATTGGCAGAGAAAGCAAATCAACTTTCATTCCCTCACTTGCCACAGGGAGAAAATTCCTAGAGACAGTCAAAATCTGCAAAGGGTTGTTTTCAAATAACTGTAATCCAAACCCCCCCACCAGTGGTCACCTGGAACCAAAGAATATTCTTCTGAAGGTTAAAACATAGCTCCTTGTAGAAAGTGCAGAAGAAAATGATAAGTTCTCACAGTACAGTTTCTTCTTAATTGTTTGATTGGACTTTTTGAAGTCTCCAGCATGAATTGCCTTTTAAAGTTTTTCCCCAAAACAAAATTGCCATGATTTCTTTTTTACTGAATTTTTACACATCATTAAAGCACAACCGTTTAGCCTTTAAGACAGTCATACTGTTCTTGGGGAAAAAAAGCATTCCCTGAACATAGTTTTTTTTTAAAGATTTTTATTTTATAATAAAAGAGGCCACAGGCAAATAAACACAGTTCTGAGTTAAAAGGAGCAGGAGCAATGGGTTTCAGAATTATCGTAAAACAGGAAGGTTGTGAGGTGTAGCCGAGGATGAAAGCAGCCCCAGCCCTGGGGGCTTCCTGCTGGCATGGGCCATGCCAAAACACACAGTGGTTCACACACACACACACACACACACACACACACACAGCTTTGCCCATGACTTTAGAGGACACCTATTATCTTTCAGAAGGTCCATTTCAGAAGTGAAAGATAATCAATGAAAACTTCAAAAAGTTAACTCAATCGGTTTCTCCTATAATCCACTGCCAGGACATGTGGAGAAATGTGCTTTGGAGCCTGCAAATATTAGAATATTAGCAGTTTCTACTGAAGGAATGCATCTGGAAAAATCATCTTCTCCTCTCAGTGATAACTCTACACTTTCATGCTCAGAACAGATCACTCCTCTGTGGTTGGTATTAAATTTCTCTCTGAACCATTCTTTAAAAACAATATCTCAGAGCAAGCCTAACTAGCTGCCTAGTTCCTAAATATGATCGGAGCATCTACTACGATAAAGAGAATGCAGGTTGTGGTGAAGAATGCCAGACCTACAGCTGTTTACTCATCTTTGTTCTCAGCAGGCAGGTTCATTAATTTTGTAGTGTATTTTTATTTTACTATTATTATTTTTCTTTTTTTTTACATTTTTGCAATAAGTTGCTACAAAGCCTGCTAACCAGGCAACAACACAGAAGCCTCTAATCCAGAAGATAAACAAGAAACAATACAAATACACATTATGTATATGCAAAGAAACTTCTAAATATTCCACCAGTTAAGAAAGTCTGAACATCTCCTCCTTTTTATCCTAAATCAGGATAGTACAAACTTTCATATTAGTCACTTCTTGAAATAAATTCTTGAATATGGTTAATCAGTTATCAGAAAGGTTTATTTGAACATTCCAGGGCAAATGTTCATAATCTTTCCAAATGTCCATATACACAAGAAAACAAAATGGTACAATTTATAAAAAGATGGTATGCATCCCTCTCCATGAGAAATATTTATATCTGGGTTGTTGGTACTAGCATCCACATATGAGGGATACCATTTGTCGTTTGTTTTTCTGGGACTGTGTTACTTCACTTAACATAATGTCTTCCAGCTCCATCCATTTACCTGCAAATTCATGATGTTGTCCCTCTTTACTGCTGCATAGTATTCCATTGTATACATGTACCACATTTTCTCTATCCACTCGTCAGTTGAAGGGCACCTGGGCTGGTTCCAGCTTTTTGCTATTGTGAACAGAGCTGCAATAAACATAGCTGTGCATGTATCTTTGCAGTAAGTTGTGTCTTGTGGGTATATACCCAGGAGTGGTATGACTGGGTCAAATGGAAGGCTCATTTTGAGTCTTCTAAGGGTTCTCCACACTGCTTTCCACAGTGGCTGTACAAGTTTACATTCCCACCAGCAATGGATGAGTGTTCCCCTTTCCCCACAACCTCTCCAGCACTTGGTATCATTCATGATCCTGATCCTAGCCAGTCTTATTGGAGTAAGGTGATATCTCAGAGTGGTTTTAATTTGCATTTCCTTAATTATCAGAGATGTTGAACAGTTCTTAAGATGTTTCTCGGCCATCTCTAACTCCTCCTCTGTGAAGTCTCTATTCAGATCTTTGCTCCATCTTTTGAATGATTCATTTGTTTTCTTTCTTCTTTGTTTTTTGAGTAGCTTGTATACTCTGGAAATTAATGCTTTGTCAGATGTATCTGCTGTGAAGGTTTCCTCCCACTCTGTGGGTCTTCTCCTCACTTCCTTTATTGCTTCCTTTGATGTACAGAAGCTTTTGAGTTTAATGAGGTCCCATTTGTCAATTGTCGATCTTATTTCTTGTGCAGCTGCTGTCTGATTTAGGAAGTCTTTTCCTACACCTATGTCTTGTAGTCTGCTGCCAAGCTTCTCTTCTATCACCTCCAGAGTTTGGGGTTTCACGTTGAGGTCTTTGGTCCATCTGGAGTTGACCTTTGTACAAGGTGAGAGGTAGGGGTTTAATTTCATTCTTCTACAAGTGGTGATCCAGTTTTGCCAGCACCACTTGCTGAAGATGCTGTCTTTCTTCCATTGTGTCTTCTTGGCCCCCTTGTCAAATACGAGGTGGCTGAAATTGTATGAGCTCAGGTTTGGATCTTCAGTTTTATTCCATTGGTCAACTGGTCTGTTTTTGTGCCAGTACCAGGCTGTCTTTATGACTATAGCCCTGTAGTATAGTTTGATGTCTGGTATAGTGATCCCCCCTGTATTGCTCTTTTCACTCAGGGTTGCTTTGGCTATTCGGGGTCTTTTGTTTTTCCAAATGAAATTGAGGATTTTTTTTTTCCAGGCCTGTGAAGAAACTCTTGGGGATTCTGATTGGGATCGCATTAAATCTGTACACTAGTTTGGGTAGGATGGACATTTTTACTATATTTATTTTCCCAATCCATGAGCATGGGAGGTCATATTTAACAGGGGGGAAAATTGTAATTCATGGATTAACATATCCAAACATGTGTCTATGCTAAAGTAACCTACCATAACTATTAGTGCTGCTTAAATACCTATATATCTAATTGCTTGTTCTTCATTAGTAGGATCGAAAGGTTATTCCTGGACAAACTGTCAGCCCATGAAAGGAAACAGCCAGAATTGACCAGAGTCCAAGTCAACAGCTCCAGAGAGAGTGGACTGTTTTACCTCTCATCCACCTGTGCCCCTTTTCTAAGCCTAGGGAACAACCTGCGGAAGAGGGGGCGTGGTAGAATGTAAGGGCTGCGATTGGGGTGAATGGTGAAACTACAGCAATGTAGTCTGGACACTCATTTGATCAACTTGATTGAACAAACAACCTGTCACCCCCCACTGGATGGTGGGGCTGTAGGTGTTTGGGCACAACAGCCTGCAGATAGGTTTTGCATGAAGGATGCTTGTACTCATGGATTATCACTTATAGCTAAAAATGAAAAAAAAAAAACTGAGAGAAAGATGCAGGACATTTATGGCAGAATGCATGATCTGGGATGGGGTGGGGGTGGGGGGGAGGGAAAGGGAAATAAGCCTGAACTGAATTGGAAAAAATGTATGAAATGCACAAAGCATCAATAAAAAACTAATTAAAAAAAAAGATGTTGATAATAACAAATGTACATAACAGAAATAAGATTATTTTCTCCCTGAAACAATTACAAAAACAATTAGAGACATTACACTGTAGTCTCATATGAGGAGTGCAACAGACAACTCATTCAGTAACACCTCATAGGATCATCTGCTGTAAACACCGGGACAAAGCATCTTCAGGAAAATGGTTAACCTAGCTCTTGAAACAACCTAAAATAACGTTGATTCTATGATGCTTGAGCAACAAAAATAAGACCACGTTTTCTCAGCAGGCTCAACTCTGAACAACAACAACAACAAAAAATTGACCTTGTTTGCCAATGCAAAAATAGAATAAAAGTGAAAGAAAAGTGGTACAACCAAACACATCACATCACACCCACTTGCACTGAGGTGAAATGTTATGTTTCAGTAACTGGACACTGTTCTCCACTTGGCCCGGCGGATAGGACACAGTTGCTTCCTCTTCACTTAGCAGCTGCTCTTTCTTGGTCCAACTTTCTGGTTCTTCCTTTTCTCAACCTTCTTGACTGGAAGTTTCCATGGTTTGTTTGGTCCTTATTTCTCTCCTTTGTCTAGAGTGACTTTCTTGATCTCCTCTGGTGTTACAGTAAATATCACTAGGCATCGGGCAAATCTCAAATATGCACCTCTTCTCTGACCTCAACTCCTAACTTCAAATTTACACACTCTCCTCCCTACAAGTTATATCTGCTTAGAGATCTAAGAGATATGACAAAAGGATCCCATCTAAAATAAAACTCCTTATTTCCCTACTGGAATTTGATTTGTACATATCCAGATGTCTCCATACTAGTTGTTGGTTGCTAAAAACTTCTAGATTATCAGGCCAAGCCCCCTGGCGCTGCGCCCTTTCCATTCTCTCACAGTCTATGTGCATGCCCATTATGGTCTTGTGAGCTGGTGAGGCTGCTGCCTCCATCAACAGGTGAATGATTTCTCTTGGCAGGAAGTATCCATGTTTTGCATGCACCACACAGTTTCTCAGCTATTAATCCATGTATTGAGGGGCACTGGTTGTTTATGGCTTCAGGCACTTACAAATAAAAGCTCCAAAGAAGGATTGTCTATTGTTTGTGTATGTGTGTACCTAAGATTTAATTTCTATAAGCTGAGTCCCTAGCACTGTGTATCCTACGTCACATGGAAAATATATTTTATGTTTCTTAAGGCACAGTGGAATGTTTTCCAAACTGGCGGTATCATTTTAAATCCCTACCAACAATGTATCAGCTATTCAATTTCTCTACATGCTACCCAGAATTTGGTATTGTCATTGTTATCAATTTTAGCTGTCCTAATTTGTGCATATTAATATTTCAACGTGGTTCATTGTTTAGCATTTTCTCATGCTTATTTGCTCTACATAACCCCCCTAAAGTGATGTCCCCAATGTTTTTAACATTTCTTACTGCTCAGTTTAGTCATTTTAATGTTGACTTTTGAAAGTTTTTTATACTTCACTCAAGTATTTGTCATAGAGCCATAGAGTCAATTTGTCATACATTGTTCTTGTATACATGAGATTATATCCTGATTCAGATGCATTTATTAAAGCAGTGAACCCAATACCTTATCACACAACAGGACAACTATAATCAAATAACTGTTTTAAGCCAGCCATGGTGGCAGATGCTTTTAATCCCAGCACTTGATAGGCAGAGCCAGGCCAATCTCTGTGAGTTGAAGGCCAGCCTGGTCTACATAGCTAGCTCTGGGCCAGCTGGGACTACAGGGAAACCCTGTCTCAAAACAAACAAGAAAGCAAGCAAGCAAACAAACAAATAACTGATTTTAAAAGTTTTCATTGTTATTTCCTTAGTTTTTCAGTATTTCACATTCTATTCGCTTCTTCATGAAATAAAATAATAATTCAGTATGTTCAAATATATGTTCTTGACTCATATTTAGACACTGACTTTCTATGTCCAAATAGCATGCATTATTATAAGTCAACAATACACACACGCATACACATCTCATATGTGATTCTCAGGTGGTTTTTTTTTTAATCAGTGGAACAAAATCATGTGGGTCATACCTTATATTCTTTACTAGTGGTAGAACAGAGAGCTTTTACCATATTTCTGACCTTCACAAATAAGTTCTATTTCCTGAAAACCAAGGCAACTCTTTTACTGTCTGTGTAACGTGCCTCCTAGCCTTTTGATCAAACTTTTTAAAAAAAAATTTTTTTTATTATTTATTTTTTTGTATGTGTATGAATGTATTGTTTGCATGCAGGTCTGTGCACCCGTGTCGTGCAATGCCGCGGAGGTCAGAAGAGGGTCTCAGATTCCCCTGGAACTGGAGTTCTCCTGGAATTGGAGTTACAGACGGTTCTTAGCCGCCATGTGGGTGCTGGGGATCGAACCCGGGTCCTCTGCAAGAGCGTCGGTGCTCTTAACCGCTAGGCTATCTCTCCAGCCCCTTGATCAAACTTTTTAATGTCATCAGTGCTGTCCCCAAACGAAAGTCCATTTTAGCATAATTTCATGCTTTTATGAGTGAAGTTCAAGATCCTCTGCCTTTCTTATCATTTAGATGTTAGGACCTAAGCTTAGACTATGACACTAATGATGATCACCAGATGTAGAAATACCACTGCTGTCACTGTTTCAATGTCCAGTTAGGGAAAGTGAGCTCACACAAGCTACTTCAGTAGAACAACATAAACAGCATAATTATTTTAGAAAGGAACTGGTAAAACAGGGAGAAAACAGCGAGTGTAAGGCAGTCCCGAGTTCAGGGAAGTGCTACTATTTCTAGGCTCAGAGAGAGATGAGGGTATGGCATAATGGGGTCCAGATGCTGGGCCTATCAGGAAGGTCCTAAAAAACTTAGAAAGCTACCCCAAGAAACTCCCTCACTGGCTACAAAGCCAAGGCTGTGGAAAGGGATGTGGAACCATGTAAGGCTGTAGCCAATAGGATATGGATCCAGTTAGATGCTGGGAACCTGGTGTGAGGGGTGTCCTCGATACAGGATAGAGTGGAACCGAGACCAAAACCAGAGCTTCTCTGTCCACACTTGAATCATCACTCAGTGTTTCCCCTTGGCTGAACCTAGCAGGTATCTGAAATAGGAGCCTAATGATGAGATTCACTAGTATCTACCCCACTGAAAGCTGAGCATGTCAGAGTAGGAGATGTGCAGTAGGTAACCAGCACAACTGTGACTGGGTTAATGAATGAAAACTGAAGGGAAGGAAAGCAACTCAGCCAGAATTCATAGGTGGGGTGCATCTGAGCAGCTCCAGGAAAAAGGGCTGATTAAAGTTAAAACCATTGTAGAAATTTAGCCATACTATAATGGTGTATGATTGTCCACTGAGACTACAAGCCAAAATACATAAGGATAGCTCTAACAGTTTTATCAAGTCCAGAAGACATACACTATGTAGAAGCATCAGTGTGAGCATGCTCAAGAAGAGGCCGAATGACTCAACAGAGATTCAGCAATTTTCCAGCTCTGACCCTGATAGAGAGCCTTCTATGGACATACTTGACCTGCTGATGAACTACTGTCCTATATCTTTAAGAAAGAAAGTGCCAGACAACATAAAATATGAGTAAGGCTGAAGCCTTATCTATTAAGTGGCAGTAAGTTATATGAGTTTTATCCTAGGTCAGAAAGTAAAACAGAAAATAAGAGAATAAGAAAAAGAAGTATCAAGGACAGAAGGGGTAAGGTTGAAATGGAGACAAAGAACAGTTTACCGAATACCTCCTATCATCAGCTAAATAGTCTAATCCTCAGAACAACATGTAGAGTTTTCCTTCCAAGATTACAGATGACAAAACTAAAAAGCAAAGACACGATGGGATGGAGAGGCTGTGGCCTCCACTCCCAGATCTGACTTCCTCCCACTCTATACCAGGAATGTTTCTCTAAGTTCCTTCCATGAAATAGGATTCTTACACTGAAAGCTTTCTTTTTTACTTAAACAAGATAGAACAACTAAATCTAAGGAGAATATCTCTCTGTACCATTCCTGCAGTCATTAGGTGAGGGCATATGGTACTTGGCAAAAAAGGACATGCAAGAAAACAGCCAAAACTGTGAGATATTCACATTGTTCCCTTGCACATAGATGCTCAGAATAATATCACAGTTACGTCAATACGCATAATGTAAGTGGGGATAAAAAGTTATACTGGTTAAAAAAATAAGCAAATCTAATCTAACAAGGTAAACTTCAAATAATAACTCAAGAACTTTTAGTGCAGAAACCCATAAGCCAAAGAGTAAAAATGTCAAATGTGATGTCCTCCATCCCTTCTTATTTTACCAGGTAGAAGAGGATGTTCAAGAATCTCGGTGAACGAGGAGGCAGCATTCACTATGTTGTATACACTACCTTGACACTAAAGCTCATGGGTGAATCCATACCCATCATTTCCATTTCATTTACTAAATTTGTTACATTCTCCTTGGTCACACATGGGCATTTACTGGACACTGTATATCTCACAGCTTCTGTTCAGGGTGCTAGGGTGTGGAGTACTGACACACAATAAGTACCTCATGTACTTAGGTCTGGCATGGCAGTTCCAAAATTTCTACTTTGTGTTTCCCTTAAGTTTCAGCAATTTTACCCCTACATCCCCTCGGACCAAAAAAAGGAACCCACTCACTGGCTCACGTTCTTGAATTGTCAAATACAGAAACTGTAGGATTTATGTGCTTACATGTTAGCATTTCTAGGCAAACCCCTACTTCTTAAGCTTTGGGACTTCAGTATTGGTTCCTGTTATACAATGATTTTTCACAAGATCATTAAATTTTGCGACACCAACCTCCAAAATCCCAGTTTTGTTAAGATACAATATTATGAAAAGGACTGAAGAGAGCTAATATTGAAACTATGAACTTCCTTAAGCTATGAACTTCCTTAAGCACCTTGTGCTTCTTTTTTTATTATTAATTTTATTTATTTCTGTATGTGTATGAATGTACCGTCTGCATGCAAGTTTGTGCACCCGTGTCGTGCAATGCCGCGGAGGTCAGAAGAGTTCTATCTAAGCTGTTAATTATACCAGAGCATCACTTTGGGCTTAGCCTCGGCTAGCCTGGGCTGCCTAGGTGCATTTTGAGAACACTAAGTGTTCATTACCAGTGAATAATCCTGGGGTCCATCATACCCAGGTTCCAAATCTGAAAATTATTCTTAAAGTTCTGTTTCTCTTCAATTATTCAGTATTGTGAAGTGTTCAATATTGTCAACTTTTTCAAAATACCTTTCAAACTGAATAACTACTTCTCATAACCAGTGTTGTCACCTAGATCCAAGCCACCACCATCCCTTGACAATACCATCTTTCAGTTCTAACTGACTGCCCCGCTTGGATGTTTGCCTCTCGAATCCCCTCTCACACAGAAGAAAGAAGATAGCCTATCTATTTTGAACAGTATAAATAATATTATGATACTCACAAGCTTAAAAAAATCACACCTAGAAATAATCTGAAGATCTCAGTGATAATCTTAAGGGCTCTGGGTGTGCTGCCAATGCCACTGCGTGCTGTCTGTAGTCTCCAGCCTCACTAGCCCGTTTTCTCATGGCATGTAGTAACTAAGCCCTGGACTTTACACATTTACTGCTCCTGTTGCCTAGAATGGTTTTGCTTCAGACAAGACTACTGTTAACTCACTTGCTGCTTTTTCAGTTAAATTTATTCTAAACCTTTTTGAAAAGAAATGTTCCATTTTTCTGACTAGGACATAGGTCCCATGAAAACAAAAAGTTTTGGCATTTTGCTTGGCATGAGAGATTATAGTTCACACTAAATATTATATATGGCATTTCGGTGCAGCTCAAGTGACACATTTCGAGTAAGTGAATGAGAGAATTGATGAACATACAGAATGAAATACGTCTGCCTGTGGTACCATAGGACACAGACAGAATGTATGCACATCTGAAAGAGTTGATGGGTCAGGACAGCTTCCCTGAGCCTGAAATACTTTATCTTATTCTTGAGAGAAAGTAAAGAACATTCCAACTGGAAACAAGAGGCAGGTAAGATCAGATGGACAAACCACCAAGGCTCACTGAGAAAACCCTAAGGTCAACGGTCGGGGGCCTGCATGGAATCCTGGGCCACTGTTTCTCTGCATCCTGCAAATTCACCCTGCACCTTCAAAGGTCTCTCATGGGGTTCTCAAAGATGCTTCCTTTAATTGCGAGGTATCAGAAACAAGATGTGGGAGTAAGGAAATTTAGAAACCTATAGTGATTGAATGACTTGATAAAGAAGCAGGATCTGACAGATACAGCTTTGAAAGGTACATAGTTACAAGTTCATGTTCCTGAACACCTCTGTCTCCAAAGGGACAGATATTCTGAGGCAGGAAACATCGAGACAAGAGCAGTCCCCTAATTTACCAAACATTATTTGAACCATGATACTTAGACAATGCGTGCCACAAACAGACCATGAGTCATTTCATAATTCTACTATTATAAGTTTTAGTTTGCTTCTAATTTTACCTTTATAAATAACAGAGTGATAGTAATCTATGGAGCTCTTTATTAATTTTTGAGCCATCAATCCCTTAGGATAAATATAAAGAGGCAGATCATCTCTGTGAAAGTCTATAAATGTTTTCTAGCTCTAAATCATTCAGCCAATGATCCTCTAGAAAGAGCACAGCCAATTACTCTTTTCATCACTAATGTTGCCATACTCATTTCAAAATTATTTTTAATATTTCATATTTTAAATAGTATATAATTTATAGTGAAGTTCAACTTGTTTCATGTGCTTATTGTCACTTGTTAATCTTTTTTTAATGGCACATATTCTCAGTGGGAAGAATTTTTCTATATTGTATGATAATTACAAACATTTAATAGTATTAGTTTCTAACTGCAATCATTGATTGCATTAGTTTCTAACTGCAATATTAAACCCACTTCTTCAAAGAGTTTTATACATATTAGTATGTTTAATCTTTATAACAGTCCTATAAATACTTAATAGTCCTATAAATAATTATAACAGTCCTATAAATAATTAACTTGAGAGATGAAAAACTGTGATATAGAGAAGTTTCACGGCTAGAATTAATGTTTGTCTCATACAGGTTTCTGGACTACCTGTCAAAGAAGATCTAAGGGGAACTGAAATTTGATTTTGTACACACTATCTATGTGGAGCTTCTTCTTCATAAACCTGCAGAACAGGGTCCCCAAAGTGAGGATCGTTTTGTTGCCCAGTGTTCTTTGGAAATTTCTGGAGGTCTTTATTTTTAAAATCATCTCCATAGAAATGGGGGGGGGGGAGTTGGAGCAACTGGCATGGGATTGGTGGAGGCCAAGGAAAATGCTGAACAGTCCAGAATGGAGACACAGAACCCAATCACAAAGCATTGGCCAAGTAAAAATGTTAATGGCACCAGGACTGGAAAACATTTATTTGAGCGGATATACACTATCTATAGGAAATCTGGATCTCAGAAAAGCTGTCTATGCCAGAGAGAAAGATTTGGTATAAACAATATGGTGTCACTGTGAACATATGCTGCTCTAAAACTCCACTCACTGGCAGCGCAGTATCAAATTTATTATTAAGTTTTTCTGAATTAAATAGACTACAACATATGAACAGTTAGACACACAGAATTCATTCTCAAAGGACCCTTGTTTTTCAGTGATTGTATAGGGAAATTAGAATCTTGTTTTTGTTCCAACAAAAATATTTCAAAACAAAATCCTGTGTAATTTATGTTTGTCACAAAAAAGCTTGCAAGCAATTGGGGGTCATTAGAATTACACAAAGAGACTATTTTGGACAATTTAGGCAATTCTAACCATAGAAAAACATAAAATTAAGAATAAAGCCTATCACAATCACAATCACAATCAGAAGTAAAAACCTGTCTCAGTATTATTAGTGATGAGCACCTTGCAAAGAGCACCACCACGTGGAGGGAGCACCACCACGTGGAGGGAGCACCACCACGTGGAGGGAGCACCGCCATGTGGAGGGAGCACTGCCATGTGGAGGGAGCACTACCATGTTCAGGAGCACTGCCATGTGGAGGGAGCACTGCCATGTGGAGGGAGCACTACCATGTGCAGGGGCACTGCCATGTGCAGGGGCACTGCCATGTGGAGGGAGCACTGCCATGTGGAGGGAGCACTACCATGTGGAGGGTGCACTGCCATGTGGAGGGAGCACTACCATGTGCAGGGAGCACTGCCATGTGCAGGGGCACTGTCATGTGCAGGGGCACTGCCATGTGCAGGGGCACTGTCATGTGGAGGGAGCACTACCATGTGGAGGGAGCACTGCCATGTGGAGGGAGCACTGCCATGTGGAGGGAGCACTGCCATGTGGAGGGAGCACTGCCATGTGCAGGGAGCACTGCCATGTGCAGGGGCACTGCCATGTGCAGGGAGCACTGCCATGTGGAGGTAGCACTGCCGTGTAGAGGGAGCACTGACATGTGCAGGGGCACTGCCATGTGGAGGGAGCATTGCCATGTGGAGGGAGGACTGCCATGTGCAGTGCACTGCCATGTGCAGGAGCAATGCCATGTGGAGGGAGCACTGCCATGTGCAGGGCACTGCCATGTGCAGGAGCACTGCCATGTGCAGGGAGCACTGCCATGTGCAGTGCACTACGATGTGGAGGGAGCACTGCCATGTGCAGGGCACTGCCATGTGCAGGGCACTGCCATGTGAAGGGAGCACTGCCATGTGGAGGGAGCACTGCCATGTGCAGGGCACTGCCATGTGCAGGAGCACTGCCATGTGCAGGGAGCACTGCCATGTGCAGTGCACTACGATGTGGAGGGAGCACTGCCATGTGCAGGGCACTGCCATGTGCAGGGCACTGCCATGTGAAGGGAGCACTGCCATGTGGAGGGAGCACTGCCATGTGCAGGGCACTGCCATGTGCAGGAGCACTGCCATGTGCAGGGAGCACTGCCATGTGCAGTGCACTACGATGTGGAGGGAGCACTGCCATGTGCAGGGCACTGCCATGTGCAGGGCACTGCCATGTGAAGGGAGCACTGCCATGTGGAGGGAGCACTGCCATGTGCAGGGCACTGCCATGTGCAGGAGCACTGCCATGTGCAGGGAGCACTGCCATGTGCAGTGCACTACGATGTGGAGGGAGCACTGCCATGTGGAGGGAGCACTACCATGTGCAGGGCACTGCCATGTGCAGGGGTACTGCCATGTGCAGGGAGCACTGCCATGTGGAGGGAGCACTACCATGTGCAGTGCACTGCCATGTGCAGGAGCACTGCCATGTGCAGGGAGCATTGCCATGTGGAGGGAGCACTGCCTTGTGAGGGGCACTGCCATGTGCAGGGGCACTGCCATGTGCAGGAGCACTGCCATGTGAGGGGCACTGCCATGTGCAGGAGCACTGCCATGTGAGGGGCACTGCCATGTGCAGGAGCACTGCCATGTGCAGGGGCACTGCCATGTGCAGGGGCACTGCCATGTGCAGGGGCACTGCCATGTGCAGGAGCACTGCCATGTGGAGGGAGCCCTGCCATGTGCAGGGTCATTGCCATGTGCAGGGAGCACTGCCATGTAGAGGGAGCACTGCCGTGTGGAGGGAGCACTTCCGTGTGGAGGGAGCACTGCCATGTGCAGGGAGCACTGCCGTGTGCAGGGAGCACTGCCATGTGCAGGAGCACTGCCATGTGGACAGTGGAGGATGTGGTGTTTAAGATTCTTACCTCTCTGTCATCTTAGCTGGTACATCAGGATGCCAACGTCATATTCTGATGGTGGGCAGCATAAAAACACTAGCTTCTGCACAGTTACAGAGGCAGGTGGCAACCAGAGGGCATGGCAAAGGCCATTTGCTTTCAGAAAAAATGCACTTTTCTAACCAGTTTATTAAATGAAGGCTTAATTAAATGTAGAAAAGTTTAACTTCCACTTCTGTGCATTTAGTGGGTGGGATGCATGCTCTGCAGCTACAGACCTGGCTTCAGACCCTGTCTTTCCCATTCACTTGCTGTATGAGATTAGGCACACTACATTCGGGGACCCAATTTTTATCTATAAAATGGGGGCTATGATATACCTCTTTCCTAGAGTTCCTGCAAGGATCATATAAGTTTACAAGTGTACAGTTTGTATAGTAATGATTACCTGTGGTAAAGACTCATCAATATTAGCTATTTCAAAATAACTTTTAAAATATTACACTACTTAAATACCAATGTTACTTTCCTAAATATATATTACAGACTTGAATCTCAGACAAGGACACTGCTTGTTGAAAATGCCTTGCTTACTCTAAACTTCTATCATCATATTTACTTTCTTTTTTTTTAGATTTTCATTTTTTTATTGATGATTCGTATATTTCATACATCATTTTCCAAATCAGTTCAGGCATATTTCCCTTTCCCTTCCCCCCACCCCACCCCGCCCTATCCCAGATCATGCATTCTGCCATAACTGTCTTGCATCCTTCTCTCAGTTTTTTTCATTTTTTAACAATAAGTGATAATTTATGAGTACAAGCATCCTTCATGTAAAACCAATTTGCAAGCAGTTGTGCCCAAACCCACACAGCCCAACTTTCTTTATGGAGTATCACATAAATATTTCAGTCCATTTAGTTCCGTAGGCCCTGTCTTCACAATGTTTTTTAAAAAGTATGTGCTTCCCTATATTTGATATAGGGACATCTTTAAACACCCAGAACTTATCAAGTATTCTGTACTTCCAAGCATAGTGTGTAACTCATTGTTGGGACTAGATCAATATTTATGAAGTGAAAGAATAAACAACTAAAGTAATATTTCATTAACTTGATAACAGTTAAAGACAACTCCATTTAAAAATATTTTATTTTTTATGTTTACTTTGTGCATTGCCTGTATGTATGTAAGTGGGCAGTTCTGTGCAGTGCTTATGCAGGTCAGAAGAGGGAGTCAGATCCTCTGGAACTGGAGTTACAGAGAGTTGTGAGCCACTATGTGTATGCTAGGAACTGAACCCTTGTCCTCTGCAAGAGCAGCCAATGCTCTTAACTTCTGAGCCATCTCCCCAGCACCAAGACTACCCCATTTTATACTGTCTACAAACATTATTTTTCTTTTGCCTTATTTACTAAAAGTATTCTTGTCATCCACTATTTTTTTCTATGCAGCATTACTTTTTAAATCAACAAATTGTAAAATTGGCTTCTTGATTATACAGGCCTATACATTTTATGGCAGTATCCAATCACAGCATTACAACCTCATCCAAGAAGAAGAACAATCTCCCCTTACCCCCAAATTCCCTAATGACTTCATACTGCAGATAACACAGCCTTAGGAAACACTGTTCTGTTCTCTGACTCTATACGCCTTTTTGTTGAGCTTAATCAAAAAATCACTTTTGAGGGAAATCATTTCAGGGCTTTGGAATAGAGCAGTTCATTCCTGTGTATCTTTCAACAAGTTTCTCCTAATGTGAACATTTTATAGAATTTTTCAAAATTAAGAAATCAACATTGTTATAATATGATTTACTAAATTTCATATCTTACTTGAAATTCACAAGTATGGATTTAATTCATTCAGGAGCTGATCTGTGTCCCAGTTTGCATTTACTTGCCCTGACTCCTTACAGCTTTTCTGATCAGCAACAGTTTTCATCTTTCCTCTTATTTTGTCCAATGCCCTTCACGCTTTTTGGAGATCACTCCTCAAGTGTTTTGGCAGAATATTGTTAAGGTTGGAGTTTGTGTGATTATTTCTTCATGATGGGACTCATGATGCAAATTTTGGGGAGGCAAGCCCTGGGGAAAAGGGCCAGCCTCATCACACCAAAGCAATCACGGGCCTTGATCACTTGACTTGCTAAAGAGATTTCTGCCACCTTCCCCCAATATAACTTGACTTCCCCTCTTCTATGTCCCATTCATTGGAAGTGAGTGACTAATTTAAAAGTACTTTTATGATCACACTACTGCAAGCATAATTTATCCACATCCCCAGGACAGGAAAGTCATAGTGATAAAGGTACTTTCCACCTGTCACTGCAAATATGAGACAAGTTCTGTAATTCTGATCCTATGTCGGGACTGTGGCTCATGTGTCTTTAGTACCTCTCCCTTATTAAGGGATAGAAGTAAAATTTAAGCCCAGGAATATCTAAATCCCACTAAGTCCCAAGAGCACACAAATGTATGCTCTATTCTCACTAGCGTGTCCTTTCATCTACCTCAAGATAAATGTTAACAAAAATTGCTGATAAATTCTTATCACTATTTATAAGTATTCAAGTCCCACATTTTACTTTTATTTTAATATTCAAACATATGTGGATACTGTAATTATTTCTGAAGGATGTTGCTGAGCTGCGTCAAAATTAATAAGCTGAAAGACAAGATCTGTCATAGCTGGGGATTCCAGAGAATCCAGACAAACATCACCAAGACTGGGAAAAGTAGAACTGAATGAAAAGTAAGATTCACATGAGATGAGGAAAGTAAATGCATAACCCCCAAACAAATATAGAGGAGGGGTGCCAGTCATACACAGAGAAAATGTGGCTGGTAACTATGTTCTTAACAAAAGTCCGGTACACTCCTCTCTCCATATAATAAACGCTACAGGGCAATGAGTGTCTTAATGTGCAATAAGATCATGATGACTTTGGCACAGAACAGAATCGGACAGATTTAGCACCTCTGACAAAGAAGAAGGCCTTTGGTGGGCCTGATGTGTGGTCCATCCACTGAGGATGGAAGGAAGATGTAGGTCCACACCTGTGCTCTGTGACTGGGCTGCTCAAGGTCAGGAACTGCATATTTTCAAGAGTAGCAATGCACTCAGGCATTAGCTACATCGTCATTGTCCTCAGATTGCTCCTCCCATAGAACTTAGGTCAGTTTTATACAATACTTTGCATACAGAATCCAACTTGGGTTGGAACTTGGGTTGGATTCTATATACAAAGTGTATTGCATCAGAAAGAATTCTTGAAATATTATATCCTCATGGCTACTTGTGATTTTAATTTATTTTTCTGCACAACTTCCTACTCTGCTTTGAACATTTCACCTTTGTCTAGGCCTTAGCATGATCCTAATGTTGATAGAGAATTTTTAGTTTTTGTTTCTGATACCTATGAAAATATATCCATTTATTTGTGGCTTTTTCGAACGTATCTTCTTTTACTGCAGAATTGGGGATGAATACAACCAAACATTGAACATATAAAGCTAAGCCTACTAATTCCATCATTTCCTGAGTCTTCCAAACCTCTGCAAGCCTTCCGTACTGCTTTTGCATCATCCCTCTTTATTCCTTTCTATTTCTCTAGGGACTACAGCTAACAGAGTTCTTCAATTCCCCTGAGAAAATGTTTCCACTCTTTTTCGCTGTCCTCAAAATTTAGTTCTTAGACTCTTCCACCGTTTTCAGTTACAAAATAAAAAATGCAAAGGAGATGTATTGAGGTAAGTTTTTATCCCAGTTACCCTTGAAATTTTTGCTCTGTGGTCATTCCTTTAGTTAAACTGTTGTGGTAGAGGGATGGCCCATGTTTCATGTGATATCAGATGTAAATGTATTAGCAGTGAGCCCATGCTAGCAAACTAATTCTAGGAGAATCTGTGAGAAGAGCACAGTTTTGTATCCAATCATTTATTTCACAAATGAGTAACATTTTTAAATTTTGGATGATTTTGTATTCCCTGAGATTGGTTATTAAGATGAGTATCTCCATAACTGCACTACGACCAATATACTGAGTCTGTGGGGATTTTTAGTTGAACACTATTAAGTTAACGATCTCTTATTGCCTAAAATATTTTAACATTCACACATATGTTTTCATTAGCACAATAGCAGCTTGGATATCCAGAATTTTAATCAGATGAATCATTTGGTGTGGTTTAAATTTCCGTATAAGTAAAGGTCAAACTCTAGAACAGTAATATGTTAGTTATTTTAAGTACAAATCTTACTTAAATATACACATAATTCTCAAGTTCTGACACAGGCATATTGAATATAACTGAATGTTTCCTGACTGACTACAGACCATATTGAAAGTAAAATATTTTACTTTTTGTACCTATAAATACATAAATGTTCCCCAAATCAAAACAACTATTTCTTAGTTTGGATTCTCATAAACCAAGTAAACATTTTAAATAATATATTTAATAAGATATACGGAATGGAGAGCTGGTGCAGCCACTTAATATATATTAGATGGAGGATGATCCTGAAAAACATGGGCACTAAAGTACATAAATGAAATAGCAAAGGAATGTCTTGAAGAAAGCAAGTTCTCCATGGTGGAGAAATGAGGCATAGTCACTCTATAAACCTCGGCTCACCAGCTTACCCAGATCCAACAGACCTGACTGAGAGCAAGGAAAGTGAGGTAGCAAGCAGCTCCCCACACTTCTTCCTGGCAGTGTTAATTCTTTAGGGCTTACTTAAAAAAAAAAAAAAAAAAAAAAAAAAAAAAAAAAAAAAAAGACGTAGTGCACCAGAGCTAGGCCTTTCAGTAAAATTGAACTGGTAGAGAAAGTAGTCAGGCAGAGATATCTGATGCCTGCAAGACCCCCCCACCCAGGAAACCTTTACATGAGATCTTAGAGTCATGGGCAGGGCACCTAACACGACAAGTGTCTGCTAGGAATCTGAGCTTCTTTGCCATCAGGTCTACTTGATGATCCCTTGTCTGCTGGTATTCGTCACTCTTACTTTCCTCTGCTTTGTTTTCTACTTTCTGTGTACTTGAAATGTAACCTCAAAAATTGTATTTTGTGATGAAATTGGTGACGGAACAGAAATATTTACTTTGCTTAATGAACTCACCCCAGAGGAACATTTGTAAACTCAGTGCAAACATGGTTTCGAATATATTCTTTGTTCTGGTATTTGTTACTAATAAAATGAGACTGGGAAGCTTAGTTCAGAATGGAAGAGCCATCACTAAATAATGAAAATGTGGATGTGAACACAATACTGGCAAAGAACTCATCAGTGTCCACAATAACTTCCATTTCCCCACACCCTCATTACAGTTCTAGATGTAAATATGCCATATGCATAAGAATAACCTTATTCTGTTGTCAATTTTGGATGTTTATTAGAAAGGCTGTACAATTGCTACCTTAAATCTTTTTGTGATACAAATAATAACAATAAGATCAAAACAAGCATGGATGGTGTTAACTTGGGGTAATTTAAAAACTCAACATTAAAACATGTTAATTCTTTGAAATAAAGGTAGAAATTAAAATATCTATTTTAGGTTTGTTTTTCAAAGTCCTCACCATTTTAACAAAACAAAGAGTTAATATTTCATCATACATCAAATTTTATAATATGCCCTTTACTTGTTTGCATTGAAATTGAGCTTATTATATATAATTACAGAGTATAAATCTGGCTCAGAGTAGTTAAAGGTATTATATTGTGCTTACACAAGTATTCAAAATTACATTTATATAGTTTATGAATAAGAAAGGAACAGATGCTCTTATTTTCTTCCATTACATTTTCTTATTTATAAGAAATTTATCACAGTGCCTATGAAAGTCTGTCAAGGAGCAATGTAAAGGCTATGTATCAATATTGTCTTTTGTTTTCACTAGGCCAAAGGGTAAGATTTTTAAAGTCACTTTGTGAATATTAACCTTCTTTTAAATAATTCAAATTCTTATGTGTTTCTTAACTATAGCAGCACATCACAATAAAAACATTTGAAGATATTAAATTAAAAAATCATTCAACAAATTATTATAGTTTATGTCATGATTTAAATTCTTATTTTCCTAACTAAAATAGTGCTTTGTGTACAACTACATTTCTGATAAAGCACATGTATAGGATTTAACGTTTTCTAGTATATACTTATATTCCAAACCACTCAGATTCTTCAAATACCTGAAGGTCAGGAAGGAGCATTATTTTGCTCATTTTTACTGATCACTAATAGCAATTTGCAAAACGATGATGCTAATAATAATAAAAATAGTAATAATTAGAAGACCTGTTTTCAGAAGTCAACTGACAGTGGCTTTGGTAAATAAACCAAATATTATTAAGATATAAGGATTGTCACTAGAATTGCAACTATAAGAATTTGCTAACATGGTAAGCAAGACAAGGAAGCAAGCTGAGCTGAGGTTGAAGGCAATTCTTTTCCATTTCAAGTCTTTCTACACTAATGAATCTCTCTGTGTGTGTGTGTGTGTGTGTGTGTGTGTGTGTACATGTGCATGCACATGTATGTTTGTGTTTATGTGTTCCTAGTACTTTTTTATTGTTTATGTGTACTGTCTGCTTGTAGGTTGGTGCACCCATATCATGCAATGCTGCGGAGGTCAGAAGAGGGTGTCAGATTCCCCTGGACCTGGAGATAAAGATGGTTCTTAGATGTCTTTAGTAATGGGAGTGCTCGGAATTGAACCCGGGTCCTCTGCGAGAACAGTCGGTGCTCTTAACTGCTGAGCCGTCTTTCCAGCCCCCGTGTTCCTAGTACTTTCGCAAGTGTTATATGTACTTGTCTCTACATACTGTTATGCACATGAAGCACATCCAGCCTGATATTAGGGGATATACCTCAAGAAGCTGGGGAGCCTAATGAAGAGTCTGTGATGTGTGACCAGTAGCCTATTTTTGAACTTTAAATGAAGTGAAAGGTTAATGAATGTAAAACAAGAAATTCTGCACCCTCTTAAGTACTTAAAAAAAGTTTCCTCTTTTTCTTCTAGAAAATTTTGCATTAGTTAAAAATCTCTCCATTAGAGAATTTTATCACAAGATAGAAGGTGGGTATACCATTATTGGTGGAACCTTCCATTACTAAAAGTAGCTTTAGGGAAGGTATCATTTTTTTCTTTTCTATAAGGGAACAATGAATATGTGAAAGAGCAGTCCTGATGTTGGCTAACTTCACACATACACATAGACACACACACACACACACACACACACACACACACACACACAAATAAATCTCTTAGTACTGGGAAAAACTTCCCTATACTGTTAACAATGGTGTTTTCAAGTAGAATAAACAGTATTTTATAATCATACCATTATCAGATAATTAAATATATACTTTGAGTAAAAATTAAATCAGTGTTTAATGGATAAGAACATTATGCTTCATTATAAAAGAGCAGATGCCAAATCATGACCTACTGAAAATATTGAAAGGTAGGAAAGACTTTAAGCCATTGGTGAATCCCCTAATTCAATTTTTTTTTCTCAATGGCATATGAATGTCTTAACTCTAGAATCAAGTAATTAAATAAAAGAAAAATAAGCCTGTATTTGAACTAAGTTACCTGTGTGTATAAACACACACACACACACACACACACACACACACACACACACAATGCATACCAGATTTCTTCTAGGAAGCTTCTCAAATTCCTTTAATAAACAAACCTAAAAACTGATTTGCTACTTTCTTCAACCTGATTTGGCATCTACCTTGTACATAGTAAGAGATGAATATTTGTGGGAACCATAACATGGAATGTATTAATAAGGTTTATCTGTCCTCATTCTGGTCTGAACGAACCACTGCCTGCCCCTATGTCTTGGCCAGTTTTCCATCATCTGCTTTGCCTTTATCTCCTGTACCAAATTATGACCTTGGGATTGGAAAAGGATACAAAATTGAAGAAAAGAGAAATAAAGAAGAGAGACATTCCTTGAAGGTGGCACTTCATCATGGCTCAAAGGCCTCTCTCAGTTTCTACTGTCTTCCACTATTAATTTTCTCCTTGGATAGAAAAAAAATTCAACTTTCCATTATTTTGTTTAGTGTGTGACATCCTCTTAAAATTAAGTCAATTAAAGAAAGAGGTTTCACATTTAAAAGAATACTGGAAAATCTAGGTTTACAGGATGGAAGGACAAAATCATCAAGAAAAGAAGGAAATGCAACCCAGGTACCCAGGAAACTCTCATGACCAGAATGCAACATATGCTCAGACTTTCATTTACGTAGTTCCTTTGTACGTAGATATGATTTTTAATATGAACATCCTATGCAGATTAGGAAATCATTGACATTGAAATGATGAACAATGGAGAAAGAGAAACGTTAACATCCCATGACACTGTATGTCTCCGCACCAAGTCCCAATCTCACTGAACCTATCCCCTTGTTTGTCTATCTCTACCAAAAAATGTATTATTAATCCCAAAATATTTATGAATTACCAAAATTGTATCACTTTCAATAAAGCTTTCCTATAATAAAATTTTTACTTATGAGAATGGCCTTGCTATATAATTTGTGGAAAGTAAGTAAAGGGGTAAAGAAGAATGAATTTTAATCTTAAATGTGATATTTCAAAATTTTAAACAAAGGACCAGAGAACCCATTTTGTCTGAAGACACGGAGGGAAATCGTTCCATTTCATTAACTGGCCTTACAGATACACTGGTTTCCCTTGATTATTTTTGGTTTCCACTTATGTAAATGTTTATACCTAATATGCTGCATTAGTACTTACCATTTCTACTTAAATCTACTTAAGATATACATCCTGGAAAGTGAATAAATTTTCTCTCAATTTGGGGGGAGGAACGTCTTCATGGAAACAACATTGTGTATGGAAATTTTCATGTACTTGCCTTCAGAATAAATTAAAATAAAACAATTTATCAAATTATCATTTACAGACGCACACCATTCAAATAGATTTACAACTCAAGAAAATACATTAAAATTTAATTATTCAAATATCACATGCATATATTAGAACAGGAAAATCATAGATTTTTAAAATTTTACTCAAATATTTTCTGTATAACTTATCAAAACTAATTGCTAACTTTTAGAATGACTATTATATTATGAACATTAACATAAAAACTAGAGGGCTTTTTTCAGAATTATCATATATCTAACAACTTCATTGAGGCATAATTTTAAATTAATTTAATTTAATTTTGTGACATGACCCAGAGATACCCCCTTATGTGATCAATGGTTCATTTTTTTCAACAATATTAGCTTATCCAATTTACTTAACCTAGAACAACAGGAAATTTTGATTATACGGCTTTAACTAAAATTATGCAAGGCATGTAGATTCACCATCCAATAATTTTCTCAAAACTTATTATAGAGTGAACTTCAACAGGAAAAAAAGTAACATCAAAGCTACTGCAACTCACTGATCCATTCTCCTAACATTCCTTTTTAAAATTAATTTTAGTCCAAGACAAATTGCCAGATCAAGGATTATATATAAATGATCTTTTATTACTAAATCCATTTGAAGTTATATTAATCCTAAGAATGCTATTCTCTTCCTCATCCAACCAAAGATCTGTCTCTTTCTCTATTAAATCATTTTATGTTGCTGGTTTTTATTGGAGCAATCTCTAGAATGCAGAATATTACTCCACAATCTGGTTCACTCTTCTTTCAAAGAAACACTCACTGCATTTCATATTGAGTAGACAGAGCATGTTTTAAAGTTCAACCTAAGACCCCTTTGCCTTTGAATTAGTTACTGTCCCCCACACTCCTGACTGACCCTGAGCATCCTTTTCTCTCCAGCTGTACTTCAGGATACTGTTAAGATCCAGTTTAGTTTTTTTTTTTTTTCCTTTTTAAGTCATACAGGCTATCCTAAGCCATAGATCCTTTGTACTAGGAATAGACCTGCTGCAGTTAATTGAAGGCTTCCTGCTGCTCTATATAGTCAGTCAGGCTCTAAAGCAGCTGGAATTTTAGTCAGCTCTTACAACATGGAGCCAATGGCAACATTAATTTCCTTTGACACCCTTATGAGATTAACTGTGATAATATGTTTGGTGATGCATTGACATGAATTGAATTTCCCCACCCCTTACATCTATTGTATTACAACTATCAGAGTCTGAGTCTTCAGTGGTGGATAACAGAGCAAGGATACAGTGTCAGTTCCATCGTGGAAAAAAGCTTCTCCACTGCTCAAGAAATATACTTCCTTTGATATTTTAGAAATTGTGCATGTAGCTGCCAAAAAGGTCTAACAAGACATTTCAGAATGTTCATAATATGCTCATTTTAGTGTTAGGGATGATGAGTAGGAAGATTTATACCCCCAAATATTATTCCAGAAACCAGAATTACCAGACAGTTGTAACTTAAAATATTACTATGCAATTTCAAATGGATATTATAGTTCAAAAATTTCTATAAGCTTATGAAATGAACTTAAAATGATTTTGTGACACTTTCCCTTATAGAATGTAGGCTCCTTCAGAGAAACTACTTTCTATGCATCCTCCTAAATAGATCTCTTATTTACATGTGTCAATGCTGTCATAAAATATCCTGACACTCATCGACATTAGAAGGAAGGGTTTATTTTAGCTGACAGCTGCAGTGGTGGGGAATCCATCATGGCAAAGCTTCAGGCAGCTGGCCACATTACATCCACCACCAGGAAGCAGAGAGCGATGACTGCTTGCGCTCAGGTCACTTCCACCATTTTACTCAGAGACTTCAGCCATGGAACAGCTCAGTCCACATCTGGGGTGCCTCTTCTCACTTCTATTCACCTGACCAGATAATACTACACAGTCATGTCCAAGTATTTGCTTCCATTGTGATTATAAGCCACAAGAAAATTCAGGAATTATAATTATTGAAAGTGAGATGAGTCAAAGTCCAATGGGCACAAGTTACAAGATACAGACAGTGGGTCTCATCTTCTGCTGTACAAGACCAGAATTAGGTTTGTGGGAAACAAGAGTCTTACATTCACAGTGACTCTATTTTCATAAAAATATTCTATATTTGAGTAGCATTTTATATTCTAAATGGTATCTTTTATTTCACAGAAACAATGCTATAGATAAACAGAAGCTTAAAGAACAAAGAAATTCAGTTTAAAAAAGTAAAAATGAAAAAATATTTAAATAAATTTCTATATGAATTTCTTTACTAAGGACTCGAGTGAATTAAAGGAATATAGCTTAATGATTCTGAGTTGAGGAGATTTAAGCAAAGGAAGTATTCAGAGATCATGGCTAAAAAGCACCAAATGCAACAGGAAAGAAGTTTCAGAAAAAGAAGAAATTTTGCAATTAAGCTCCACAAAACAAGCCATGTCAGTTTATTATCTCTCCCCTTATTTAGCTAAAGATATTTTGAAAACCATCATATAATTATATGAATACCATCATATAATTTAATATGGACTGTTTGCAGATTTCTGTTTAGAAATAAAGCTGACAGAATCATCCCATGCCCCTTGGAATTACTATTATTCTAGTTTTAGACTGTTAAATAAAAATGAACCTCTACTATTAAAAAAGAAGAATATAGCTTAATACACAGAATATTCAATCACACTAAATTTATAGATTTATGCTGGATTTATACTGCATGATAACCTAAGAGATTAAGAAATTTAAATTTGGAAACAGACCAAAGAAACAAAACCTTGGTATTTTCGATACTTAAAGACGTTTATCCCAATAAGAGTCTTAGCATCAATAATCATTTATAAAGTCACTAACAATTTTTGTTTGAGTGTTACATCTGGCCTGTAACCAGACAATTGTATGCTTTTTCAATACATCTCATTGAAATTAATTTTGGGGGGTCTTTTTGAGAAAGTATCTCCCTATAGCCCCAGCTGTTCTGGAAGCTACATAGACCAGGCTGGCCTTGAACTCACCTCTCCAGTGCTGGGATTAAAGATGTGTGCCATCACACCTGGCTGAAATTAATTTTTAACAATTGGTATTTTTTTCCTATATGACTCCTTAATGATTAAGGAAGATGACTGCTATGATAGGCAATCAGTAAGATTTTACTGATTCAGTTTGAACACACTTTTTTAGTTTCTAATCAATTTTATAGTATGAAATGCTAAATGCATTACTCCCTTTAAGTCCTATGATGATTTTGAGTAGTGTTCTGAAATCATTCTACCACATTTAGAAGAGCAACTTTCCTTTTGTATTCATTCTTTTTATTTTACGTGTATAAGTGTATTGCATGCATATGTGTAGGTTGACCCATGTCATTCAATGCCTGTGGAGGGCAAAAGAGGATATCAGATCGCCTGGAACTGGAGGGAAGGATGGTTGTTTAACCACTCTGTGGGTTCTGAGAATCGAATTTGGGTCCTCTGTAAGAGCAGCCAGTGCTCTTAACCACTTAGCCATCTCTGCAGCCAGTGTGCATTCTTTTCTGTGTATTTGCAAGTCTTCATTTCTCATATAATTAAGTTACCAAGTTTTATTTTATTTTATTTTATTTTATTTTATTATTTTGTTTTTGTTTTTTTTTGAGACAGGATCTCCCTTTAGTCCCAGCTGGCTTGGAGCTAGCTATGTAGACTAGGCTGGCCTTGAACTCACAGAGATCCACCTGCCTCTGCCTCTCACCAAGTTTTATTAAAAGCTTCTTCTGTCCCAGATCTCATACACAAACACGCCATATACACCTTTAAGGTGATGGTATTCTATCGGGCAATGCAATAGCCCACATATGCTCACTCTCAATCTCTGTCTCTTTGAATCTTTACAAAAAAGACCCAATTGAAAATACATATCTATCCTTCTAATTTTCTAGCCTGTCCAAGTGTGAATTTTATTTTCAGTTACATAAATACTTTTTACTAATTTATAGTCAAACCTTTAGGCATAATATTATAAAGCAAAAATATAGAATGTTCCTATCCTGAATTCAACCTTTGTTGAAAAGTCCATATGCTAGCCATTGTTTAGACAAACTACCAGTAATCTCAAAGAGGAGATCCTCCCAATAAAGAACAAATAGCAAGCTAGTTGAAAAAGTAGATTGCTGCAGCAATTTCATCTCCTAAAAGACAAAAGGTGCATGTGAAGTTTGTAAGTGACCAGTAATTCTAAATTTTAAAGCCCTGACATTCATGTTTGAGACTACAGAGAGTTTTCTTCAACTAGACACAATTGTAACCTTCAGCACTCAGAAAGACAGCCATTAACTACAGGATTATCCTCATGTTTAATACATATGTAAGTCCTTGAGTATATCCCCCCTTAGAACAGCTTGCTCACTGGTCCATGATGAGGGAACTTTACTTTCTGTGCTTTCATTGCTCAAAGTTTTCCCGCTCTCATTCTGTCTCTTACTTTGTGAATATTAGTGAGTGGTCCGCCATCAAGCCCTATCTTCACCTCACCAGTCCAGATGGGGAACTGAAAATCTCATCTGCACACAAAAGCCTACTCTGACCACTTCCATGTAGGATGCAACTCTGTTTACCCATAATCTACCTTTTTCTGTTTTGCCTACTCCTTCTATAATGATATTTATCATTAACCAAATACACAATTTAGTGATTTATACACAACACTTAAGTACCTGTGTTCCAACTCACACAAAGGAAAATTCAATAGACTTCAACTTCCAGGCAAGCAAGTATACAAGCTTATATCCTTTCTTCCTTCATTCAGACACCTAGACAATGTCTGCCACATAACACACATTTAGACACTTGTTGAGTATGTGGATAATGGCATCTCGCGATCTCTCAATTCATTATTATCATCTCTCCAATCATTATTACAAGTCATCACAGAGTCATTCTGGATGTGTTCTCTCATTATCCACTCACTATTCCTGCACCATGGGCATTTACAGTTAACAGTTAACAGTATGTGATAATTGCATAACCTATTTTAAGGAGTCTTCCATCTTTCACACCCCAGCCCCAGTTACACTTCCAAGAAATATTTCTGTTCATTCAGTTTCCTTGCTTAAAATCCTTCAGAGGTTCACATTCACCATCTTTCCAAGGAATCACCTGTCTTGTGCCTGGTTTACAGCTTCATCATCTGAAAAGGTCACATTAGAGACTATCTTCCAAATATATTAAGGCACACTAAATTTCCCTTCATTTGTATCCTGCAACCAACTAGCTAGACCATCTTGATCTTATGTATTCTAGATGGGGCACTTTTTACATTAAAGTTATATAGCTTTCTTCCTCAAGTCTATATATGCTTCAGGAAGCAAGACATCCTATCATTTTGGCCTAATGCAGTGGCTATCCATACATGACAGTTAATGAACTGATTGAGACTCTCTGAGCTTGGTTTCTTCACCTGTCAAATTATGTTATAAACTACATAGAAAGTCTTTGGAAGAGGCAAATTAAAATTCATATATTAAAAGTTCAAAGTACTTCATTTATGCATGTTCAAACAATTCCTTCTGAAGACACACTCTGGAATCCAGTTCAGTTACCTCACCTCAAATCTCTCAGTAAAAACCACAGGAATCAATAATTAAGAAAGTCATGATGGGTTTGGGTTGGCTGGTTTTTAACATTGTCCTGTTTTCCTTTGAGTATCAACCAATGAAGTTTGGGATGCACCTGGGAACCAACTAAGACACTATCTGTCCAGTATCAAGCACTGGGGGATGGATGATCAATCTTCACAATCAAGAGAAGAAAGAAAAAACATGATGAAAGCTGACTTTTAAAACAGAGTTAGAAGGTCTTGGTTCTTCAGAGTTTCTTAGCCTGGCTCTTTATTCCTAGAATCCTGCACATCTTTATCCTTTCTGTGCTAAAACTTTCATCCTCATATCCAAAGATACATTTACTAATCAGGTATCTTCTGATTGAAATCTCTCAGAATGTGTGGCTGTTACTTCTGAATGGTCCCAAGTGGGTTTTTTTGTACTTGGCAGAGCAAACATAGCCATTCACAGAGAGGCAATCTCTATAAATGAACAGATTCCCACACATAGGCTGTAATATATGCATAACACATTTCTCGCGGTGTTAGTTTTGGTCTAACATCCTCCTGATGGTCTTGATTACCTTGGAGACTTACATCCTGCCTTCTGTATATATGGAGTTGTTAGTCACTTCTACGAAGTTTTCTCACCACCATTTCTCAAGAATGATAACAGAAGAGACAATGTTTCAATAACTGAATTTTTCAACAAATGTTCATTCAAGCTCTTATTTCAATGCACTGTGCTGAGGGTTAGTAAAATCTAACTCTGATGGGAGATGTAAAAATTCATCTAGCTTTATAATATACAAAATTGGGACCATTTCCGATGTTAATCAAATGCTTTATAATGGTTTTTAAATTTATAAGTAAAACGTAAATATCTTAATAGAGGTCTCATCAACTTGCTTTATTCTCTGTTGTTTCTAATAACTTTAAATCCTGGACTGTTGTTCATGGTCCCATTTATTTGCCTAGAAATCAAACATTCTCTGAATCCTAAGTTTAGCTACATACAAATAAAAATGTTAAGAGAGCAGAATGGGAAATGTTATTTGGGGGTCACACATCAACAAGGAGGAGACAGAGAGGCTAATAATTTTTAATTGGTATCATTAGAGGCTTTCTCAACTTTACTTATTTTATTCATGGTGTGTTAATCAAAAGGGTGCTGGGCACAGATTCCCAGAAAATGATCTATGCTGTGACAGCTATCAAGGCATCTGGTTAAGTCAGATATCTCCCTTGGGGAATTAAAAGGAAACAAGAAGTGTTTTGTTCTTAAAATCTGTACTCTGGTAGATAGGATCCAACAAAGAATTAAAAAACTCATCGAACTTTTCCAGTGCCATGTTCCCAAAAGGAAATTACATTAAATTTGTCCATTCAAAATGCAAAAAGCAAGACATCCAAGAATGAGATTTCCAGCAGAATGCAATTTTAAAGACAGTATTTTTCTACATTACTGGAGATAGCAAGCATTTTAAAAGCCTGTTCTTTCATAATTGGATTCCAGATCATTATTTTTTTGGCCAAAACGAAAGGTTTTCTGCATTCTTAAAATAATTAGGCAAGATTTCAAATCAAATTATCCAATTTCAAAGCTCTATTTTTCTCTCAAAAACGCCTGTTAGAAGGCCTGCTGATGACTAAGCTGTGTGCCATTCCCATGGCTTTATTAGGAGAATGTTCTAAGTCCTTCACTTTCTATGTAATCAGAACTATAATTTCTTCAGGTTATTTTAAGAACTAGCTAAAGCTAAAGCAGGAAACTCGATTTTATTCTGAGCTCTAGACATGTCGACACAGCAGGGCCAAGCTCCGGCTTTTTGAGCACTATCTTCTTTCATAAGCCCTCTGGCCTGGTCAGAGCAAGGCTCTACACTAGTGGAGTTGGACTCAACTCTCTGGGTATCCAGTAACTCCTTCTAAGACATCGAGGGTAGTAGGGCTGTTAGTGTGAAAATGTGTGTTGGTCTATCATTACAAATGAAGATCTTGTTTATCCGGAGAGCACTGCCCTTCCTAACTTCTACTTGAAAGCCATCTTCAACAGAAGGGCAGTTGAGAAAACCCAGGTGCCAGAACCATTTGATAAAAAAGCAGAACAGAAAGCTCTAACTACATATGTCTGCTTAGTTCATCATATGCCCTTCGAATTTTATGACTTAATTAGCTAGTTCTACTTAAACAAGCTGGCTGCCTCTAATTATGCTGAAATTTTTCTGTGTTGCAAAGTAATATTAACAGTGAATTCCAAATGCAACAGGCAATTCATTTTGTCTGCATTTGTGACCTGCATAAATGTTATCTATAAAAAGTGATTTACAGAAAAAATATAGTATCATTACTTTAGTAATTGGATCTATATAAAAAAGGCCATCATAGATACATGCTAACCTTAATGCTGAAGTTAATTATCAATGCATTTAAGTTAGAATATTAATACAAAAATCCATTCTTGCCTTGAATTTGTATATCATAACTTTATCAAGGTTTTGTAACTGATGTTTTTAATTCTGTTATTTTTTTTCTTCAAAGTAAAACAATTTTATGACTTTTCTACAGCTGTTACAAAAATAAACTATAAAAGGTACAGCTCTATCAGTTGAGAGGATCCCATGACAGATGTATGTATATTTTCCACATATTTTTCATTAAATAATTCCTTGGTACTGCTACTGTACTGATTTTCATATTTACATATTATTTATTACTTTTAATGATCAGCATTTCAAACTATGTGTTGAACAATACTTCTCTGTTCTGAGCAATACTTAAATTGCCTCTAGTTCTTTAATACTATCAATATTTAAAATGAATATGCTGGTGTAAAAAATTCTTATGCATTCTTGTCAATCTGCCCAAACAAGAGTTAAGCAGAATGACTGACTTACAGGATACGGACATTTTTAATTTTGATAGCATTTCCAAGTTCTATTCCTCCAGTATGTCACCAGCATCCTTCCCCTGATGTGAGGTATCCTTTCTTCCAAGTCCGAATGACTGAGTACTATGTCATTATGTCTTCACTAATAAGACAAAATGAAGCTCATTGATGTTCTTATACCCCAAATTGATCATTCCTCAAACATTTTCATATCTTCTTGTGGGTGTGTCCTTCATGGCCTCTGAACATCTCCACTGTTACTAGTAGTTCTCATTTATTTATAGTTACATATGTGCCTTACTGACACTAACCTCGTGTTACTTGTCAGTAGAAACTGTGGCATAATTTCTCATTTAATTTCCAACTTAGAAAGCCAAATAAACCATCATTCCCTTTTAACTTTATGTAAGTTTACATTGACCTAGATCTTCCTTATTTTGTTAATAAAAATAAAAATAGAAATAGTATTCTAAGGGATACTATCTAAATATTTTCATTGAGCATATTTTTAAAATCAATAATGTGTCTAATTTTGTTTTAATATTTTATTTATTCTTTAAGAATTTTACACATGTTGGGGCTTGAGAGATAGCGCACCAGTTAAGAGCACTGGCTACACTTGTAGGGTACCAGGGTTTGGTTCCCAGCAACAATATGGCAGCTAACAGCTGTCCATTAACTCCAGTCATAGGGGATATGACATCCTCTTCTTACCTCCATGGTCACTGCATTTACATACATGCAGGCAATACACTCAGGCACACAAAAATATTCATGCTTCCCACATGGTCCTGGGTTTAGGGTATCCTCTGAGAGTACCTTCCAGAGGCCCAATCCTTAAAGAAAGATGACTCTTCCTCCTCCCCAAGCCATCATATGTCCCTATCTCCTCAGTTAGGGATGGAGACTCATGAACTCCTTCGTCTTCCATGCTAGAATGTGGACTGGCTTCATATTTGCAGGTGTCAGGCAGAGGAGGCGGTAAGCAGAAGGATGTTAGAAAAAGCCATATGGAAACTTCCTCTCTGCAGGCTAGCTCTCATAGTATTGGAAGTAGCTAAGAAAGATGCTCGGGGATACATTAACAGTCTTCCCCAGCTCTGAATCCTTTGATTCCCAATAATGACTGGCCTGGCAAAATGTACCCATGGGTACAATAGTGGTAGGACTGTTATGGGGCAATCATCTGGTTTTATTTATTGGATGTAAAGCCTGCTCTACAGGAGAAAAAAACATCTCTAGTACTATAAACCTAACCAGGAACTCATGCTCTGGGAGGTCACAGACTCCAATGCTGAACCTACTACTACTATACTGCTAAATGGACATATATCAAATTGGCCTCTAAATTCATCTCTCTAGTCATAGATTAGTGCAACTCTCACACATCACCAAAGATGTTTCTTTGTGCAACAGATGATTATTAACCCTGAAACTCACAAATGCTCATGTTAAAAATAATGTGTCAGTGGATTGTTCAGTCACAAATGGGACATCTCTATCCTCCCAGCCAACAACACCTTGCAAGGTTCAGGACCACTAGAGAAGAGGGGACAGAAGGTTGTAAGAGGACAGGGAGGACTGGAGAGAACTGTCTCTTCTGGCCATGACAGAATGCTATATTCATTTGACTTTGTAAAGGCACTTTTTTCTAAAATAGGTTAGAAATACCCATGATTTGTTGATGGCCACATGCTGTAAATGTAGCTTAGTGGTCAGGTACTTGTCTGTCATGCATGAGACCCTAGGTTCAATACTCAGAACCATGGGAAGAAGACAAAGAAAGGAAGGAGGGAGGGACAGAGGGAAGTATAGAAGGAAGGAGGGAGACAAACTGGACTATAAAACACCAAAGGAAACCTGCTATTGCTTTGTAATGCAGTGGTTCCTTCAGGGCCTACTAAGCCTAATAATTACCTCTTATGGGTTAGATAGATTCTGGTTTTGCTATTGCTGGTCTATCTCCACTTTTATAATATGTTAATTGTTATTGATGGGAGATGGTTCCCTTCTCCCTTGATATTGTTTACATCATTTACTACTTATAATCTTAAAATAGTTTTCAAAACTTTGTATCTATGAATGCAAATAGCCTTTCTAAAATATATAATTGCCATTAACCATGCCCAAAACTTTCTTTAAATACTGGATATAGACTTGACAATCATCTAAGAGAAATGCATATGTGCACAGATAATACTCATTTTCAGACTATTTCAAAGGCCCCAGAGAATCTGAGTTTATTTCTGGCTTACTTCACATTCTAGACTTTGATTCATAGAAGAGAGATTTCCAAATGAACAAGCTATCAGCAGTGATCTCTGTTGTGTTAGAGAACACAGCTCCCAGTGTGGAAGACACTTTATCAAGGAGTGCTAGGCAATATAAAATTGTAACAAATATGCCATTTCAAATAATTGATTAAAGAATACAGAATATGTGATGATTTGATTTTGGTCAAAATGACTCATACAATTAACCTCCTATTTTACAATAACATTTGTAAATAGAAAAACAACTTTAAAATGTACCTGTGACCACTGGAAACATTGCCTGCACAGAAGTGTATGAATCGGAAAGGAAACAAGAGGGCCAGTTGTGTTTCTAAGGCAAAAAAATCCGACATTTAAAGAATTTGTATGTCAGCCAGAAGAGCAGTCATTCCAACCGTGTCTTTAGAGCTAGAGTGAAGAGTTCCTCAGCGGACGAAAGAAGGTTCTTGTTCTCACTGTTTCTTGATGACTCTGCATTTAAAGTTCACATTTTATCCTTGCATCTCATTCCCGGCAGAAACAGTGAGGTGAGAACTGGAAAATAAAGAGCCTTAAAGCCCTCCTCTTTCCCATGGTACCCTACGTCAACTTGCCTCAATGCACCTACCCTCCAGCTCTTATCCTGAATGATGGAAGCTGAGCAAAACAGTGTGAGGAAAAGAAGCCAGGGATGAAAGCAATAGCAAAGGAGGAAAAGCATGTGTAACAGCTCACAGCTCACTCTCTAGCACAGATGTGTAGAAAGAACATGATACAAGAGCCACGTTAGCCTGAGGGTGGAAGTGAGGAGGCAGGGAGGGAAGTGACTCCCAGCTACCATGCCTCTCACAAGCTGGCCCTTTATTTCATACATTCTCAGTCAACATCTCGTCCTAACCAAGTGGAAAGAGGTGTTCTGTAAATGCCCTGTAGAGAAAGCAAGTAAATAAAACATCTTCAGAACTCATTGCATAATGCCTTATTTGAGCTTCCAAAGTTTGAAGAAACAGATTCAAGTGTCAAGAGGTGGAAGGAATTGATTATGGGAACTGAGCCTGTGCAATGGCTGCCAAGTCCAGAAAGCATTTGTTGTCTTCATGTCATACATGACCTTTCTGATAGTGCTTGCCTTTACACACTAGGAAATGACTTTCCTACGTATTACATCACCAGCTATGAGTCAAGAAACTGGGCTTCAGACCAAACATTCAAGTTTAGAGTGAAGTAAAATATAGAGAATGAAGAAGAATTGTTTTTGTTTTATTTTTCTCCCCAAAGAAGTTTCAAATTAAAAAATCGATTTGTTAAAAAATGTCTTTCCATATCATTTATTTTCTGATCTTCCAGATGCCTAGTTACTCAGTTAAGGCACACCATATATTATTTGTTCAGAATCAGAATCTCTCACAGACATCAGAACACTCTCTAAGGGCTCTCTTCTGTGAGGAGAAGGAGGTAACTTAGCAAGAGTTTCCATGCTATTGCTTCCAGGCAGACTTGAGTATGACTATAAAGTTTCATGTTCTTGGATAAAGGCCGCTAACATCCTCAGATATCCAGAAAGTACTAAAGATCTAAGAATTTGATTGCATATTGGCCAAACTATGTTTTATAAGGATATGAATTTAAATGAATATATTCCAATATATTTTTCCCAGAAATAAAATCCATCTTAAGGACTTTTTTGAGACTTTTTGAGACAAGGTCTGGCCTTGAACTCACAATGAAGACAGACTGGTCTTGATCTCACAGAAGTCTGCCTGGCTCCTGCTCTGAGTGCTGGGATAAAGGCATGTACCACCACACCTGGCTCATCTTAAGGATCTTTTACTTCAAATTTTAGAAACAAAATATCCCAGTCTAGCCTACTCAGTGAGTTCCAGCTCAAGATTAGGCAGCCTCACAAGAAAAAAATAAGGTGGATAATGACTGAGAAACCACTCCTGAAGTTGATCTCTGGTCTCCATACACATGTAACTCTGATTGTGCACACATACACACACACACACACACACGCGCGCACACACACACACAAACACACAGTGTCATTGATGAAACAGTGATTGATAAATTGATTACTATCATTCTGCCTACAAATTCTTGTCTAGGGTACCATGTACAGGAGTTGGTTTTCTAGATCTCTATCCCCTGTTCTGGAAGCTAACATTCGCCCCTGGAAACACATCACATAGCTCATATTCTAGGAGTTAGAAATCTTTGCAAACTGGCTTTTACCAACTACTCAAGTAGCTAAAAAAAAATTTCATTCTCAGAATACTGAATATTTGTGAATGACTGATGTGTTTTTGGCAAAGAAATGAATACTTCAGTGAGGAACACTATATTCAGCAATGAGATACACTTAACATATGAAAGGAAAATTTCCATGCATTACATTTCAAAGGATTGGAATGGAAAAGAAGGGGAAAAAAACTCTTGTTATCTTGATTGCAACATGTAGCTTTGGCTTCATCTAAATACCATCCCCAGCACTTGCAAAGCCCAATAGAAAAAAATGAGTTTAGAACCAATATAATCTCTTTTAAAATTTTATCCATATAACTATAAACCAGGATTCAGAAAAAGTTATGAATAAAGAAACCTTAAGGGAAAATGTAATACTTATTCCAAATTACTACTAAAAAACATTATTTCAATTAAAATGAATTCATAAAAGAGATAGCTAAAATTATTTCCTTATCTATTAAGTTACAGATGTGATAATTCATAATAAATGTCAATATTAATTTGACTGAAATATTTAGTTTTTTACAATAATTTATGTTACGTTATTAAACTAAAAATTCTACTATATTTATAAGTCCAATCTAAGTCCCCAATTCCAAATGAGAACTAAAAATTCAAATATAGTCATTATATATTTTCTTTCCAAATCTAGATAGGAAAAATATAAATACTTATGAGAAAACCTTAAATTTGTCAAAATCAAAAGGTAATTTTTATCACTAAAATGGTGACAAAATGAACTCTAATCTATAAGAGATTTAAGACATAATTATATTTTCTACTTCCTTTTTTTTTTTTTTTTTTTTTGGTCTTTTTTGAGAAAGCTCTAGTCTCAGCTGGCCTGGAGCTTGCTATGTAGACCAGGGTGGCCTTGAACTTACACAGATCTGCCTGCCTCTGCCTCCCGAGTGCTGGGATTAAAGGCATGCACAACCAAGCCCAGCCAAAGTTCTTGGTACAGAGATATAAAATAATTGGATCATAATCAAATACATTGAATATATACCACTTTTATGGCAGAAAAGTTTTGATATACAAATAGTACTGTTATCTTACAGTTACCTACAGTATCAGAGCAGTAGCATGCTACATAAACGTGTAGAGTAGAACTAAGACTACATGCGCGGCCTCAATAGGCCTGGGACTTGCTATCTAGACCAGGCTGGCCTTAAGCTCACAGAGGTTCATCTGTCCTGTCTCCTGAGTGCTGAGATTAAAGGCGTACATGACCACACCTCTCTGATTTATTTATTTTTATTATTTTTTATGTGTGAGTGTTTTGCCCACAGGCATGTAAGTGCACTACTTGAGTGCTACATGCACAGAGACAGAAGAGCACATCAGATCCCCTAGAACTAGAGTTATAGACTGTTGTTAGCCACCTTGTGGGTGCTGGGAACCAAACCTGGATTCTCTGTTAGAACAACTAGTGCTTTTAACCACTGAATCTTCTCTCAAGGCCCTCTCCATTATTTTTTGACACTGCATTTTTCACTGAGCCTAAAACTAGCTGACTGTTTAACTGACTGGCCAGGAAGCCCTAGAGATCATCCTTTCTCCAGGTCCCTAGTGCTGGGGTTATAGATTTGCATGGCTACAACCTGGCTTTTCTATACATATTCTGGAGGATCAGAGGCAGGTCTTCATGTTTGCAGGGGAACCTTCCCCCCCGCCTCAGCCATCTGAGTCATCCTCTTTTACTTGATGATGCTCTTGAATATGGATCTCTTCTTTGAGTTAGTCTCAAATTCTCTATTGTACCTGGGCAACCTGCATAAACATTAAATGCTTCTCTCACCAATTATGTTCCACTTAACCAGAATCCTTCTTCTTCCTTCTCATACCTCCACAAAATAAAAGAATAACGTATTGGATACATTCAAGCTCTAATCGGTCCTACTGGATAAATGCTGTATTACAAAAATTGATATTGGAGATCACTGATTATGAATTTACAAAGTAAATTCATTCTCCCAAAACATTTTATTGAGTCTTGGTTCACTTCCACTGACATGTGCTATGCACACTGCCATGTGTAACCATTAAAATAACTCTGTCCCATAAATGATTATCAATAACATTTTTATCATTTGAAATCTAACCTCTTTTTTAATTGCCATTTGTCCACACTAACTAATATGCTTGAATTTTAGAATCGTTATGTCAATGTTTCTTAATAGGAACTAAGATTTTTTCTGAAATTGTACTGACATATATCCATAAAGAGAAGAAATTGGTACCAGGCTGTTTATGAGGAAGAGAACTCAGTGGCTGTAAGAGTTAGTGTGGGGGCTGGAGAGATGGCCTAGTGGTTAAGAGCACTGACTGCTCTTGCAAGGACCCAGGTACGATCCCCAGCACCCACATGGCAGCTGAGAACCGTCTTAACTCCAGTTCCAGGGGAATACGACGCCCTCTTCTGGCCTCCAAGGCATTGCATGACACGGGTGCACAAGCCTACATGCAGACAATACATTCATACACATAAAAATAAAATAAAGTAAATAATAAAAATACAAATAATAAAATATATTTTTTAAAAAGTTGGTGTGAAGTGAGATTTACCGTTTCCTGTCTAATATCCCTCACTATGACTGTTATATTATTATGCATCAAATATTTATGCTTTAAAATTAGATGCTTTAAAGGCAAAGAGATGAACAGATTAATTTTTGAATAAGTAGTCTTAAAAATGTAGTCTTTCTATTCATGAATGCAGTATCTCTCAAATCTGCTCATGTGTTTTTCAATGTTTTTCAATAATGTTATCAGTTTCTCCATAAACATTTTTAATGTTACACTCTATGTCAGTAGTATTTATGACATTCTGTGTTCAGTTATTTCTGCTATGAAGCAATCATTCCCATTTTATTAATATTGTATATTACTGGCCTTGTACAAAGCAATGTAGCTCAATTCATTAGATCAATTAGTTTCTTTTCCATTCAAATTTTTTACATGTTATAGAGCATAACATGTCAAATGGGATTGACAAGCATCCTCAAATAAATAGTTTCTAATGTTAAAAACAACAGGTTTTAATGTTAGGAAAGGACAGACACATAGGATTTAAGTTGATGAAACTTAATGTTCTATTTTTATTTTAGTAACAGTTTTGAAAATGGTAAGCTACTGAATTTTCCTGGATGTTTTTCAACATCTTAGGAGATAGTCACATTTTTTTTCATTTATTCTGGTATTAAGGTGTGATTCATTCATAGACTTTTTCATTAATCATGGTTATAAGCCTAGAATTGTTTCTCCATAAAACAGACAAACAAACAAAAAGCAACCAAGGGAGCTTCATTGATGACAATTGAAAGATGCAGTAGTATTCTCTCCACCCCATGTTCCACTATGTTCTGTGATCCTTACATGCAGAGGATCCATTCATTGTAGGTAGATCTCAGTGGAACTTACACTGAGGAAATTCTGTGGATGCTAACTTGGTTTGACAGGCCTTAGGACAAATGACAGGAGGATATTAGAGGGTGCCTATTAGGAAGGAGGTGATGAAGATATTCTTCCAACACTTGGGAGGCAGAGGCCAGGATGGTTTACATAGCAAGTTCTAGGACAGCTGGAGCTGCAGGGAGACCCTGTCTTGAAAATACAAATGAAAAAAAAAAAAAAAAAAGATGATGAAGATGTTGTGTATAAAATACACAAAAATCCAATGAAAAGTCTACCAAAAAATTAAAAATAAAATCCAAATGATAAATACCATGTGAAAAGTGTTTAAGTCTAGTATTTAGGGAAGACCATATAAAAATAGTGAAGCCGGGCTGGAGAGATGGCCTAGCGGTTAAGAGCACCGACTGCTCTTGCAGAGGACCCGGGTTCGATCTCCAGCACCCACATGGTGGCTGAGAACTATCTGAAACTCCAATTCCAGAAGAACTCCAGTTCCAGGGGAATCCAAGACCCTCTTCTGAACTCCGCAGCATTGCACGACACAGGTGCACAAACCTACATGCACACAGTACACTCATACACATACAAAAATAAATTAAAAAAAAATAGTGAAGCCATGCCATTTTGACCTGTCAATTGGCAAAACTATGCACAGCCTAGTGGTATCCAGTGCTGGCAGGGATATGTGGAAAGCTGATCTCACATACATGACTCCTGAAGCACAAAGATAGTTTCTACTACAAGTTGGTTTGCTGCCCAGGAAGTTGGCTGGACAGTGGATAATCAAATGGGAAGGCGCTGTCTCCTACAGAAAAACTTAGTGCCTTTCCTAGTCATCTATTGAACTGTGATAAGAATAATTGATTTTTACAAGTCAATGATTTGGAAGAATTTCCACTTCATATTGGTAAAATGGAGAGTCACTGAATTAGCACCCTTTCTATAATATTTAATCACCATTTAAAGGTTACTTTTCTTCTTTCAATATAAATGAGGTTAAGCTGATACTCAGATAAGTTTCTGTAACATTTTATATCCAATTTCCAAAAAAAATGAAACAACTGAGCAATTCTAATGAATTGAGGTTACAGCATCCCAAATGAAAAGACCCTGGGGAACTCCTTAAAGTAATTCTAATCTCTTTATTAATGGAACTGGAAATTTCTAAATAAAATGGCAGAGTATTTGTGATTCATCTCATCTCAATATGATCGTTCTACCAGTTAGAAACTTACCATAGAATCATAAAAGTAAGAGAATAGTCACAGCACTCACAAAGCCACAGAAAGTACACCCAAGGCTCACACCTCTCTGCTGGGGTCTGCTACCTGAGTTCAACACCTATGGTGCAAAACTTGATATTATTTCCCATCTCATTTCTTGGACCACAATTATACTCAGCTCAATTCTCTTCCCTTATGCTAACATTGGCTGAGATTTAACACTAAAACAGGGCAAAAATACTGCCATGGAAAACCATCGTCTTTCCCTACTGATATTGTTCTTATTGCCTTCAGCATCCCTATCCCTTAGCAGAACTATTTTTATTGCATTTTTCTCTTTGAATTGCTTCTCATAGAAATTGATTTAACTCTTCCATCTGTCTTTCCTTAATACTTCACCATGTGAAAACCTGTTCTGACATTTTACTTTAGATAATATTTTTAAATTACCGATACCCTTGTCATTCCAAATTTAATTACTAAATTGTTTTAAAAGAACCTCTTTTCCTGCCTGATTGTAGAGAATAGGACCAATTAAATAATAACTGACTAAATGTTGATGAGCTCTAAATAGCAATTCCAAGGGCAGAATTATTTCAAATTGACACTATTGTTAAGAGAAAAATCCATCATTTTTGTCCTTTAACTAAGAAAATTATCTCCACATAAAAGTATTGCAGATGGAAAACAGTGTTAAATGTGAATTGGTATTTGAATAACATAAATGGACACCTGTAATCATTTTCACAACTAAATTTAATCTTCTCCTTGGATAAAACTGTATGCTTTTATATTCAGGCACTCTTAAATTAGCTATTTCACACTTCATATTTTGAATGCAGAAACATATCTTAGGAAAGTTCTACTGGCATTATTCATTGAAAAATCAACTTAAATAAGCACAGTCCCAATTTCTTTTTGTTCAGAATAACTGAAACATTTGAACAAATATGCAGTGTGTGTGTGTGTGTGCTTGTGTGTGTGCTTGTGTGTGTGTGTGCACGTGTGTGTGTGTGTGCGCGCGCGCGTGTGTGTGTGTGTGTGTGTGTGTGTGTGTGTGTTACTGAAATGATTCCTCCTTTTCTTCTGTCTTCTTTGTATCATTTGCTGGCCTGAAACTGACTATCTAGACCAGCTACCCTCAAACTCAGTTTCCTCTGCTTTGCCTCTTCCTCCAAAGTAGGTTTTGGTATAAAGGTGTCCACCACATTGCCTGGTTGAAAGTCATGAGTGTTTTGCCTGCATATAAGTGTAACCATGCATGGGGAGAAGTAGGATGTCACATCCCCTGGAGCTGGAGTTGGAAATGGTTGTTGGGCACTGTGTGGATGATGGGAATGAATCCTGGTCCTCTGCAAGGGTGGCTAGTGCTCTTAATCACTGAGCCATCTCTCCAGCACCATGAAGGTAATTCTTGATTAACATTCTAAAATGGAAAACCCTAACACACCAAATATCTATATTTTTCAAATGTATAAGAATACGTAGGAATTTTTTCACACACAATAACTAACCATTTCTAAAAATAAAATATAAACTTCATTAAAAAAACAGACTTGCAATAGTACTGTCATCTTTATTCACTCATTCATTCACCTAAAAATATTTGCAATGAGCAATTATGTATTAAGCACTATAGGGAATAAATATAGAAGGAAAATATGATCCTCTTCCTCATAGAAATTATAATATAACTAATTAGGTATAGGGAACAGGTGGACATCAAAATATAATGTAAAACTGAATGGAAATGTTCTGGGAGAGAGACAAAGTATTATGAAGTGAAGAGAGTACAAAATTCTGCATAAATGGATAAGCACTGTCACACAGAGAAAGAGGGAAGTGACGGCTGTGTTAAGCATTTAGGAACCTTTGAATAAGATTTGTAAAGAGTAAGGCATCCTCCAATTAATTCTAGGTAAACAGAAAGCATTTTAGAAAAAGTAAGTATTTAATTTATGTATGCATAAATATCTGACTTCATATAGATGCATATATGTATATGAGGATATCTATATCTATATCTATATGCCCCTTTATATATGTATATATCAACCAACACACAAAAGTCCTTTAAAACACAACTGCAAAATACTAATAAATACTGACTGAATTAGACAAGTTTAGAGAAACCAAATTACCATGAACTTTTTTCTTCAATCTAACCTAGGACCTTTCCCTGGCTCTGACCTATAGGCTAATAAAGGCTTCCCTGCCACTCCAAAGCAGAAGTAAATGGCATTAAATAGCCTCAGAGCACTTCCTGTCTGGTTCTAGCTGTGGATTCATTCCATTTGACTTAGAACAATTGGAATGTTGAGGGAAAACCCCATGAGGCATCAAACATGTGAGATAATGTGTCAGTGCCTCAGAAATGTTTGTCCAGTCTACTGTGCACATCCATCACTGCTCTTTATCCACAAGAAAGCATAACATGGGAAGAAAATAGCTCTTTCCACACACTGCTGTGTTTCATTTAAAAAAAATAGACCTGTCACCTCCATGAAATATTTCCTTAGTCAACTATTTTAATAATTTGTCACACATCTTGCTCCTTGCCAATGAAAGGAACACTGTATATTGAAAACATTTTGTTTGGAAATTATAGTTCTCTAGTCACCTGAGAGTGATGATATTTGATCCACCTTTACCTAAATAAAGCATCTGGCACATTGAAGTACACAATAAATGTCTGTGTAATGAGTTCTGTCCTTTAGACACCTTTTAAAATGTATCCCACTATTGTGCTCATGAGAACTAGTTTTCATACTTCAGCTTCAGCTACTTAGTACCTACTGATTGATGCGTCTCTTTTGGGCCCCCAGGAAAGAACTGAAGGTTTCCCTAAACTATTAGGTTCACACTGCTGAAGCAAGAAGGTTTAGCACAGATGAGGTTAGAGTTGGAAAGAAGGGCAAAGATGAACTTTTAAAACAAGAAAAGGAATGGGTTGGGAAGTGGCCCCAACTTCAGGGCCACTCACTAATGGCCAGAAAGAGCTGCCTCATTCCTCAGCATCTCTTTGAAAACCAAGGGAGAACTCTGGATGCCAGGCTTTTTGTCTCTCTTACCTCCCTACTGCTAACAGCCTCTCCATTGGTTCCCAAAAGCAGAGGTAACTGGAGATTGAAATGTATTTTTTGTCCTATATCACATTTGTGTCCTCTGTAACTAGAATAGTATCTTGCACACAGTTGGCTCCCAATGAATTTGAGTGGAAAGGCAAACAGATAAATGACTATTTCATATTGACTCTCAAAGCTCCAATTTTATCACCTCCCCAAATATCCATCCTGATATTTAAGAATATTGGATGTGTGCCAGTGTGGTGACACAGTCTTTAATCCCAGCACTCCAGAGGCAGAGGCAGGTGGATATCTGTGAGATCCAGGCCAGCTGGGGGTACAGGGAGACTCTGTCTCAAAAGGACCAAAAAATGAATGTAGTGCATCTCCAATTGCTTTTCCTTCCATTGTTTTGCATGTGCTGACAGCTAGGCTTTATTTATTTATTTTTTATTTATATATTATTTATTTATGAGAATGGGGTTGCTTGGATGTGTGTGTGTGTGAGTGTGTGTGTGTGTGTATGTGCAAGTAACATACCCCTCATGTGGACAATGGTGGGAGTTCGTTACCCTGTCTACCATGTGGGTCTCAGCAGTGCAACTTAGGCTGTCAAGCTTGATGAACAGCACCTTCATCCTCTTGAGCCATCTCATGCACCCAATCTCAGTTTTCTTTAAAGATACTCTCATTGCTTTGTGTTTCTTGGTTTTGCCTTTGATTTTCAAAGTCCAAATGATCAGTGGATATTTTCATATTGGGCACAGTCATTAAAATATTTATTTTTAAGGAAACAATATGGCATTTTGATAAATATTATTCAGCTTATAAGTAATGCTAATATTATGTGGTTTCCTGAAGATTCTTATAAGTTATCTACTCCAAACCACTATGACTCATGAAATCCATTAACATATTTTAAAATCTTTATCATCTGGCAATGAGTTAATTTAAACTAAGAGCATACAATGCAAATTTAACAGATGAAAATCACAATTCTACTTTGAGAACAAAGTATCAATTACTAAGATCTGAATTAAGCACATAGTTGAAGTAAATTAAGAAATTTCTCAAATGTGAAGCTGCACATTTTATTGTATTTGAAACTTAATGGGTTCATCATGATTTAGTTATACCAGAACAAGCAAAAACTTACACTTACTTTTTTCACACCTAATCCACTTAAATAAGCAAATTAAATAAATGCACCATAATTATAATATCTTTCATAGTTCTATTTTATATATTGTTATAATAAACCCAGTAGCACAGATGACACTGTTTTATGGGCACCACAGTTTATTGTTAAATAATACAAACATGCATTCATTTTACTCATTGCATTTGTTCATTTGTACCTATAATATAGCATTCAATTATATTTCATCTCTTAAACCCTGTCTTCACAGGAGAAATTGAAAGTAATTATGCATTTTCTAATTTAAAAGAGGTGTAATTTTTAAATAACAGAATCATTCTTGTGGAGTTAATAAAAATGTGTGTGTGTGTGTGTGTGTGTGTGTGTGTGTGTGTGTGGAAGGTTCAAGAACCCTGAGGAGTTCTGTTTATGAGTGATATAACACCAAGCACAGAGCTTAGCAATGTCTGTTTCTAAAAATAAGCCCTGTGTGTCTCTTCTTGTCATCATCAACCAAAGGCTTGCGTGCTCTGTGACAAAAAGCATCTAGGCTGTCTCCTTGCCTTTCTACAACCATTATTCACTGCTACCCAAAGCCTCCTGCCTTTCCCCAAGGTGGCTGAGACAAAAGGAACCTGCAGCCACCCAATGCTCCCATTTAAACAACACCATTGCCCCTTAAGCAGACAGTTATCGTGTTGTTTTGGCAGCAGGAAGGAATCTGTGGTTTAACTCGAATGTTATTCTTATTTAAAGTACTAGAAATAACCCAAAAATGACAGAATGCTCTTTCTATAAATAATCATTCCAGTGTAGAGTTATATTAGGCGGTAACTCAGATGGAATGATAACTCCTAACAAGCTAATCTTAGACCTGCAATGCCATAAGATAGAAATACCGAGGCTAAGAATAACTGACCCAAAGGAGTCAGCCTGCTAAGAAGAAGCACGGACATGCAGGCATCTGCAGCTTTGATGCATTTAATGATCTCTTGAAAGATGCTTTTCCTAGGAAATCAATAAATCATGTAGATTATTAACATGATAATCAATAATGCTTTTAAAAATGTATTGATTCATCAAGATTGCTCAAGTTTCTCACAGGAAATGAAAATTTAAAAAAATAGTTGATGGAGTTCAAAGAGCTTATTCCATAATTTGATTAGTTCTTATTGATAAATTTATGTATAAGTGACATATATAATATATAAAGCACCCAATGAAATAAAATCTAATTCAAATAAATTATAATATTGTGATAGTGCAAAAATACAATCAGTTTTCTTTGAAGATGTCCAAATTGGACTCAAATCAAGGCAATATATTCAAATCAATAGGAAACTGAATTTTGTTAGTCATATCTTTATTTTAGCTTCAGAAATTCATGATACAAATTAAAAGCATGACTTGAATGTATCCTACACTTATAAATAGAAATAAAGGTAATCATAATTCAAACACTTTGATCAAAAGAAATGAACCTTACAGTGTTAGTATTTTCAGAAAATGACATACTCTTGGTAGTATGCACCTAGTAATAGTGTGTGAGTGTGTAGAGGGGCTGAGTGGTCTATAATTTCCATGGATGAAATACTGATAACTAGATTCCAGATTCACTGGGAATGGTGGTTCTGCCCTCAAGATCTGTCCCTGGGCAGAGCTAATGCCCAAAGAAGATCCAAGGTTTCTTTAGGTTCTCTCATGATCATGTTAACTTCTTCTCATTTTACCTATCAAACACTGAGAACATAAAACAAGAAACTCGAGCAAGGCTTTTAACATGGTTGTCTACTTGTGCCTTAAATCCCCCAGTATTACAAGCATGTCTAGATGCATGCTTGTAAACATAAGTGAACCTACACTTTTAGTATCAAACATAAAGGAATAAATTTATCCTATAATAAATATTATTTTACCTTTGTGAAAATGGTGGCAAGAGCGGAAACAAGACTGCCAATTCCAACCCAAGGTACAATAAGTGCCTTATCTCAAAACATGTTTCCTCAGATGAGAACTAGGAATCGTGGGTTGAACAGTGCAAAACTGACTAAACTGCACAGGGACTAGATGACAAAGGTGTGCTTGCTACAAGGAAGCATTGGCTATTATGTTAATAAAGATGACAAAGTGATGGAAATAATACATACTGAGTCACTGATAGGCTGAATTACAATTAAATAAGAATCAAAGTGGAGTCCGCAGGCAAAACACGGGTGCAGTAACTTGTAGTGACCAATTTGAATTTAAAATACCCATTTATGGGCTGGTTGGACGGCTCAGTGGCGTAAAGTACTTTCTGTGCAAGCTGAGGACCCTCGGTGTGATCCTGAGATCTCAGAGTAGAAGGACAGGATGAAATGGACTTCCAAAAGTTTTCCTCTGACCTCTACCCATGTCATGATACCCATGTCATATAACTTACATACAAGCATCTTACACATAAAATAATTAATGAATATTAATAATTTGAATTCTACATGTAAGGAGATTTTAGAAGCTTCATGGAGACTAAAGTTAAAACTGCTTTCAAGTTTTAACTAAGAACTTTTCTAGTTTGTTCTATGTGTGGTTCCCTCAGAGCTGTCTGAATAATTATGTTTTTAGTAAAGCCATGAATTCACAAATACAATGTCATTTTAATGAATATTCAGTGAAATTTTCTCATTTTGTGTGGGTTTATTTTTTGTTTTAACTTGGTTTATTTCAGCTTTAATTTCAAGTTTCAAATCTTGAAACAACTTCCTGATATTCTCACATTTGAACCCAGTTTGGAAATGTCATGCTTTACAAACTCATCTAAATGTACCTCAAGCAAACTGAAAATAGCATCCACATGGCTGCAATTGGGTCGATCATGAACAAAAATTATGAAATTAAAAGTTTCTCATGCAAAGGGTAGGGCAGGAGGAGAAACAGGAAAGTGAAGTTGTGGGTATTTCCAAACTTATCAGCATGCAATGCTCAATCATAAGCAAATGCCATTCTGTGGTTTAGTAAATTTCTTTCTTCCTTAAAAGTGGTTTTCATTGGATTTAATTATTAAATATTCTTTAAACTTTATGCATAAAATACCCATTATTATTTTGCTCTGGAACAATTAACGCTATAATAATGAATGGAAAGATATTCTTACAAGAATAGAATTGGCCAGGTGTGGCCACACACAACTTTAATCCAAGTACTTGAGGATCTCTGTGAGATCTAGCCTGATCTATATAGCAAGTTCCAGGCCAACTATAGCTACAGGGAGACCCTGTCACAGACAGACAGACAGACGACAGACAGACAGACACAAACAATCTAAAAAGCAATAACTGCCTACATTAATGTTCAGTAACTACAGGGCCTGGAGTATCCTAAATGTTCTATGACAATAGTTGAGACAGAAGGTTATTTAGAGCCTTTAAAAACATGGTTTAAATTAAATTTTTTTCTACAACTGACTTAGTTGAAAAAAACTCATCTAAGAAATTGTAAGAACTCAGGGTGTTTTCTTGCCCTTCTCCCTCCTTCCTACAAACCTCCTGGAATTAAAGAACGTGGACACTGCAGGCAGCAAGGGCACTGTGTGTCCCAGGAGAGCAGTCAGTGGCACTACAGCCTCTTTTCAATGGCAGTGGCACAGCCATGCTGAACTGAAGTATACCAAACTTTTCTACAATTTCTGTTTTTGTTTCTTGTTTTGTTTAATTTTTTACCTGGCTTGAAACTCCCTATGTGGACCAGGCTGGCTTCAGTGTAACAATGATCCCCTGCCCCTGCCCCTGCCCCTGCCCCTGCCCCTGCCTCTGCCTCTGCCCCGGCCCCCTCCTCTACCCCTACCCCTGCTCCCTCCTCTGCCCCCTCCTCTGCCCCTACCCCTGCCTCTGCCCCTGCCTCTGCCTCTGCCTCTGCCTCTGTCCCTTCCCCTGCCCCTGCCCCTGCCTCTGCCTCTGCGGCCTCCTCTCCCTACGCCCCTCTCGCCCCCTCTCTGCCCCTACCTGCTGCGCCCTGCCTGCCTCTTGCCCTGCCTTCCTCCCCTGCCCCACTCCATCGCTGAGCGCCTGCCCTCCCGCCCTTTGCTCTGCCCTGCCTGAAATGTGTGGGATTAAAGATACACACCACTAACTGTGGCTCATCTATGAGGTTTTATCTTTGCTTTTTATTTTGTTTGAGACAGTCTCGCTCTGGAGCCTTAGGAATCTCTGTAGAGCCCAGGCTGGCTTTAAACTCATAGAGGCTTCACTCTTCCAAGTTCTGTGTCTATAAACATGAGCCGAACTTTATAAGTTTTTCAAGCCATTTTAATGGGCTTTTGTCTCAATTAAATTGGTTCCAATGTATCCCAGTTCAGAAAAAAGGAGGAAAATATTCAGTTATCATCCTATATAATTGCAATAATCTTTGAATGCAATAATCATGACAACATGCTGACATGAAATAGTTTCATTCTGAACAAAGATCACTTTACATATACTAATAAACATTTTTCTCTTCATTTTCTTTTATTTTTTTTTTCTAGTACTGGAAAATTACCCCAGGGGCTTTGCCCATACCAGATACTAAGCTACATCCCCATGCAAACAATTATTACATGATTAAATTTCTCTGAAAGATTTCTGTATCCATCAGAACCAACATTAAAGGAATATTCTATGCAAGTCACAATAAACACATGTATGCATCCGAATATAAATGTGACGTTACGGCTTGTGCTGTGGGGATAGCGCAGCCTTAAAGGCAGAGGCCTAAACACAGCACAAAAAAAAAAAAAAAAAAAAAAAAAGGAAGTTCAAAAAATATATTGTAACCAAAGATCCGTGTTATTGCACACGTTTTGTGCTTCAATCTTTTACTAGGCTATCTGTTGTATCAGTGTTTAAACAGACATATCTTCATTAAAACTAAGTGGTATCACACATTCAGTTAAAAAGGTAAATCAGATTAAGTTCATTCTATATTTTTTTATTCTGTTCTGAACTAGGGTATCCCTGTAGCCCAAGGTGTCCTGGAACTCACTCTGTAGACCAGGCTGGCCTTGAACTCACAAAGATCCACCTGCCTTGCCTCCGGAGTGCTAGGAATAAAGGCGAGTGGTCACCACGCCTGGCTCCAGGATAAAAAAAAAAAAACAATAATATATATATATAGATATATATATTTAATAATATATATATATTAAAACTAAAATAAAATAGAAATAAGAGATTTCCTAGCATCAGCATACACTCCGTGGCAAATACTATTAGAGTCCAGCCAAGTCTATTCTGCCTTTTTCATCCCAACAGATACCTTGATTTTGAGCCATTTCTTAGCCTCTACTCTTCTCCACGACTGAATGAACTATGGAACAATCAACTATAAAGGATAATTATTTGGAAACGCTCTGGGTAAAATGCATCTGTTAAAATAAAAGCCAGACCTGATGACTCACACCTGGAATCCCATCATCACTCAAAGGCTAAGTAGGAACTCAAGACCTAAACCTGCTTTGGTTCCACAGCAAGATCTCAAAAAGGCAGGAGACAAAGCTGCAGAGAAGGCGTGGGTAAAGTGCAAATGGGAAGACCAAAGTTCGGAGTACCGGAAGCCACATAAAAGTGACCGTGGCGGCTGGAGAGACGGCCTAGCGGTTAAGAGCGCCGACTGCTCTTGCAGAGGACCCGGGTTCGATCCCCAGCACCCACATGGAGGCTGAGAACCGTCTGTAACTCCAATTCCAGGAGAACTCCAGTTCCAGGGGAATCCGATGCCCTCTTCTGACCTCCGCGGCATTGCACGACACAGGTGCTCAGCCCTGCATGCAGACAGTACATTCATACACTTAAAATAAATAAATAAAATTTAAAACAAAGTGACCGTGGACGTTAAGATGGAATGTTGATGTGATCCACAAAAGTATTTGGGCAAGCTACCCTAGTGTAGGCAAAATCAAACACCAAAGAGACCCTGTTTCAAATGAGGTGAGGACACACACCCAAGATTTGCCCTATAGTCCCCACACATGAGCCAGCACTCATACATTAATACACACACACATACACACACACACACACACACACACACACACACACTCACACACTATTAAATAAAATAAAAAACACAGAAGGAGAGCCTAAAGGAGAAAAGGGTCCCTTCTTTGTCTCTGCAATTTGCCATGTATCAAACCCAGGAGGCTTTGAAATGTTAATCCCTGGACTTGGAAATTGTGATCACTGGACCACTAGAAGTATCAACCTTATGAACAAACCACCAAGATTAGGACCAGGGAACAAAACTAGCAAAGGACTTTAATTGCTCTGATTTGATCATTATGCACTGTATATATATTAGATATATATATATATATATATATATAATATATATAGATAGATAGATAGATAGATAGATAGATATAGATATATATTGACATTATATATAGCTTACATATATGTACAATTATTATGTGTTAACTGAATAATCTTGGAAATTTTAGGGAGATAGTCAACTATTCTTATCGTCAATACAGTTGGTATTACTGAGCACCTAGTATATTCTAGCCAACAGTTATTTAACTCATGATAAATGCCCTACTGATTTCTCATTTTTACCAAAGCATTTTTTTCTTCTTATTTGCAGTAGAAAACAAATCAACTTATATATGTACTACTTATATTAACCAGAAATTTTCCACAATAGCCTTTCATGTGGGAGTATTGGAGGGATAACCAACTACTGGAAATGTATTCCTACAAGAGCTGGAGAGATGATTCAGTGGGTTAGAGTACACACTGCACAAACATTCCAGCTCCCATGTATGAAGCTGGATATGGTCCCCCTCAGGCCTAGAGGATACCAGAATCATTGGGGCTTGTTATATGCCAGCTTCAGGTTCAGTGAGAGACTCTGGCTCAAAGGAATAAAGCAGGGAGATCAGGACAGCCAGTGTCCTTTTCTGGCCTCCATGTGCTTATAGCTTCATGCACCCCCCCTTACACACACATATGTACATATACCACACATACATACACACCCACACAACGAATGAGTAAATAATAATATTCATGAAGTATAAAACAAGAAATATTCATGAAAAATAAAGTTCATGATCTTTGGTAAACGTAGTCTTTCCATATATATGAATTTATTGACAACATAGATTAATAAAAATAATTCTCATAAAATAAGATCATACTATTGGTATTGTTTTATTTAAAAAGTAAACTTTAGCCAGGCATGGTAGTGCATGCCTTTAATCCTAGCATTCAGGAGGCAGAGGCAGGTGGATCTCTGTGAGTTCAAGGCCAACCTGGTCTACAGAGTGAGCTCCAGGCCAGCTGGGAGTTAAAGAGAGACCCTGTCTCGAAAATACAAAAAAAAAAAAAAGTAAACTTTAGGTTTAACTGAACCTAGCAAATTTTAAACTGAAAGAACTAAAAATATACTAAATGTTTCCTTATCATAAGATATTATTTCCAAAAAGAACTCTCTTTAGGGTTAAATAAACTATCAAAAATAATTACTTGTTTGGAAACTTTCAATAAAAATACCAACTATGTATTTCTATTTTAAGCATCAGAGACTCTGTCCCTGATCACCAAAGGAAAGGGTATTAGCATTTTTCACCTCTTCACATCTTACCTTCCCTCAGCACTGCGTACTTTTTAGTTTGCTAAATATTTTCACAATGTTCTACTATAGTAAAGGTTTGATTTCTCTTTTATAATCATAACCCCATAGTCATTCAAATGGACTAACCCCTTAATTTTAGTATTTTTTTCCCTTTTCTGGGTTTAAATTTAAGTTCATCTCTTCATTGGCTAGCCTTCATTGTTAAGTAGTCTGTTTCATATTTATGGATTTTTATCTTGTCTGCCTACTTTCTATCTATTTTAGTAACATGCTGGCCGACAGAAACGCCAAGTGGTGCTTCTAAAGCTCTAAAGGCTTTCCCTCACTGTCATCTGTACTAAGAACTGGGTAAGTCTGATGAGCTTTCCTGAGTCCTGTGGAGTTCCTTCCTTCCACTGCTGACCTTCATGGGCTACAGTCGCCCTGTGTGAAGTCCTGGAGAATTATTTATGGTTCAATAGCTTGATCAGGATATGATTCTGTCCAGAGCATTTGCATCAAATTTTCCCAAAATATGTTCTTACCTTATGCAGAACTTATCTTTTTCAATAAATTTGCATGTCTTCATTTTTGCAAAACTAAATTCTTTTGTAATTTTGAAATACCAATATTTGTTAATCTTTCCACTCAAATGGTAACTTTTCTCTAGTTACATTAACCCATTTTTCTTTCTCATCCACTTTTACTATTATAACCCTTTCCCCCTTGTCATCCAGTTACTTATTTTTCCTTTCTTTGTTCTTTCTGAGCCATGCTCTCCCTACAGCCCCAGCTGGTGTGGATCTTGCTATGTAGACCAGACTGGCCTTGAACTTAGAGAGATACACCTGCATCTGCCTCCCGAGTGCTAGGATTAAAGGCGTGCTCCATCATACCCAGCTCATTCTGGTACTTCTAAAGCCAATTTTCATTTATGATTTCCATGTTTTTTCACTCTCAAGGCATTTCATTAAATCAAACTCTCCTTTTTCACCTCATTCTACTGTTTTAATTTTCTCATATTTGAGTTCTTGTTAGTGGAATTTATGCTCTTACTAAAGTATGGTATTTGGAGGAAGAAATCATTAGACAATTCGATGGGCTCAACAACTTAATATCTTTCTTCTTGGTAGGTCCTAAGATTAGCAGGGGAGGGGTACTCATTCCAAGGAACTATACACTATTTTGTCAGACTAGGTCACTGCTTTTGAATCTGTTTGGGAAACCATATATGTACACTTTGCCCCATTATACACTTTCCCTTTCCAAATCATTTCTAGTATCTTTCAGTCATGGGAACAACATGCTAAGGATATAGCTCAGTCTTCTTTCTCCAGAGAATTCTTAGGAAGTTGTTGACTTGCCAATAAAATTCTAAAAAAGCCCAGTTCTGACCAAACCCTCTTACTTGCAGAGTTTTCTTTGACTATTTATTTTAGAGGTACGTTGCACATTATTTTCTTCACACAGTTATTGATGACACCCTGACAGGCAGAAGGTGTGTTTGTTGGCTAGCTTATACTTTTATGGGTCTCATTTCAGTACCCATCAGTGATGAAAAATTGTGTCCTACATTTTTGCATCTCTCACACCAAATTCAAAATCGTTATGCAGAATATTCTTTAAATTCAGAATTTATAATTGAGAATTCTTGGGACTTCAGAGGGACTTCATAGAAATTTCTTACCTAATGGATACCTGTGTTTACTTCAGAAATTTGAAATACTCACCTTGTCCCTGTTTCCAATTACTGGTTATAACTAGTTTTTTTATTGAAACTTATCAAACTTCCCAATTGATAACAGAGTTACACATGAATAACTTCTAAATTAGAGAATGGTAAATTATTAATTATATGTAATACTAGGAGTAATTCTTGTAGATCAGTAGCTTTCACAGACATTTCCATAATTAGATTCTGTGTTTCAGGAAGATATAATTAACTATTAATCTATTGAATCTAAAATGTTTCCTTCTTCTAAAAGCCACATACACAAGATCAAAAAAAATAAGAATGAAAGAAAGGAAAAGCTGAAAAGCTGAAGATGCACTTTAATAAAAAAATCATAACAGATTTAAATGCTTTTATATTCTAAAATACGAATCTTTACTAAAAACACAATTTGACTTTATTACAACACTTTGTGGACCAATCTTCCATCCAACAAGTCAGGCAACAAGCCTGGCAAGAGAAAACATCCCTGATATTGCCAGCTCCGCTGACAGATTTCAGTCAATATTTGTACATGTCCTTCTCAGGCCACAAGAGTGGAAACATACCTGGCCAAATGCATCACTCATAATGACTTTCAAAACTCAATATTAAAGAATTTTTAAACTAAGATATTAGCAGATAAAAACTATATATAGACATCTAATCCTACCCAGTGTCTAGCCTACCTGTGAGTTCTAGGAAAACATGCAACCTTATAGAACAGGTAAAATCCAATCATATATAAAGGTCTCCAAGCCAAAACAAAATACTTCAACACATAACATTGACTATAACTACAATAACAAGAGGTGTCCAAAGCACTTGCTAATGACAACTGAATGATTAAAGTGACTTTTAAAAGTAATTAATCTCAATAAATATGCCATTGGGGTTTCACAGTTTGAGTTCATCCTCAGTAACTTCTTTGTCTTTGATTATTATATAGACACTTCATGGAGTACATACAAGTTACTCTGGCATACAGTCATAATTTACATAAAGCAATAACTTCATTCTTATCAAAATGACACCCAAGGAAATAGCTGATTTATAACAGTTGAAGAAATTAGATTATGGAATAAAAAACTCATTTACTCAAGTGACATACAATCTAACTCATCCAGTTTCTTCAGCAAAATAGGGAATACCAGGACTCAAGTTTCCTTCAGTAGAATAATAATATCAGCAAGCACACATTTTACAGATAATGTTGACACATGTGAGCCACCCAAGAATACCAAGACACCAGCATGACCATCTCATCAGCCATCACTTTGAAAATGAGCAAGCCATCTATACAAGCGGCTGACAGCAGAGCTCATAGAGAGGACAAAACTTCTCAGTCCTCACAGCCAGGCACAACTGTTTCTCACCCTGAGAAGCACAACAAGGCCACTGGTCCAAGAGGGATGTGCTCAAACAGTGTAGCTAAATAAATAAAGACCACTCATTGTAATGAGTCCAAGGACAAACCCTGCTGGGGACGGTTTACTAGCAGTAGTCATCCTGTCCCTAACTCTGCAGACACAAGTATAGGTTTGATAAATGGTGCAACAGTCCAGGGGGTGGCAGATGGGAGGTAAGATTTGCACACCTGATTTCTATCATATTTCCCTCACAAATAAAACAGAAAGCTCAGGGGTAGAATCCAGGCATCTTATTCTGGAAAATGTACTTGGTGACTCTATACTGGAGAATCAGGACCTCATAGAAAGGCCATGAAAAAAGATTATGTGCATTAAATTTAAGGTCATGTTTATAAAATGCACTCCAATATCCATGGGACAGCAGAAGAAGGATACAATCAATATATGTTTCAAATTTTAAAAAACAATACAACTTAGAGTTCTCATTTATGCCAGACAGACCCCTGAGTTAATGTTAACCCGTACCACTTTTTATTTAGTAGCTAGTGCTTGAATACTGCTCCAGGTTGAACTGACACAGACATTGGCAATCTCAAGTCCTTCTCTGTTTGAAAAGACTTTGCTCTACAAACAAATCACTAAATGTCAGGGAAATGAGGATCTTACCCGGGATGCAACTACAAGTTGTCTATAGTTATCAAACTCGTGGAAAAAGAAAAAGGCTTGCTAATATACCTGTAGCCAGCCTCAGTGTCAGCTACCAACTACTAGCAGCTACCTGGAAGACACACTGTGTTTCTATTCTCTACAAGAAATCTAACAGTTGGACACAGAGGTGAAGACCAAGAAGATAAGTGCAGTAATAAAAAGATAGCTAAACTAGTTATTTCCAGAGAGTTCATCGAGATAGCAGAAATACACTGTCAATGACCAGTTTCTACCCCAAGCCCTTATCAGCTTTCGACAACAATAACAACTAAAGTCTAATGGTTTTATTCCTGTTAAAGAGACACTACTCATGAATACAATTCCAGTTACTTTGGTGCATAAAAAAAGAAAATTCTACAAATCTGGCATTTGTTATGATGCTATGAAAACACTGGGTAAACAGAAGGATTTTAAAATCATCATGACTAATAGAAGTTTAAGGAAACTTGCTTCAAACAGGGCCTGCAGTTGGAAAGGTTTATGAGTGCTGAAGCAGACTTCATGCCAACCTGTGGAATATTTCCTTCCCATACAAGTCTACAAAGTAAAAGTTGCTTTATCAGCATGATGAAGCTGACCCGGGCACACAGAAGCTCCAAGAAAGAACTTTAAACCAATTCAGCTTGCAGCATTCAGAGGACAGAAGCCAGGTACCAAAAGCTTTATGAACTGGGTTCAGGAAACAAATCTAAAAACCAGTACTAAAGTAAAGGAAGACTGCCTGAAGAGTATGACATTTTAACAGATGTAGCTGGTATGAGATTTTAACAGATGTAGACCGATAAAGAGGACAGGCCCCCATCTCTCACCAAGACATCTCTGAGGACACAAACTCATACACAGAACAGCCACAAACTGGATTCTGTTGTGGAAACATTGCACCTGCTTCTAATGCATTTACATGTGTGTGTGCCACTGCATCTGCCTGGAAATGCTAGACATCCCAAATGTTTGGGGGAAAATTAAAATAAGCATCTGGTACTAATAATTTTATTTCATCCTAAACAGATTTGCTTTGGGCTGAGGAGAAAAAAGCCACATTAGGCAAATAATAAAACTACCTGAAAACTCCACAGCAAACACATTTCAGAAGGTAGGTCTATAAATAGATGTGCTTCTCTGTATGCACACTGTAAATATAAAATCATCTGGCTGGCTGAAGCTGCATTTTAAACTGAAGTCCCGATATGAACTTACCTGATTTTAAAGTCCCACTAGCAGATGTTTACAATCAGTAAGGTCTCCTTTCAGTGTAGTTGCACAGTAAGGCAAAACACCCTCCATTTACTTATCTCCGTGTCATCTTTCAACAGAAGGAATAGTTTGCAATTTCATTCAGAAACCCCTTCCCTAAACACACTCAGAACATGCACAGAAATAGTAATGGAAGTTAAAGCCTCCAGCGGCACCAAGAAAACATCAACAGCAAACCGAAAAGGCAACAATTCCTTAAGCCCTTAAGTGAGGTGCTTGCCTTAGCTGAAATTGCCACCTAGCACCCCCGTTTTCAAACATAAACACCTTAGTTATGAAAGATCTTACCTGAGCTGATCATGCTGTGCATTCTTTGCTGAGCCAAGAGCTGCTCCCGTCCGGCCACCCCATCTGAGGAAAAACAGGAGTCACTCTCATAAATTGTCTGCAGCATACTCTAGTCACTCTTAGCTCCATGAAAGATTCATCACTCCTCAGTGCACTGGTCCCAGGAGCTACCCTGGCCAGTCCTCCCTCCTCCCCAAGGAGATGCAGCAGGCAGAGGATCAACTTCCACAATAATTTCCTTTCTGCTCAGACGGACACATACTTTTTAAAAAAGACCTGGATACTTTCCCCACATTACCAACCTGTGTGCAAAGCAGACAGGGCAGCGGATGCTCTAGCTCACTGGAGTTTTGTGTTATCCAGGAAACTAAGAGCAGGTGGGCAGCAGGAATGTGCTTCGTGGTTATTTCTTTGTCAGAAAAAGTAGAAAAATACTAACTCTACCCACGAGAAAAAGAAACCAATTAAACCAGACTTCTAGTTCCTCAGGCTGCTAAGGTTTCATGGCAAGAGCCCTCAGTCCTGTGAGTAGCTCCAGCCAGAGTCCTCCTCCTATCCCTGTGAGTCTCTCTTCCCTTTCTCAGTCTCTCTCAGCTCAAGTTGGCTAAAGCTAGTGATAATCCATTTGCATATGAATCAACAACAGCATGGCCCACAGGCACAGAAATAGAACAATGGTCGGCCTGAGCCAAAAATAGGTCAAGCATGGCCGAGTGATTGGAGCCTGCATTAATGCATTTAAAAATACCCCAGCAAACCCAGCTGTCCAGCCTCTATCTTTCAAACCATAATTCTCTATTCCAGGGCCTTAAAAGCAATTAACTCTTTCCTTCCTCAGCTTGCTTTATACACTGGGTTTCCATACTGGAGATTCGTATCCAAAGAAGGGAAATAAAGTGAAAAAAAATTAAGAATCATAACTCAAAGAGGGCAAATGCACGCACATTTCATTTCATTTTTATTTTTGTAGTATGTGTTTTTGGAAGAGAGCGCAGAGAAGTGCAGAGCTCTGTATTGGTTCTAAAATAATACTGGAAGCTTTTGCTCATAATGTGGTTTCTGCCTCACCCACGCACAGCAATCCTGGTGTTCTATTTTTGTTCCGTTTCTCTGGCTACACTGCAGTTGGCTATAGCACTAGAAGATTTTTCTGCCTTCTAGCTTCAGCACTGACAGGAGACTTAGCAGAGGTAGTTTCAGAAAACAAGTACACCCCAGAATAAAAATTTTATGAAGAGTTGGCTTGATTCTTGTTTCACTTGCTATTTATATAAGGCAATTGTCCATTTCACAAACTCTAAGATAATTTTAGGGCCACCTATCAATTTTATTGCATTCAGTTCTTGCTAGGCTTAAAACAAAAACAAAACTGGGGATTAGAACTGAAATGTTTTCTTCCCCTTCAGTCTCATGAGCTAAGTCCAATTTATTTGTAAGGGAAAACTGATACTTTCAAATGATGCAGGATAAATGAATATCTGCATTTGTCAATAAATAAATCAGTATGTTCACTACCCAAATATAAATGACCAGCACCCATCTATGTCTTGAGTGGCTGAAATATAGACCATACTTTTGTATAGAAAGAGCATTTATGATAGTCGATAGAAACCCGGACCAATACACACTATAAAATTCACCTATAAAGTAAATGCATTACCCTAGATAGTAAAAATGGCTCTATGGTTTCTGGAATACATTTATAATAACATCTTTCCTCTACAAGCAATAAATGCTGCATCCCAACATGGGAATCTAGACCACTCCCAAAGACAAATTCAAAAGTGGTACTCTGTTGGTCTAGCAAGCTCTCCATCAGTTCCTAAACTATGTCAGCAATTAGCTTTCAGCATCAACAGCAACAGGCAAAGAGAAGGAAAGCTACTATTGCAAAATCCCCAGACCAACCAAATGGAGTAGAGATCTCCTCTCCTGAGGGCTGAAGGAACTAAGAAAAGCCAGAGGTGTATGAAGTCTGAAAAGGAAAATACATATTCTAAATCATTGCTGAGTTTGTCTTTCATCTGCAGATTAATTTCTATTATTTTACTTCTTGAAAATCCATATTGGGACAGATAAGTATTATTAAAAAGTGTAATTTCAAATTCAATTAGATTTTAGCTAAACAACAAAATCTTACGTTTCTATCAGCAGAAATTATGTTATTATATTTGAAATTATACCAGATTTTTGATTAACAGATACAAGTATCCAATTCAAGGGATGAATATACCACCTTTTAATTGAGGATGATTTTTTTCAATGATCACAGGCAGCACTTTAGATCTGAGAGGAAATAGGTTATTCATGTGAACTGCCTCAGTTTCTTCCATAAAAGGTTTCTCAAGCCAGGCATGATGGCGCACACCTTCAATCCTAGCAATTGGGAGGCAGAGACAGGCGGATCTTTGTGAGTTCAAGGCTAGCCTGATCTACAGAGAGAATTCCAGGACAACTGGGGCTACAGGGAGACCCTGTCTTAAAAAGAACAACAACAACAACAACAAAAAGGCTACCTAGGGAGCCTCCATCTCATATGTTTACATTTAAGAATGCACGATTTTTCTACAAGTGGTGATCCAATTTTGCCAGCACCACTTGCTGAAGATGCTGTCTTTCCTCCATTGTGTCTTCTTGGCCCCCTTGTCAAATATGAGGTGGCTGAAATTGTATGAGCTCAGGTTTGGATCTTCAGTTTTATTCCATTGGTCAACTGGTCTGTTTTTGTGCCAGTACCAGGCTGTTTTTATGACTATAGCCCTGTAGTATGTTTGATATCTGGTATAGCGATTCCCCCCTGTATTGCTCTTTTCACTCAGGGTTGCTTTGGCTATTTCGGGGTCTTTTGTTTTTCCAAATTGAAATGAGGATTTTTTTTCCAAAGACCTGTGAAAAAAATTTTGGGGATTTGATTGGGATCGCATTAACTGTACCTAGTTTGGGTAGGATGGACATTTTGACTATATTTATTTCCCAATTCATGAGCATGGGAGGGTTTGTCCCATCTTCTGATGTTTCTCAATTTCCTTTTTCAGGGGGTTTAAATTTTTGTTGTAGAGTAGACCTTCGGTGTCCTGGTTAGGTTTGTTTCCTAGGTATTTTATTGTTGAGGCTATTGTGACAGTGGGAAGGTCTCCTTGTAGTCCTTCTTCAGTTGGCTTGTTGTTGTGTAAAGAAAAGGCTACTGATTTTTCTAGATTTATTTGTATCCTGCACTTCACCAAGGCTTTAATTCGTTTCTAGATGTTTTTCTGTGTGGAGTTCTTTAGCAGCCCTTAGGTAGAGTCAATCATATCATCAGCAAACGGGATAGCTTTGACTACGCTCTTTTCCATTAGAACCCTTTTAATTTTCCTTTTCTTGCCCTTATTGCCCTGGCAATGGGTTTCCAACACTATATTGAAAAGGAGTGGTGACAGGGGTGCAGCCTTTGCCGATCGTTCCTACTTTAAAGGAATGCATTCTGTCATATACCACTTGTAGAAGAAGAAATTAAACCCCTACCTCTCACCTTGTACAAAAGTCAACTCCGATGGACCAAAGAACCTCAACGTGAAACCCCAAACTCTTGGAAGGTGATAGAAGAGAAACTTGGCAGCAGAATACAAACGAGCTAGGTGTAGGAAAAGACTCCTAAATTCAGACAGCAGCTGCACAAGAAATAAGATCAACAATTGATAAATGGAATCTCCTTAAACTCAAAAGCTTTCTGTCATAAAAGAAACAATAAAGGAGTGAAGAGAAACCCACAGAGTGGGAGGAAACCTCACTGCAGACAAATCTGACAAAGCATTAATCTACGAGTATACAGCTACTCAAAAAACAAGAGACAAAGAAAACAAATGAAACAACTCAAAAGATGGAGCAAAGATCTGAACAGAGACTTCACCAGCAGGGGAAATAAGAGATGGCCAGAAACACCTAAGAAGTGGTCAGCATCTCTGACAATTAAGGAAATGCAAATTAACCCTTTGAGTATATTCACCTTACTCCAATAAGACTGGCTAGGATCAAGAACACAAATGATACCGAGTGCTGGAGCAGGTGTGGAGAAAGGGGAACACTTCATCATTGCTGGTGGGAAATGTAAATAGTGGCACCATGGCCACTGATGGAAAGCTAGTATGAAAGAACCTTGAAGACTCAAAATGCCCTTCCATTTGACCCAGTCATACACTCCTGGGTATTACCACAAGACACATCTACTCGCAAAGATACATGCACAGCCTATGTTTATGCAGTCTGTTCACAATACAAAAATCGTGAAACAGCCACAGGTGCCCCCTCAACTGAGTAGTGGATAGAGAAAATGTGGTACATGTATAATGGAGTTCTATGCAGCGTGTAAAGAGGGAACAATCCATGAAACTTTGCAGGTAAATTGGATGGGAGCTGGCAAGGATTATGGTTGAGTGAGGTACATCAGTCCTCATAAAAACAAACGGGACCAATGGTGTTACCTCATACTGTGGATTGCTACGTACCAATAACCCAGATATAAAACATTTCTCATGGAGAGGGATGAATAGTAAAAGAAAAAACAACAGGAAAACTGCATCAAAACAACGACGACAATAAAAAAAAAAAATTGGGAAGGGGGTGGGGGTGGGTGAGGGACACTGGTATATTCGATTAATTGCATATTTTAATTGACATGAGTTCACAAGGCTCCAGATTTTGCCTAGACACTGTTACAGGATCAGGTGTTTTAGGACTTAGTAAAGTAAATAGTGTACTATTAACACATTGGTTTAAGAATCTGATAAAAGGCTAATGCATCCGAGTTAAATGGAGATATTAATTCCATGTTTGTGGTAACAAACTATTATAGTGGGTCCTGATGAACTTACTTTACTGGTGACAAAGGTTTTGATAATGAGAGACTTTCTTGCCTTCCCCCAAGAAACCAAGGAAGGTAGAAATATTGACGATGATGGGGTTTGTCTCAACTGTAAATGAGACAACTATTATAGAGTAATTCTTTTAAAACTGGTAAAACTGCCATTTTTAATATGAACTAATAGACATAGAACTGTGAATAGGATTACTCTCTTGTTCAGAACCAAATATAAACATACAGTCCTTAAACTAGCGCTTAATGCCAAGAATTATCGAATACAGGAGCCTGACATCATAATTGATATCTCACCAGGGAGATGTTGGCCGGGGTCTAAGGTCCCACAACAAAGGTACAGGCTCTTCTCTAAAACTGGGATATCTGCAAGAGAGAGTGATAAGGCCCTGTCTGCTGAACCTGATGTTTACATGGAAAAGATGCATTGAACCAAACATTGCAAGTGTACAGAGTCCCCTGGAATACCAGAGAGTGTTACCCAAAGGCCACTAAACCAACAAAGCCAAATACGGGTCTCCTTGAGGTCAAGCAAGACTCCCCTCAAACCAGCTACCCTCACCTGCCTGGAAACTACCGTGCAGCAGAGGCCCAGCCATAAAGCCTGATATATCCCAAATCTAAATTAATGGCTATTTAGCCTTCTCACTTGGAGGAATAACCCAGGCGATGATGCCCAACGCTTACATTCTCTACAGGTTAGAGAGATTATAAGCCAAGTAAAACCCGTCATATTTAACAGAAAAAATGTAGTTTTCGTGGATCTATAACATTCTCATCCTAAACTATAATATGGTCGTGATACAACAACCACGTAACCCATCACTCATCCATACTATCTAGATGGCTCTTAACAAATCTCTATATCATAATTGCTTGTGCTTCATTAGGTAGGAGATCGAAAGTTATTCCTGGACCAGACTGTCAGCCCATGAAAGGAAACCAGCCAGAATTGACCAGAGTCCAAAACAACAGCTCCAGAGGAGAAGTGGACTGTTCTGCTTCTCATCCACTTGTGCCCCTTTTCTAAGCCCAGGGATATATCTGCGGAAGAGGGGGCGGGGCTATAGAATGCAAGGGCTGTGGATTGGGGTGAAGGGTGAGAAACTACAGCAATGTATCTGGACCTTCATATTGATTAACCTGATTGAACATACAACCCCTCACCCCCGCTTGGAGGTGGGGCTGGTGGGTGTTGGGGCCAACAGCCGTAGCAAATTGGTTATACATGATAAGGATGCTTGTACTCATGGTTATCCTTTGCTAAAAGATGGGAAAAAAAAACTGAGAGAAGATAATGCAGAAAGTCATGGCAGAATGCATGATCTCAGTTGGGGTGGGGGTGGGGGTGAAGGGAAGGGGAGATATGTCTGAACTGAATTGGAAAATGATGTATGAAATGCACAAAGCATCAATAAAAAAAATGTTGAGAAAAAAAAAAAACAATGATCTCAAAAAAAAAAAAAGAATGCACGATTTTTTTTCTTTTTATTATTTTTTCATTCATTTAATACATATTTTATGAACTTTTTTTCAATTTAGGTACATTTTAGAAATCAAGACAGAATTAGCAGAGTAGAAGAGACCAGCCTATAGAAGCAGAGAAATATTTTGCCAATAAATTTCTATCAGGGAGTAATATCTATAATCTATAAGAACTACAGAAGTTAAAGACCAAGGAAACAGGGGCTGGAGAGATGGCTCAGAGGTTACGAGCACCGACTGCTCTTGCAGAGGACCCAGGTTTGATTCCCAGCACCCACATGGCGGCTAAGAACCATCTTTAGGCTGAGCATGGTGGTGCACGCCTTTAGGCCTAGCAGAGGCTGGCTGTTCCCTGTGAGTTCAAGGCCAGCCTGGTCTACAGAGTGAGTTCTGGGCTAGCTGGGGCTATAAGGGAGACCCTGTTTCAAAAAAAAGAAAGACCAAGGAAACAACAAATCGTGCAACATTAAATGAACCAATAAATGAAACAGATGGTTCACAAAGGAACAAAAAAAAAATAGCTAATAAATTGGCAAAAAGTATTCAATATTCATAGCCATCGCAGAAATGCAAATTTAAACTGTTGATTCCATCTCACTTCAATCAAAATGGTTATCAAGGAAAAAGAAAGAAGTCAAAGGACAGCAAAAAGGAACACTTATACTTCTCCAGTGGGAATGCAGCTAATACAGAAATCAGTATGGAATCATTATGGAAATACATAGAATACTAAAAATGAACTCTCATTTGATCCACCTATACCACTCAGGGGTATGCATGGAAGAATTCTAAGTCAGGATGCTTATTGCTGCTCTATTTCAATATGGAATCAGCCCAGGGGCCCATAACATATGAGTGAACTAAAAGAGAATGTGGTATCCATACACAATAGGTTGCATTCAACTAGGAAGAATAGAGTGTAACTTTTTATTTAGGAAAATTGATTAATCTAGAGATAATTATCTTACATAAAGACACATATCACATTTTTCCTCATATGGAGAATGTATATGTAAATGTATATATATGACACATGTATACATATATATTTCATATATGCAGAACATCAAAATTGAAATGGAACTGAGAGGAGAATGAGCTCTAAAGAGGAGAGGGGCAAACAAGAGACTGGAATAGAATATACATTATATATGTCATGAAAGGAGAAGAGGGAAGCATTCGAGGGAGGAAAAGAAACCCTAGAGAGGATAGTATGGGGATAACAACATATGTGAAGATGCCATGAAATCCATTTCTTTACCAACCAATATTTGTAAAATGTATATATCTAACTTACATATTGATGGTCTTGATCAATAAGTATATTTAAAAAAATCACTATAGTAAACTACCTAGTCACCATCACTACTTTCTTTCTTTGTCTCTATGTCTTTGTAACAGACTCATTGAGCCCAAGGAGACTTGTTTAAGGTTATTAACTACCTACATAGCTCTAGTGTTCTCTTCTCCAGTTCACCATCTTGTCCCTTAACCAAATAATGCAAATAGTCACCTTAGGTATTCAGAAGAAAGTTCGATATGAACTAGTGATAAATATAGAATAATTGTTATTTCTTTCAGTGTGCTTTAACAGAATATACAAAAATTATGTAAAATATGTAAGACAGATAACAAAAATCATAATATTGGCATAATAGATGCCTACACATCTTTCGTCACTTCATGTTTAATTACACCCACAGACCACAATTGACAAAAATGATCTCTAAGCTTTTATAAGCAAAAATAGAATAAAATTCTAAAATAGCAAGTAATTATCCTATTTCTCTGAGGTTCCAGGAAAGAGCACTCCAATGTGTCTTCTTCATTTTACCAAATTTTTGCATTTCACCTGTTCATTCTTTCATTAGCATTTTTCTTGTTACCATTTTCTGTCTTTCATTTAAGTACTAACAAAAAATATAGTGTGAAAATATATTAAGCTCATCATTAAACAGATCCAATTTGTCACCCAGAAGAAAAATAATCATGCTCAAAAAAAAATCACCCAAGATACTGCCTGCCACAGTTTCATTAGCCAAAAGACTCAATTGTAATAATGTCTATAGTTCTCACAGGGTCTCAAGAATGCTGGTAAGGAAATGCAATCACTTTCCTTATGGACATTTATGAGACCAGTGATTCTGAATATGGAAAACATATTTGTTTTGATAAGAACCTGAACAAACTAATGCAAACATCAAAGAAGTATAGTTTTTAAACTACCAATATAATAAATTCTTTTTTATTTCTTTTTATTTTACATGTATGAGTGTATTGCTTGCATATATGTAAACGTACCCAAGTCATGTGATACCCACAGAGGTCAGATGAAGACCATTGGATCCCCAGCAACTGGAGTTAGGAAGGCTGTTAGCTGCCATAGGAGTTTTGGGAATTAAACTTGGATTCACTGCCAAAACAGCCAGTGCTCTTAACTGCTGAAACATCACTCCAGCCCCTCAATATAAAATCTAAGTCAATTTAGTAAGCATTCTTGAAAATAATCTGTCTTTTTGGTTGTGAGCCTAAACCTTAGTACATTCATACACATAAAAAATAAATAAAAATAAAATACTTGGAAAATAATCTGTCATATTTGACAGTCACATAGATTTTTAAAAATGGAATCATAATAGCTAAAATGTCTAGATTTCCAAATTAATGGAAAATGGGAATTAAATACTATTGTCAAATGATATTCAAAAACTATGAGGATTCCAGATCATTTTATGAAAATCTGTATGAAAAACAATGAAATGCCTCTAAAAACCTAATTCAGTGCTGAGTGTTACTAGAGCATGCACAAGGCCTTATGTTTTAATTCTGCACTACAAAATATTGTTTGATATAAATAATCAAACAATAAATAAATAACCTATCAGAGAACTTTTTTCAGACTTTCAGCTTGTCATGGTCTTTTCTCACATCAGTCTTATGACACCGGAGTTTGTGCTCCAGACATGAAAGGAAAGGTATGTAATATCATTGACCCTCCCACATAATATTCTTCTGCATTCAGGCAGACTTTTCATGGGGTGCTAAATGCTTGGATTCTAGAATCTAAGGTTTCTAACTTGTTTCCCTGGAATACAAATTGGGTTTTATTAGGATTGCATAAATTCTTGGGCAATGTCTGTTCTGCATCCCAACCCCACACTTCACTGCTAACACCAAGAGCATTCTCTTCACTCCTTTGTTGTCAACAGGCTTTCTACTCTCAGCTCACTCAGGACAGAGGGGGAAATTACTGAGTATGTGTTTATTTTTGGTTAATTAGCTTATTTGTTTGAAATTCTCTCTTAGAGGAATGGTATCAATTCTTAGTGAACATTGCATAATAAATGTAGTGATTCTTTCCAGTACAAAGACGCTGCATTGATTACCATATTCCTTTCAGATAAGAAAATTATGCTCGAACCCATCATCAGGTAAAGAGTTTAATAAAACTCATCTTTAGTGAAATTATAGACAGTCCATTTCATATGATATCACAACACATCAACAACAAAAACTTTAGGATCAATTGACCTTACTTTGGTAAAAAAAAAAAAAATCTGCTTTTCTTTAACTCATCCTTTCAAAAAATACACAGAGATATGATTTAGTCTATTTTTTATTGGATGATAGAGGGACCAAGGTCACCTGGGAACTTGTTAGAAATCCAACTTATTGTGTCCTGTATTAGCCACTTTTCTGTTGCTGTGATAAAACACCATGACCAAGGAACTTATAAAAGGAAGAGTTTATTTGAGCTTACGATTGACGGTTCCAGGGAATTAGAGTCCATTGTGGTGGGAAGCATGTCGGCTGGAGCTGGAGCAGCAGACCAAGGGTCACATCTCACAATGAGCACAGGAAGCAGAGAGAGCGGCTGGAGACCACAAGGCTTGTTAAACTCACTAAGCCTGCCTACAGTGACATACCTCCCCCAGCACGGCCACACCTTCTAAGACCTCCAAAAACAGCGCCACCAACTGGAGACAAATATCTGAATACTTACAGCCTATGGGGGACACTCATTCAAACCACCACAGGTCCTCTCCTAGAACTAATAAATCAGTCTCTCTGGAAGAACTTCATTTTTTTAACAAGCTTTCTAAGTGATTCTGAAGCATAATAAAGTTTAAGAAACACAAGATTATATCATCCTTTCCAAAGCAGTAATTACAATGCTAAAAATATAGATGGATAAAATATCTTTTTTGGTACAGTATCAAATTAGCAAGTATTATTTTACAGAATAAATCTTTAAATGAAAGTAATTAAAATAGGTAAGAGACTATGAAGTATGACCATTAATATTCAACATATGTAGAAGCTAAGGGAAGACTGTTCAGGAAATGATTTGCTGCTACCAAAATAAGGCCAGCCCTTCACAAGTCAGCTCATGGGTCTGTGCATACTGCTTTCTATCTGTGACACTCTCTTCTGGGTTCCATTTTCCTCTGAGTTTTCCATTTGCACATGAGCTCCTGTATTCAGCTCAAAACAGACAACACAAAGGAATTAATCAATATGGCCATGCAAGTCCTCTAATTAGAGGAACAATTAAATTTAATGGTCTTTCAATATACTCAAGGGAAGGTTTGATTTTCCTATGAAAGTCATTCATTCATGCACTGAATAATCATTACATGGCCACAGTGCAGGCTTTGAAGATAGAGATGTATATGCGAATGGCAATCTTAACTTTCACACAGTTTCCATTTTAGAAAACATACAGTCAATATGGATACACATATGGATTATTTAAAAAAGAAAAGGTTTTCTGATGCAGTCTTTCTGTTGATGAAAGACTGCATCAGAAAACTGACTGAAATGGTGAATCGGGAAGGGTGGGAGGGGCAGGAGAGGGACACGGGTGTACATTCGATTAATACATATTTAATTGACGCGAGTTCAACAAGTATCCAATTTTGCCCAGACTCTGTCTCCAGGTTACCTGGTGTTTTAGGACTTAATAAAAGTAAATATGTGTATATTAAACAACATTGGTTTAAAGGTTCTGATAAAACCAGTAATGCACCTGAGTTATTTGGAAATATAAAATGTTATTGTCCACATTTGTTTTACTTAAAATCTGTATAACAATAACTTTGGGATTAACACATACAAATGTTCTCTATAATTTTTCTGTTGTACAGTATCACCTTGTAGCATTCTCTTTTACCTGTAGGATGATTTAACTTAAAAAAATTAAGTTTGCTTCCCAAGTTAACCACATACCATCACCCAAAACAGCATTGGGTGAATTTGATGAAATCCAAGCCTTGATTCCAACCTACAGGTATGTGTAATACAACTGCCTTTTTGAGACTCATGGGTCAAAAAAACAAAAACCTAAAATAAAAAAGGGGGATACAGATAGATATGAAAACTTTTTGTCAAAAACCTTGCAATTCAAATCTTAAATCTAACTATGCGAAAAGATTTGTATGTTCCAAAAGGTCAAAATGTCACCAACTTAATGGCTGAGAAAGAAAAGATACAGCTTTGCCTTGTGTAGGATGTACCAGGAAGTGCCAACAGAAAGGTTGGCCTGTCTGAACATTGAAAGGAAGAAAAGTCTCAGATTGCTACAGACATCAAACCCCTCAGTGGATCCTACTTGTAACAACTATTTATAATGAGTCCTAACGAAACTTACCTTCTAGGTGCCACAAGGTTTTTGTTTGTTTGTTTGTTTGTTTGTTTGTTTTTTGTCTTTTCAAGACAGGGTTTCCCTGTAGCTCCAGCTGTCCTGGAACTCACTCTGTAGACCAGGCTGGCCTTGAACTCACAAAGATCTGCCTGCCTCTGCCTCCCAAGTGCTAGGATTAAAGGCATGCGCCACCACACCTGGCACACAAGGTTTTAATACAAGAGACTTTCTTACCTCCCCCCCCATAGAACAAGGAGAAAATGATGATGATGAGGTCGTTCTCTAAAACGGAAATTGGAGCCAACTGTTATAGAGGTAATCTCTTATCAAACCGGTAAAACTGCCTTCCTTAATTGACTAATAGACATAGGAACTGTGAAAAGGATTATTCTCTATTCAGAACTAAATATAATTCTAAAGTCTCCTTAAACTATGCACTTAAGCAAAATATATTAATACAGGAGAGCTCTGATATCAGCAATGGATTATTCTTCCAAGGAGATGTTGGCAAGGGGATCCAAGCCCCCACAAAAGGGAAAGGCTTCTTGCTTGTAAACTGGGATACGTGCAAGAAGAGAGGCAATATGGCCCTGCTGTCGAAGACCTGATGTAAGCATGGGAAAGATGCATTGAGACTGCACTTGCAAGTGTACAATTGGTCTCTGGAATACCAGAGAGTGTTACCAAAGGCCACTAAACTAATAAAGCAAATATAGGTCTCCTTGAGTCAAGTAAGTCTCCTCTGTCAGAATCAGCTACACCTCATCTGCCTGGAAATACTATGCAGCAGTGACAGCCATATGCCTGTATATCCCAAATCTAATTGGCTATTAGCTCTCTCCTTGGAGAAATAACCCATGGCTGATGCCACAAGCTTACATCCTCTAGTGTTTAGGAGATGTTATAAGCCACAGTAAGACCCTGTCATATTTTACAGATAAAACGTAATTCATGGATTAACATACCATCCAAACATCTGTGTCTATACCAAAGTAACCTGCCATAACAATTAGTACTGTTTAAATACCTATATATCTAATTGTGTGTGCTTCATTAGTAGGATTGAAGGGTTATTCCTGGACAAACTGTCAGCCCCTGAAAGGAAACAGCCAGAATTGACCAGAGTCCAAAACAACAGCTCCAGAGAAAGTAGACTGTTTTGCTCCTCATCCACCTGTTCCCCTTTTCTAAGCCTAGGGAACAATCTGTGGAAGAGGGGGCATGATAGAATGTAAGGGCTGCGATTGGGGTGAATGGTGAAACTACAGCAATATAGTCTGGACATTCATCTGATCAACTTGATTGAACATACAAGCCCCCCCCCCCAGCCGGATGGTGGGACCCATGGGCTGTGTGGGTTTGGGCACAACTGCTTGCAAATTGGTTTTACATGAAGGATGCTTATAATCATAAATTATTACTTATTGTTAAAAAATGAAAGAATAAAGAAGTAATTAAAAAAAACAGAAAAATAAATAAATAAAAATTAAAAAGAAAAGGAACTCTAGAGTTTTGGCCATGAAAGGTAACAAATTCCTGTAATTCCAGGAAGAATCAGGAGGATTATTACAAGTTTCTGGCCAGCGTGTGCTACATGACCTTGCCTCAAAAAGAAAAGAACTTTCTAGAGCTTATTTCAATCTACTATTAATTTTAACATCATGGATACCAAATAATAAACCTTACAGGGTTATGAAGGTTATAGATAATTATATACCTGGAAAACAGACATTCAATAAGCAGTAGTTATTACCATAACTAGTGATAATACAAATGTTTCCTACAAATTTGAACTCAAATTATTAAAATACTTGAAAAGCTAATTCTCATCTATGTTTCTAACAAACTATATAAACTCTTAAGAAAAGTAATATAACTAATCATTGAGTTGCTTACTTGTAGCTATAAAAGCTTCATTCATCAACTGTAAATGATAGTCTAATTTGCTTCCTATTGTATCACCAGAGCTTAGCATATTGTGTGCACACAGTTTTCCACCTAGTAAACAATACTTCAGTAAATAAATGAATTTTCCAGAAGTCATTATAAGTGCTAGATGATCTAGGGTCACTGTCTAAAATACAATGTAAAATACTACATTCCTACACATTAATGTTACTTACTGAAATATCCATTAGCAATAAATAAAGTATCATCAAAACCTAAATGTATAACTCTATACAAGTCTTGTTAATTTAAGTTAAAGTAATCACACTTTCTCTTGACTAAATTTTCTTGCCTTATTGTCACCCACAAAGTATTAGAAATGGTCTTAAAGATCTTCTGAATATCGTCAGAATTATCTAGCAGCATCTGTGTGAACAAGATAATGCAACATCTTTTCTTGTGAAGCACTTGAAGGATAGGGGCAATAAGAAATTAATGCAAAACACATTTGTGTCCTCACTTTACTATAATGGATATAGTAACTGCAACAATGATGGGAGTTCTAGTTCTCAATTGCATCGGCTAGCATCCATGAGTTAGGTATTAATTAGTTAGTTACTTGGTTACTTAGTTTTAACAGAGTCTCACTATGCAGTCTAGGCTTGCTTATCTTGAATCCATTTCCCCTCGTGCCTCCACATCTTCTGTGCCATCATGCCTGGCTCATGAACTCCCTAGTGAATTCCAGTCATTTTCATTCAACATCTGAGAGAAATAAACTACAGCCTGAGATCTAGCCTTCCTCCCTTCAACACATCACAATTGATTTTATCATTTGTATAGATAGCACTTCTGTGACTCTACAATGAATATTTCCCTTGAGAAAACTGATAAAGTTAATCTTGTTTTGTATCACTGCTAATCTACATAGTCCTGGATATAAATGGCATTTATATCTGCCAGGAATCCTTGCTTTTACTTTGCTTTCTATGATATGTTTGTTGTTTTAACTGCCAACTTGACACAATCTAGAATCACTTGGGAAGAGAATCTCAGTGAGGAATTTTCTAGATTAGGCTGGCCTGGAGACATGCCTGTGAAGGATTTCCTTTTTCCTTCTCTCTTTTGTTGAGGCAGGGTGTTGAACTGGCCTTGAACTTTCAGAGATCCACCTACTTGGGCCTCCCACCTTCTGGGAAAGATTTCCTTATTTGAGTTAATTGAGGTGTAAAGATCCCTCAGTTCATGAGCTGAGCCCTGGACCAGATCAGAGTGGATACAGTGACTCAAGCACAGCAGGCATGCATTCCTTTTCTCTCTGCTCTTGACTGTGGATTGACTAGCTGCTTCAAGTTCTTTCTACCTTAATATCCATGCAATGAAGGACTGTAACCTGGAATTATGAGCTAAAACAAACCTCTTCTTCCATAAGGTGCTTTTGTCAGGTTATTTTAAGATAGCAACAGGAAATGAAACCATGACACAGCATATAATGGTGCTCTCTAATAAATAAGTATCATTTTCTCTACATTAAATTATGAAAACAACTTTGAATACCTATGTTGACTGAACTATAGCTATATATACAAAGTAGTCATTACATTGGAATCATTCAATAAGAGCCCAGTTTTAACATAACATACTACTTTGGGCTGTAGTGTTATGAAAATAAAAATTCTGGAAGAACCTGTTCTGATTTTGAATATTTAGTATGAGTTAAATATTTAATTATTCTACAAAGTACATCTGCTACTTATGTAGCTATGCTTTTAATAGTTACCAGCTTAGAAATAAATTTGTGATTCTGAACACCAGAAGGTCATTCAATCATGTGCAGAATCTGGTCAAGCACTGCATTTGAGAAGGATGGTGAGACAAATTTTCCACAGGCGAATATAACAATAGCAGATATAAAAGATCCAACCCACAGCTTTCATATCATTCCTGGCCACAAGAGTAGTTGATATACACCTTTCTACAACACAAGTTCAATCAAGATAATTCTAAAATTCTTGCCTCTGAAATAACAGTACTTTTAAAATTATTGTTTATGTGTATGAGTGTATTGCCTACATGTGTGTCAGTGCACCCACAGAGGTCAGAGAGAGGGTGTGGGGTCCTCTGGAACTGGAGTTAAAGTGCTGGAATCAAACCAGGAACCCAGGTCTTCTGCAAGAGCAGTCAGTGCTCTTAACAGTTGAGCTAGCTCTCCAGTCCAAGTATTTTAAGTTATGATGAAATTATAATTCAATCCAGTTGGGTGTGAACTACCAAACAGTAAGCATCCTGCTTACTTTTGAGACAAATTAAAAATATTTATAGCAATGACACATAATTAATGTATACACATTGATAATTAGCCATATCCCTAAGTGATAGAGAATCATGTGTATGGGGTCTATTCAAGGAATTTTTATTGAGAGCAGAGACCAAAACACTCTAAGATCTTTCATGTTCTGACCACATGTAACTTGGCAGTCCAGTACCCTTTATTTTCAATGTCACACAGCAGACACAGTATGCTGGTGGTGCCCCAGGTCACGTCTTCATCATTCAGTACGGTGCCCAGGCTGTTCTTATAATCATGATCCTCTTCTGTTCTTTATCATTTGATCAACTTTTTCATTATATCCATATATAATACTTTTCTTATCTTTTATGATGCCTTTGCATAATAATAATAATAGATTTTGGTTTTGTTAACATTCATATTTACCATAATTCTCAGCCTTTTTAAAAGTTTTACTTTGTCAAAAAATGTCTCTTGCTCTTGGCAAACTCACAGAAAATAGACAAGAGTTGCTGGTGTTTCACCATCTTCTCAGGTGCCAAGCCTTCCCTAGCATGAGTAATCAGGACTGAGACCTAAATTCACTCCCTAATCATTATATTAATCATTATATTTAAACAGCTCAGTACACATTTGGTCCCATCCTAGACCTCTACAAGAACAGAGAAATGGCATTCATTGTGTACCTGCCATATACTGCTCAGAGAACTCAGCATATTCACTGCCTGTGGGGTGAACGGATATACACAAACCTCTGACAAGTACAATGCATTTATATCAGCTCACTTGGAATCCATACTTATTTTCACGAAGAACAGACACAAGTGCTAGCACGTTCTGCATCATATCTTCCCAATCCATCTACCAGGCTTCCTCTAATTTCATCTCTGGATTTGTTTTATCTTTCTTAGTGAAGCTCATCTTCCACACCAAATATCAATCTGATCAACAGTGTGAAGATTAAATAATATACAGTATTATTTAATCATCACAAAAAAATAGTAGTTTTTTTAGGGATGTATTAGATCCAGATGTTTCGTATAATCAGTATAAAACTGAGCATTATAAATTCTGTGACTCTATTTCTCCAAGATTAAACCCAAGTCATTAGAAAATTCATGTCCTATAGAATTGATGTAAAACATTTATTTTCTTCATTGAAACTAATTTTACAAAAAAATGCAAGTTCTAAGAATCATCCCTGTGTTATTGGGGGTCCCATGGGCTCTGTCTAATGGGAAAGCTGAGTCCACTGTCACTCCTCCAGGACTGTGACTCCAGACTACATCAGAGTTATGACAAAATGGTTCCAATTTACAATCTCACTGAGAGGTATGAAGACATTCTACTTGGCCTAAGGCATTGGAAAGAGGGGACTTGGGCTCATGTAGTTACTAGATCAAAGGGGCATTTTCTAAAAAGGGGGAAGACTTGGCTTCAGAGATGAATATAAAGTTGATTCTTAGGAATCACTGCAATTTGTTTTTAAGTAAAAGAAAGACATAAATTTAGCAAACCATGTGATTTACTTTGTGTAGTTTCCATGGATTTGATTTTTCCCTCTGCTACTCATTGGCCTAGGTTAATGTATGAGATATGTGACTGGCGTGACTTCCTTAATATTTCTGAGTCAAATTATTTTATCTTTTAATTGGAGCCATCAACATCTATTTTGCAGTGTAGCTTTAATGCTTAGGAATAGGGACCAGAAATTTCCTACATTAGTAATAAGTTTATAATAGTCTTCAATGGAAACTAGTTTTATTGTAACAGTATTAATACAGAAATTAAGAACTGTATGACATAGGGCCTACTTAGATCTCTGCATTTTGTAATAAGGAAACCTATTTCTAAAGGTCCGCTTTAAGCACACAAGGGAGAATATAAAGATCATTAGTTTCCACATTTTTTAGGGGAAAACAAATGCCAACTGCACAAGAAAGAATGCAATAGAAGCTCTCATACTAAGATTACTTTCTGGGCTGCTAAACAAACAATGACCATGACACAATCTGCTCTTCTTCACTGCAAACAAGGGTATTTGCCACATACCTTTGTAAAGCTAATCTGGCTTTTTTTTTTTTTTTTTGGTCTTTTTGAGACAGGGTCTCCCTGTAGCCCCAGTTGTCCTGGAACTCGCTCTGTAGACCAGGCTGGCCTTGATCTCACAAAGATCCACCTGCCTCTGCCTCCTGAGTGCTAGGATTAAAGGTGTGCGCCACCCCACCTGGCTTAATCTGACATTTTTAAATGAGGATGTGAGACTGATAACAGTCCCATGGAGCACTACCTCCACTGGGCACAGTGAATTACATCTGTGTTTGCCATTTAATCACAACCTAGGAATATCTTAAATACGCAACATGTTTCCTCCAACTAATGTTTTCTTTCCAGATGGCAGAGACATTCTATTTCAAACTTAATATGCTAACATTAGCTATTTCACCTGAAGTTATTACAATCTGGTTTGTAAGGCCCTGGGGACTGTTGTTTTCTTATTTTAGCCATTCCTGCAGGGAATGCTTAACCATTATATCTATAAGTAGATGGAAACCAAGTTATTTTAAATTTCAAACCTTAGCTAGACTAAAATTTAATACCCTTTCTTTATTTAAATTATGTATATTGATATACTAGATTACAAACTGCAAGCCTAGTTAAAGACAACTAAAATAAGAAACAAGATTTTGAAGGTTAAATGTTTGAGAATCAACAAATAGAAATGAAAGTTCTCCTCTTTACAAACAAGAATGAAACAGCCCTCAGGTACTTGCCCACAATAGCAGTGCCAGGCATGGTTCCACCTTGTAGATCTGGCCTTAAGTCTAATCAGAAGGTGGTTGGTTAGTCCCACAACATTTGTGCCACTAGAGCACCAGTGAGCACATCTAGCCAGGCCAGCTGTTATTGTGTCTCAAAGGGTTCACAGTTGGTTAAGACTAATGATTACTTTTCTCCTTCTGTAGCACAGCACCATGAAAGCTAGCCAGTAGGGATAAAGCTTTCAGGTTAGTACCATCTTGATTTACCCATGTTCCATGACTCAAGCATGTTGTGTTTTCTGCAATAAAGTGTTACAGTCAAGTTCTTAAGGGTAAGCAAGAACAATGTCAATTGCAAGTAATATTTGGGGTTTGGGGGTCTATGAATACTCACTGGCAATTCCAATAAAAGATAACCCATTCCTGGAACTAGTATTTTTATTTGGTAGTCTGTGGTATATGTACTGGGAGGGGGGATTATCACTATGTTATGTAGTATTTCTCTTTAAACACTTTTATACATATGTGTGTGTGTGTTTTAACAAAGTTTCTACAGTAGTAACTTTCTATATGGCCTTTCCAAAGTGATTTAAGTGTTAGTCACCATACTCTCTCCTCTACCCTGTCCTCCTAATTCATACTCTATTTAGCCCTTACTATTCCACTATTTTCCTTTCTATATTACTGCATTCTATCTCCGTCCCTTGGTGTCAACCCCATGATATTATTCTGCTAAATGGACATAGTATTAAATGAACTCCCAAGGACTCCTCATTATAGTCAGAGATTAGTTCATCTCTCAAACTTTATCAGACACTTCTTTTTTAAATTTTGTTTATTTTTTTATGTGTATGAATGTACTGTCTGCATGTAGGTTTGTGCACCCATGTTGTGCAATGCCGCAGAGGTAAGAAGAGGGTGTTGGATTCCCCTGGAACTGGAGTTAAAGACTGTTCTCAGCCACCATGTGGGTGCTGGGGATCAAACCCGGGTCCTCTGCAAGAGCAGTTGGTGCTCTTAACCGCTAGGCCATCTCTTCAGCCCCCCAGACGCTTCTTTTTACAGGAGATGGTGATTAACACAGAGATCCACCACTAAATAATCAATATGCAGAGGACAAGGGAATGGTGAGTGCTCAGCCATAACTGGAGCGTCAATATTACTGCCCTCCTCTGAAATCGCAGGGATCATACTGGACAAGGGAGAGGAGAGGCTGCAAGCCAGAGGCAGTGGATGACGACTACAACAAAACAGTATTTCCAGGCCATGACAGGGTAGTCGCACATACGAACTCACTGCAGTTGTGACAATAAGCATAAACCTGCTCAAGATCAAGCCAGCCAAAACCACAGCATAAAGGTGGGAGCTGGGCAGGAATCCCACCCCTAGCAGAGGAGCTATTGGCAATTGATAGCTTCTGGGAGAAGAGTCAATTCCTTTGAAAGTGTGGCCCCTGGTAGCTTGACTGTAGTCTGAGAGATGGACCCACACTAAAGAGTATTTGAACAATGCAGATTGGATCATATTTGTTTTGTTTTGTTTTGTTTTAATGAGGATACAGAAGTACATTGATAGTGAAAGCAGGTGGATCTGTGGAGAGTTCATAGGGTGAGTATAAATAGTATTTAAACATAGTATATGAAATTCTCAAAAAGGTAGTAAAATATGCTTTTGGAGATTTCATTTAAAATATGCATGTTACTAGAAGCAGGATCTACCATACACATGGCATTATTTGGAAACTATTAACATAGAAATCAATGTGGATGGATGGATGGTGACAATCTTCAAAGTATTCAATGACAGAGCTGTCTTTGCATTTCACAGTATAGTACCTATAATCACGTTGTTACCATACTTGAGGAAACTAATCTTTTTAAAGATTTTATTATTATTTTCATTTTATGTGTATGAATGTATTGCAAGCACTCATGTCAATGTACCCACCTTCTGTAATACCCTTGGAGGTGTTATCAGATCCCCTGGAACTGAAATTATGGATGGTTGTAAGCTGACATGTGGGTGCTAGGAATTGAACCAGGGTCCTCTGCAAGAGTAGCCAGTGCTTTTAACCACTGATCCATCTCCCCAGCTCCTAATATTTTCTATATGTTTAAATGAACCATGAATTATACAATCTCAGGAAACTGAGTCATGTAATAGAATGTACTGGCTTTTAGAGATCAAATACATTTTCTTCAAATCATATTTGAAGAATCGGATTAAGATGATACTCAAATTTTTTAATCTGTGCAACTAATATTATACATAGGAAATCATTATATCAGATTTTCTAAAAATAAAATCTGATCACCTTAACCTTTGTAGATTTACAAATATAGAAGAACATTAGAAAACTTTAGCTCTAAATACAAAATATACTTGATTTATAAAAACGTTGAATGACTACATATTTTCAGGAGAAAAAAAAGTCCTAGAACTTGCCATTTGTAGCCTAAGGTATTTTCAATTTTTGAGATTTAAGCTTTGCATAGGATGAGTTGGATAAGCTCACTCTGACCTTGTACCTTTGCACTTAGCATCTTCTGGAGTTTCCTTCTGATTCTAATGGTGATGCTGGCAGACAACTTCATAAAAGTCCATCAAAACTATCTCCTATCTTGTAGGGTTTAGTACTGAGTTTGTTATTTCCTTTACCTTTCTTTAGGTTTTTTTGTTATAAACTAGTTCTCATTTTCCTGAGGTCCTTCAAAGTCATTGTGTTTTGAGTGTATCTCAATGATTTTGAGCTGTTCCCTGCCAGTTACTTAAAATAACTCGTTTACTTTAGCAAAGACTGCTTTCCCTAACATGTTCATTTATGTTTCACAATTGATGGTTTAGGATTCCCACACTGCAATCAAAAGTACTTTTTTTTCTTATGCCAAACCTAAATCTGTATGTTTTACTCATTAGTTTCCACGTATTTTTCTTTCACTTTTCTTTGTCACATATATCAAGTACATGAAGCAGAATCTTTGGCTAATATTTTTTACTGGGAAAATGGCAAATAATTTGCCTTTGTTCTGTTTGGACTTTTGAGTTTTCTATGCAGCCATGTGACACAAAACACTTCAGTCAACAGTGGGACTTGGAGTAAATGGTGGCCCATAAAATTATAAAGGAAGAAAAATGGCCATTTTGTTAGTGGCATCATAGCACAATGCACTACTCACGTGTTTCTGGTGCTGCTGGTGTAAACAAACCTACCATGCTGCCAGTCATATCAAAGTATCACAACATAATTTTGTACAGTCCTGAGTATCTGACAGCTCATCTCTAAATTCCATGTACTGATAATAAACATTGTTCATAGAGTTTATAGCTGTTCATGGTAAAATCACATTTTACAATTATTCCCATGTCACTCACTGACTCCCCCAGATGGGTTTCTGGCCTGGTAAGCTCCATTTTCCTCAGTTGTCCTACACAGACATCATCTAGAAGTATGGCTCACTCAGGAGACAAGCTCTAGCAGCCAGACCACATGGGAAGAAAACTAGACCAGACTTAGCTGACATGGTTAGATAGACAGTGGGTCTACAGTGAACAGGAATTGAGGAATCACATCAGAGCTCATTACTTGCTGTATATTCATTTTGTTTTCTCTAACTATGCAGAAATATAAGCCATCACTTGGTTTGTTAACTCATATTTGGTTGGTTATATTTTTTACCACATTCTCATCAAATACTTGAGTTCAAAATAAATTTTCTACATATAGGCCTGGATACAGGATACCATAATTTTATTTATTTATTTATTTATTTATTTATTTATTTAATGTCTTTTTGAGACAGAGTCTCCCTGTAGCTCTGGCTGTCCTGGAACTCACTCTGTAGAGCAGGCTGGCCTTGAACTCACAAATATCTGCCAGCCTCTGCCTCCCAAGTGCTAGTATTAAGGCGTGGACCACCATGCCTGGCAATTTTATTATGGGAGACTAAAACACTGGAATCAAAGTAAACTCAACCAAGTTTAATATTTATGAAACTGTCCCTTGATATTCGATAGTTTGCTCTAGTGGAGTATATCTATTTTTGTATATTGCAAACAATACCTATGTATTTCAAGCTACTTATTTATGCATTTTGAGCACCATGAAGAAACAATAGTCTGTAACAATGCACCATGTAGCTAAGACACCATGATTACATTCCTGGAAAAATCTATACACTATTCATATGCCTGGATAACAACTTTATAGGCTCATGAGGTTATTAACAAACTGTTCAAAAATCTATATTTCTTTGTAACAATACTATTGTATCTGTCATTGTTCTAATTACCATATCATAATAATAGTATTAATAGTAGTATTAATATTTAAATTTGTTACTTAGGGAAATATGCTGCTTTTCCTCACCTCTAACTTATCATACATCTTACACACACACACACACACACACACACACACACACACACACACCACCACCAACAACAACAACAACAACAATGACAACAATAAACCAGTTGACCAGAAGCTGCTGTGGAGGACCAATGCATGTTGGGGCTGAAAGTATACCGAGAGGGTGCAGGTGTACAATAAGGAGGCTGCATCCCAAGTTAGCTCTGGAGCAGCCCGAGCATGCCCAGCTCAGCCTGGCTGGTCAGTGTATTTGCTGAAAGAGGCACAATAGGTGCACCAGATAATTTTTAGCTTATTAAATATAACCTCACTGGTTCCTGTTGGTAGTGTGGGAATGCAAGCAAGACTCTATCCTTTTCCATTTTTACTCTCACTTGCTACTGTATTTTTACTCTTCTGGTTTTCATATGACTAGAAGAATATCTTATATGAACTGACATTTAAGTTATTATCTTTTATCCCTTAAATTATTTAATGATAATATTTGATTTAATTTTTGTTGCAGAACCATGTGTTGGAGCAAAATAGACTGAACTTATGAAAACTCACTTTATTTTCCCTCCTGAATTTCCAGCTTAAATATACAGCAGGTATATTTTTTTCTCAATAGTTGATGGATTCCTCCAGCTCTAGCCCTCAAGCATGTTTGCCTTTCCTACCTACCCATTCTACCTCCTTAGAAATTGCATTACAAATAATTTCCATGGACCACAGGGCAAAAGGAATTTGGAAATTCCTCCTTGAGATTACGTTGTCTAGATTTAGAATTGATCTTCCCATTAACTGATTACCTATGAATTACCAATTCTTATGTATTAGAAAGAGGATAGTTCATGCTAGGAGGAAAACAAAGATGTGGCCAAGACACTCCAGTTTCTTCCTGAGCAAGCCACCTTCAGTTTGATATCTATATCATATATCACACATCATTAACATTAGCACTACCCTGCTGGCCTAAAATGTCTAAAATAAAGTCCACTAACTGGAAATGCTCTTTGTATTTTAATAGGATTCCTTCCTGGTAAACTTATCAAGAAGTGGGAGCTGGAGTGATGGCTCAATAGTTGAGAGTAATAGCTGTTTATACAGAGGCCCCAGGTTCAGTCAGTAACACCTACATGGCTGTTAACTACCATCTATAACTCTAGTTCCCAGCAACAGTCTTCTGGACTCTGTGGGTATTGCATGGCCTGGGGGCACTACCTCTATATAAACAAAATACTATAAAACTTTGGTAGTAACCTACATGACATAGGCATAGGAAAATTTCTAAATCAGCAGCTGCACAAAACATAAGGTCAACAATGGACAAATGGGACTTCATTAAACTCAAGAGCTTCTGTAGAGCAAAAGAAACAATCAAAGAAGTGAAGAGAAAACCCACAGAGTGGGAGGAAACCTTCAACAGTGATACATTTGATAGAGCATTAACATCCAGAATATATAAACTACTCAAAAAACAAAGGAGTCAGAAAACAAATGTCCCACTCAAAAGATGGAGTAAAGAGCTGAACAGAGACTTCACAGATGAAGAAGTAAAGATGGCTGAGAAACGTCTTAAAAAGTATTCAACATCGCTAATAATTAAGGAAATGCAAATTAAAACCACCTTAAGATTTCATCTTACTCTGGTAAGACTAGCTATGATCCAGAAAACAAAGGATACCAAATGCTGGAAAGGTTGTGGGGAAAGGGGAACACTCATCCACTCCTGGTGGGAATGCAAACTCCTGCAATCCCTATGCAAAACACTGTGGAGAACCCTTAAAAGACTCAAAATGAACATATGACCTAACCCAGTCATACCACTCCTGAGTGTATACCCACAAGACTCACAATAGCAAAGATCTGGAAGCAACCCAAGTGTCCCTCAACCGACGAATGTATAGAGAAAATGTGGTACATCTAAACAATGGAAGTTAAAAAAAAATCATAAGTCAAACTGTCATAAGGTAAGGACTGTCTATGGTAGCTAACTAATTAGTGTGATTCAAACCTATACTCCAAATCAATTTATGTTTATTTCAGGCAAAATTGTAAAAATTTAGCTGTCAAAAGTGTAGGGAAAAAATAGCAGGGAGGAAAGTGTGTTGCTAGAAACAGGCAGTTTTCCAGGATGAAAGAGACAGGAATAAATTCATAAAATAAGGGAGATAAAGGGTAAAATTAGCAAATAGTATACCTTTCTAAGCCTTCCCTACAGCTAGAATAAATGAGTGTTGGCCACATAGGCCTACTTTCACACCTCAATATTATATAACATAATAATATGCATGTTATATATTACATAACATTAAACTACTCATAAAATTAACTTAATTCCATTCAAGAATGTGTAGAAGGGAGAATAATGAATTTTATCTATGGATAGAAAATCAATCAATACTTAATAACAATACTACCTTATCTCAATAAACTAATGAAAAAAATTTCACTGAACACTAAAGCTCCAGGAAAAATCAAGGCAGATTTAAACGTGCTCAGGAAACAGGATTGCAGGAGTTGGTTGTGAAGGTGTAATATGGAGAAGGTATTGTGACTCAAACATTAAACATGGAAGTGAGAGAACAAGACCCAACAAAAGTTAGGCAGACATGCATGTGGAGTCCTCACATATCACAGCATGAGTACAATGGCTTGTAGAGATCATTAAAGAAGGATGGTATGAAAGGGGTTCTCTATGAAATCCTGTGGTAAGCTACATACATGGTCAAAAATCAAGTTGAATACAGATTAAGCATCTATATAGAAAGAAAACCTCAAAATATAGAACAAAAATATAGAAGTCTATACTTATATCCTCAAGTTTAAATGAGAACACAACTTAATGGAAAAGACAGATGAATACGATATAAGTATCTAAACACATCTTTGAAATGAAAAGCAACTAATGAAAAATTGTGGGTAAATATGGTGCATCGATTCAACCAACAATTAGCATTCAGCATATATAGTAATAATGTGTACAAGTAAACTAGAAAAGATACAATTCTGTAGCAAAGTGGTCAAAATATCTAAATGTGTAGCTGAAAATGAAACTACACTGTGCTTTCCAAATGTGAAGTAGGTCCAAGCTTACTAGCTATCAGGAGACAAAGTAATTCAGCCACAATGAGACACCATTTCCTATTCAATGGGTATGAGAAAAACAAAAATAAGTATTTGGTAAATGTGTTGAGTAATAGGAACTTTTGTACATTGACAGCAAAAAGTTCTATTACAAAAACTTCCTTTAACAAATGCTGACTTTTCTCAAGTAATTTCCATTTGAAGTGGCAACATTTTTTTTTTTTTTTCATTTTCTAAAACAGCTAAATGTTCAGGGTAAAAATCCAAAATTGACTCTTGGCTAAGTTTACCTTATTCTTTTCTTATCGGCTTAATTTAAACTAAATGTATTCCTTTCAAGGGTTTCTCATTGTGATTCTGCTATCAACAATGAAAAATTACTATGGAACTTGAAATAAAAGTTGACTTTAAAATTAAGTAATGTAACATAAAAGGAAGGAGCTAATGAACAGCCCATCATCTTGATAATGCAGCACAGAATTAGTAAATTGCACTTAAAAGCACAATTTCTTTTCTAAAGATGATTATCATTTTAAAAAGTGCTTTGTGTCTTTATAGCCCTCAGGCAATTAGAATATTAGCTGATCTTTGTTTTCTGGTGTCAAATGCAAGACTTGTAAAATGAAACTACAGCCATGATAGGCCAACATCCTTTCACCTAAAATGGAAACTACAGGAACTACTGTAAAAATAACTTAATAAACATACCACTGGGAGAAAACCCCAGTGGTACAGCTTTAGCTCATTGGAGGGCTATATTAGAACAAAGAAAATCTATGAGTTCTTGGGGCTGGAGAGATAGCCTAGCAGTTAAGAGCACCTACTGCTCTTGCAGAGGACCTGGGTTTAATCCCCAGCACCCACATGGCGGCTAAGAACCGTCTGTAACTCCAATTCCAGGAGAACTCCAGTTCCAGGGGAATCCGACACCCTCTTCTGACCTCCGTGGCATTGCTGTTCAGAGGTCATGAGGCTATGGTCTCTCAAAGTAACACATTCAATTGGTTTGACTCAGCCTTTGTAGGAATTGCTGATATGAATAGGCCAGGGCAAAGCTAATCTGAGGACTACCTAATCATTCTTTTTTTTTTTTTTTGAAAAGAAATTTTCATTAACATCACTTTGTTTAAGAAGTAACAGTGGATAATATTTTTTTTTTTTTTTTTTTGTCTTTTCGAGACAGGGTCTCCTGTAGCTCCAGCTGTCCTGGAACTCACTCTGTAGACCAGGCTGGCCTTGAACTCAAAAAGATCTGCCTTTTATCCTAGCACTTGGGAGGCAGAGGCAGGCGGATCTTTGTGCGTTCAAGGCCAGCCTGGTCTACAGAGTTCCAGACAGCTATGGCTTACAGGGAGACCCTGTCCGAAAAGACAAAAAAAAAAAAAAAAAAAAAGTAACATGATTTGGCTTTTCCAAGATAGCGGCTTCGGGGGGGGGGTGGCGGGCAGGTATGTTCTGAGCAGCTAAGGTGGCAAACCTGGGAAGGGGGTCATAGGGGCCTCCAAGAACATTGGGAAACCTTTGAGGTGGTCTGAGGGCATTTGTATCCTTAGTGACTAAAATGGGTAGTGTATGGTGGTTCTGTGAGTACATCTCACCAGGCGGGTGATTGAGGATAATCCCACTGGGATATGGGGCTCTCGGGCTGTTCTGCAGCTGAGGCTTTGTGACCTTCCAGCCCACAGGATTGGGAGTGCCTGGGGCCCTCAAGGTGCAAGTCCCACAGGCCTGGGGGTTTCCAGCCAGCTTTGGGGTTGCATGTCTTAGCCCACTGGGCAAACTATTTGCTGATTGGGTGAGGGGCATTGGTCTGTACAGTGTTACCATAGAGTTGAGATTTTAGAGCCTAAAGCATCCACACCTGTACATCAACGAATATGTCAACAAAAACACCTGAAGAATATAACCAGAATCAGTGTCAGTTCCATAAACACCTAAGCTTTACATTAGAACCACTCCCAACAGAAGCTACCCAAATGCCTAAAACTCATTGAAAAAATAATAATAATAACACAAAAGACTCAAATGGGCCTCCGCCAAATATTAACACTCCTATTCAAGTAACCTGTAGAGAAGACTCCTTGGATATAACTCGGGATACAGATCTCAAAAGAACAATTATAAATATGATTAGAGAAATGAAGGAGTTGAGGGAATTTAAGGAGCTTATAAACAAGGAAGTCAGGGGCATAAAAGACAGGGATAAATTGAAAGAGGACAACAATAAATTGCAGAATGAAATTACAAAAGATATAGAAACACTGAAGAAAATTCAAGTTGAAATGAAAAAGGAAATGCAACATTCCACAAACAACCTGGAAAGGATGGGAGAAAGTCTTAGTAATAGAATGGATGAAGCAGAAAATAGAATGTCAAGATTAGAAGATAATATGAAGCCGGGCATGGTGGCTCATGCACGCCTTTAATCCTAGCACTCGGGCTGGAGAGATGGCCTAGCGGTTAAGAGCGCCGACTGCTCTTGCAGAGGACCCGGGTTCGATCCCCAGCACCCACATGGCGGCTGAGAACCGTCTTCGATTCCAGTTCCAGGGGAATCCGACACCATCTTCTGACCTCCACAGCATTGCACGACACGGGTGCACAGACCTACATGCAGACAATACATTCATACACATATGAAAATAAATAAAAAAATTTTTAAAATAGATAAATCCTAGCACTCAGGAGGCAGAGGCAGATGGATCTTTGTGAGTTCAAGGCCAACCTGGTCTACAGAGTGAGTTCCAGGACAGCTGGGGCTAGAGGGAGACCCTATCTCGAAAAGACCAAAATAAATAAATAAATAAATAAATAAATAAATAAATAAATAAATAAATAACTAGAATATGAAAGAATTGGATAAATCAAGTAAAGATTATGAAACATTTAAAAAAAACATAAGAATGGAATAATCAGGAAGTATAGAATAGTATGAAAAGACCAAACCTACAAATTATAGGGATAGAAGAGGAAGAAAACTTATAGGACAACAATATGGCTTCTTCAACAGAATTTTAGAGGAAAATTTTCCCAAATTAAAGTGAGATATACCTATACAAATACTGGAAGCATATAGAACACCAACTAGATAGAACCAGAAAAGAAATTCTCCAAACCATTTCATAGTAAAATCACAAGATTTTCAAGGCAAAGAAAGCATACTGGGGGCTGGAGAGATGGCCTAGCGGTTAAGAGCGCCGACCGCTCTTACAGAGGACCCGGGTTCGATCCCCAGCACCCACATGGCGGCTGAGAACCGTCTGAAACTCCAATTCCAGGAGAACTCCAGTTCCAGGGGAATCCGAGACCCTCTTCTGACCTCCGCGGCATTGCACGACACGGGTGCACACACCTGCACGCAGACAGTACATTCATACACATACCGAAATAA